>WNWK01001960.1:0-238211 GCA_009830355.1 Cherax destructor
GATATGTTCATCCTCCTTAACACTTGTTGCAATTTCATATCATCATATTGTCATTTAAAATCTTATAGTATCATCATTTTCTTAATTTGAAATAAAATATATATCTAGATGAAACTCTAAAAACTATTTCTAGTATTGTTATTATACTAGTATAGCATCAACATACTGTAATTTGAAATAAATTCTACAACTAGATTAAACTCAACCAATTTCTCTTGTATTGTCTTTTAATAGTATGTATAACCATTTAATAATTTAAATAATACAGAACTAGAATAAACTCAATCAATTTCTTTAGCATTAAGTACATAGTGAATAAGTCTCTAGAATAAACTGCCCCTAATGCCATGGCATGCCAGTGGCTCTCCTTGCATTACAGTTTTATAATTGTTTTATAATTGTAACTACCAATAACATTGTACACTTGTAACATGCATTGAAATAAAAATTATTATTATTATTATTATTATTATTATTTTTTCTGGATTTCCACAGTTCCAAGTAGTCTTTCTCCTCCTCCTCTATCTGATTTTTCCCATCCTTCTCCTCAGTTATTATCATAATCTTCCTCCTCCTTCTCAAGAAATAAACAAATACTAGATAGTATTTATGCCGTCTACTATACCGCTGGACGGTATTTACTAGACGTTGATAGTACACTACTAGACGTGATAGTACACTACTAGACGTGATAGTACACTACTAGACGTTGATAATACACTACTAGACATTATAGTACATTACTAGACGTTGATAGTACAGTACTAAACGTTGATCGACACTACTAGACGTTTATAGTGGAAGTGTAGGGTGTGTGTACAAGCAATGAGATGGTAGCATTTAACTGAACAATACTTAGATATAGGTAAGAAACGTTTGCTGTATTTATGGTATCCATAAAAGCATTGGATAGGAGACAAGCGTAGCAGATCTTGGAAATGTATTGAATTGTTGGTCTCTACCGCTGGTCGGTATTTAACCCGGTCTCTACCGCTGGTCGGTATTTAACCCGTCTCTACCGCTGGACGGTATTTAACCCGGTCTCTACCGCTGGACGGTATTTAACCCGGTCTCTACCGCTGGACGGTATTTAACCCGGTCTCTACCGCTGGACGGTATTTAACCCGGTCTCTACCGCTGGACGGTATTTAACCCGGTCTCTACCGCTGGAGGGTATTTAACCCGGTCTCTACCGCTGGACGGTATTTAACCCGTCTCTACCGCTGGACGGTATTTAACCCGTCTCTACCGCTGGACGGTATTTAACCCGGTCTCTACCGCTGGACGGTATTTAACTCAATTCCAGTGGCTATCCGCTGTCTACTCTGAGGCGTTGTTGTCTATCACTGGAACCTCACAGTAGCCTCACGGGAGGTAACTGTCGCTGACCATCAAAAGATTCCAAGATTCCAAGGTACCAGAGACACTGCTGCTCTGGGAGTCATCGGAATCACTGCTGCCCTGGGAATCATCGGAGTCACGAGCGACATCAGAGTCATCGTAGTCCTGGGTGACATCAGGGTCACTGAAGCCCTGGGCAGCATTTCTCGCGTCTCGCCCGAAATCAGGTAGCTCTTGTATCCGCTCAGCGGTGACGTACTCCTCAAGCATCCTTGAGACGTGATCCTTCACGAAGTCTTTAAGGTGTTCCCAGACGAACTCACGAAGGTCCTTCTCTTGAATCAACTCCGTGAAACGCCTGAGTTCCTCGTTTTTAGTTAAGGCACGAGGTTTCTCCCTGTTGCAGCTGGCACGCTTGAACAGGGACAGGATACTGATACTACTCAAGCCGGCTGGCTTCTCCTCAAGCAAGACCAAATCCTCCCACGTTAACTCGAGCATCACGAGGAGCCTGTAATAACACCAGACAGTTGCGCCTACTACTGCAGCAGCTCCCAGGACGACGCTGAGGGCGCCGACGAGGGAGGGAACCTTGATGTCTACGTTGACTTTCATGTGTTTGGCGTAGTCCAGCAGCTGGACGACCTGGTCATAATACCCGGCTAACTGGAACACCCTCCCGATGAAGGGAATGCCGCTGAGGTACACATCTGCGAGGATCATATCGGAGTGAGGGTACTTGGGAGGACCCAAGACTACATAAGAACATAAGAACATAAGAAAGAAGGAACACTGCAGCAGGCCTACTGGCCCATGGGAGGCAGGTCCAAATCTCCAACGGCTTAAGCCAATGCCCCTACCCAGCCAGGTCAGGTTACATTCACTTAAGGAAGGAGCACTGCATCTGACCTAGTAGCACAAGCTAGTCAGGACCAATTCACACCCAACCGCACCCACTCATATAATTGTCCAGCCGACCACCTGGTCAGGTCACTTCCACTTAAGGAATTAGTACAGGTCAGGTTACATTCACTTAAGGAAGGAGCACTGCATCTGACCTACTACAAGCTAGTCAGATCCAAACTCACACCCATCCACACCCACCCATGTATTTATCTAACCTATTTTTAAAACTACACAACGTCTTAGCATCTATGACGGTACTCGGGAGTTTGTTCCATTCATCCACAACTCTATTACCAAACCAGTGCTTTCCTATATCCTTCCTGAATCTGAACTTTTCCAACTTGAAACCATTGCTGCGAGTCCTGTCTTGGTTGGATATTTTCAGCACGCTATTTACATCCCCTTTGTTTATTCCTGTTTTCCATTTGTACACCTCAATCATATCCCCCCTAATTCTACGCCTTTCTAGAGAGTGCAGATTCAGGGCCCTCAGTCTATCCTCATAGGGAAGATTTCTGATACAAGGGATCAACTTTGTCATCCTCCTTTGTACGTTTTCCAGTGCATTTATATCCATTCTGTAATACGGTGACCAGAACTGTGCAGCATAATCTAAATGAGGCCTAACCAAAGATATATAGAGTTGAAGAACAACCTGAGGACTTCTATTATTTATACTTCTTGATATGAAGCCAAGGATTCTGTTAGCTTTATTGCGAACACTTATGCACTGTTGTCTAGGCTTCAGATTACTACTAACCAGAACTCCTAAATCCTTCTCGCAATTACAAGTAATAAGATCTGTATTATTCAGCTTATATGTGGCTTGGTTATTGTCCTGCCCAACATTTAGAACTTTGCATTTGTTTACATTAAACTGCATCTGCCACTTCTCCGACCACTGCATCAGTCTATTCAAATCATCCTGGAGTGCTCTAATGTCCTCATTTGAATGAATTGGACGGCCAATTTTGGTGTCATCAGCAAATTTACTTATGCTACTATTTATTCCCTCATCTATGTCGTTTATGTAAATTGTAAACAACAGGGGGCCCAAAACTGACCCCTGTGGAACACCGCTTGAGACGCTCCAGACTGAGCGATGCCACGATAACTTACTCTGAACCTGCTGCTCGACCGCCTTCATGATCTTGTGGTGGCTCTCGGCTAAGCTCCGGCTGAGGGTCTTGACTACGGCCACGACCAGTAACAACCACCACGTAAACACTACGAAAAAGACTGTCTTTTTATTCATCATGTTTTTAATTTAATTTAATTTTATATATTGTTTTTTATCCAAGGATACGATGTTGAGTTTATATAGGAGGTAGACGGACGCCAGAGTCCCGCTGGTCCCCATGATGTTAGTGACGTCATCACATATTTACAAGTCAAGTCTTTTATAATAATGTGAACCTCCTTACGATTGTTTTTATTTCCCTCCCCCCTCCTTCACTCTCCCTCCTTCCCCTCCACCTCTTCCCTCCCTCCCTCCTTCACTCTCCCTCCTTCCCCTCCACCTCTTCCCTCCCTCCCTCCTTCACTCTCCCTCCTTCCCCTCCACCTCTTCCCTCCCACCCTCTTCCTCTCCCTCCTCACTCACAAGCAAGAAATTACTTTTATTAATGTAATTACCGATGAATGGCCCACATGGGTTTAGCGCCTAACGTATATGTATATAATTATTGTAATTGCCGTTCAGGAGATAAAAAAAAAAGTGGGGGGAAGGAAGAATGCTGTTTGGCTTCCTGAGTGGCATTATTATTATTATTATTATTATTATTATTATTATTATTATTATTATTATTATTATTATTATTATTATAGTCAGGAGTAATGGGTGTCAGTCAGAATCTTCAGTCTTCGTGAATATTACAGCAAATTTTTTTGGTGCAGATTGGGAATCAGTCCCTCCAGAATTTTCCCGGTGTGAATTTCCAGGTGTAAATTTGCCTGTGTAAATGTTCCTGGCGTGACTTTTTCTGGCGTAAATGTTCTTGACGTAAATGTTCCTGGCGTGAATCATGTATCTGCCCTCTACATCCAGGAGAAGGGGGTCGAAAAGGCGTAGTTCCGTGGATGGAGGACCTCTCAGTAGCATCCAGGCCCCTCCCTCCCGTGACGGGTCCCACAGAAAGAGGGGAGAAGTTCAACAAAGATCAATTGAACAGTCATACACAGTCATACAGTCATACACAGTCATACAATCATACACAGTCATGCATAGTCATACAATCATACACAGACGAATATAATAATGACCAAGAAATTCGCCTGAACATCTCACACCAACACGCACAGCGCTGTGCCTCTTGAGAGTTTAGCGCTTAGTTTTGCTAATAATAATAATGTCTTAATAATATTAATAATAAATTAATAATAATAAGTCAATAATTATAATAAATTAATAATAATAGTAATAATAATAATAATAATAATAATAAACATAACATGCAGCTTATATATGTATGTATGTATATATAGTATATAATATACCAGCATCTAAATATATATAAAATTATATATATATATATATATATATATATATATATATATATAATTATATATATATATATATATATATATATATCAAAGATCGTAACAGGTGATATTAAAATATGCAAGACAACCACTATGAAAAAATAGAAGAATTCCAAGCGCTTTCGTGACTGCTCACATTATCAAGGAAATATATATATATATATATATATATATATATATATATATATATATATATATATAATTTAAAGTGACATAGAAATAAGTTCAGGGCGGCCAGATTTTCCTGTCGTATTTTCCTATCAGATTATCCTGTTGGGTTTTCCTGTCGAATTTTTCTGGTGAATTTTCCCACTGGATTTTCCTGTTGGTGTTCACCTGGCACTCACCCGAGGCGCTGTGTTACCCCTACGGGTTTAGCACCTATCCATATATATATATATATGTTTTTAAGAGTTTCATTGTTATATTGTATTGATTTAACACAGTAGATAACTAACAAAGTATTTAACTATCTAACGCAATAGTTAACTAACACAGTAGTTAACTGTCTAACACAGTAGTGGACTCTTGACACACACACACATCAACCAGATAACCGCGGCAGCATATGGGCGACTGGCAAACCTAAGATTAGCGTTCCGTTACCTTAACAAGGAATCGTTCAAGACACTGTACACCGTGTACGTCAGGCCCATACTAGAATATGCAGCACCAGTCTGGAACCCACACCTGGTCAAGCACGTAAAGAAACTAGAGAAAGTGCAAAGGTTTGCGACAAGGTTAGTTCCACAACTCAGGGGACTGTCTTATGAAGAAACGTTGAGGGAAATAGGACTAACAACACTGGAGGAAAGAAGGGTCAGAGGAGACATGATAACGACATACAAAATACTGCAGGGAATCGAAAAGGTAGATAGTGACAGGATGTTCCAGAGAGGGAACACAGAAACAAGGGGACACAACTGGAAGCTGAAGACTCAGATGAGTCAAAGGGATGTTAGGAAGCATTTCTTCAGCCATAGAGTAGTTAGGAAGTGGAATAGTCTAGCGAACGATATAGTGGAGGCAGGAACCATACATAGTTTTAAGACAAGGTATGATAAAGCTCATGGAGCAGGGAGAGCAGAGACCCAGTAGCGGACAGCGAAGAGGCGGGGCCAGGAGCTGAGTATCGACCCCTGCAACCACAATTAGGTGAGTACACACACACACACACACACACACACACGGGGCCAGGAGCTATGAATCGACCCCTGCAACCACAATTAGGTGAGTACACACACATTCTTCGCAGAGTACGTGAAGAATGTCGTGGCCTCTGCAACTCTGCGATAATGCTAAGACATTCTCAGTTTGCAGACATTTATGAGACACTAGTGCGCAACATTTGAGTGTCTTCTGGCTACGTTTCGCCAGGCAGTGTGGCTTCTTCAGCCAATCCAGAGAAGGAAGAGGAGGAGGAGCAGAGTTTGAGGTAATCAGTTCCCTCAGCCTGGAGTGGATGTGGTCAGTCCATCAGTCGTGACAAAAGTGCAACATTCTCTGTTTTCAGAATCTTTTGTTTACATTTGAGGACGTAGCGTTGAGGTTTAAATCTGTATACTTATTGTTAAGTCACCGAGACAATGGTAAGTTGTTTTCCAGAGTTGCTGAGGTAAAAATGTTTTTAAATTCTGGAATTGCTCTACAAGATCCTCGGACGCTCTCTTTCTCTCTCTCTCTCCCTCTCTGTCTGTCTCTCTCTACAATATCCTTGGACACTGTCTTTCTGTCTCTGTCTGTCTACAAGATCCTCAGACTCTCTCTACAACATTCTCGTACACTTTCTCTCTCTCTGTCTTTCTGACTCTGTCTTTATCTACAAGATTCTCGGACACTGTCTCTCTCCCTCTACAAGATCCTCAGACTCTCTCTACAACATTCTTTCTCTGTCTTTCTGTCTCTGTCTCTCTCTACAAGATCCTCGGACTTTCTCTCTCTCTCTGGGCATCTTAACAACTTGCCACAAATGTTAGTGAGCTTTAAGGAGTAATCTACGCATTCACTACCTCCATGACGCCGGAAGTAACGCAATTAACGCAGAGGACGCTGATTGGTGGAGGGGAGAGAGGGCTGAGATGAGGGGAGGGAGGGAGACAAGGTACGGTTAGGAACAAGGGGAAATATATAGTGGACTGAGGGGAGAGATGAGAGAAGACACGAAGAATGCAGGAGAGATGATGGAAGAGAGAGGGAGAAAGGAAGAGAGCGAGAGAAATGGAGAGAGAGAGAGAGAGAGCAATAAGCGGGTAGTGGAAATACTGAAAGGAATGATAAAGTGTAAGAAATGAGGGAATGTTAGAGAAAGTGACTGGAGGAGTGAAAGGTGAAGGAAGAGTGAGTGAAAATGCAAGTGAGAGAAAGTAGTGGCCAGAGAGTGAAAGTATGAAGCAAGTGTGTTAGAGAGAGAGAGGGGAAAGAGGAAGAGCAAAATAGGGGAAGAACAAGTTAGACACAGGGTAAAACAAAACAAAAATAGCGACATGGGATGCTAAAAATAAATTAATAAAAGGGGTGGGAAAGTCCAGTGTATAGACACGGAGGGACACGGTACTTGATATGGGCGGAAGGGAATGTGTCTGCAGCTACCGTAGCCTCTAATCACGGCAATGTTTTGCCCTGTGTAGCGCTGTGTACTTCTCTGCAGAGCGAAACGTTGTCCCAGTGTCTTGTTCCATATCTTGTTTACCTTCAAATGACAGCGCTCTTGGGTCCCACGAAAGTCCTAAGTCATCCATTGGGATGTTACTGGCATCCAGGGGTCGTCATTGTGATGGTTATCACTCGCTAGTCGTCCATTGGGATGTTACTTCCTTACAAGGGTCGTCATTGTGATGGTTATCACTCGCTAGTCGTCCATTGGGATGTTACTGCCATCCAGGGGTCGTCAGTGTGATGGTTATCACTCGCTAGTCGTCCATTTTTACTGCCATCCAGGGGTCGTCAGTGTGATGGTTATCACTCGCTAGTCGTCCATTGGGATGTTACTGCCATCCAGGGGTCGTCAGTGTGATGGTTATCACTCGTCAGTCGTCCATATTGATGTTATGTCCTTCCAATATTCATTCATCTTTATTCATTGTTTGTACCTGCTGCTGGTTCTATATTGTTTGTCAAATTGCAGCTACAGGTTGTCAGATCCCACTGCTGCCACCAGTCATACACTGTTGTCACATCCCACTGCTGCCACCATTCATACACTGTTGTCACATCCCACTGCTGCCACCAGTCATACACTGTTGTCACATCCCACTGCTGCCACCAGTTATACACAGTTGTCACATCCCACTGCTGCCACCAGTCATACACTGTTGTCACATCCCACTGCTGCCACCAGTCATACACTGCAGTTTAGAGTCCATTTCTAAAACCAGTCATTTCTCTCTCTCTCTCTCTCTCTCTCTCTCTCTCTCTCTCTCTCTCTCTCTCTCTCTCTCTCTCTCACCTACACTAACTGATGTTTACACAGTACAAATGATCTTCCACAACTTAAACATTGTTATAACTGGTGTTGATAGAGGTCTCAAGGTGCGAATTTATATATTTCAAGGCACAGTATTTATATGTCTCAAGATACAATATTTATATGTCTTAAGGTGCGATGTTTATATGTCTCAAGGTACTTAGTTGACATATAAATATGTAATATTTATTAAATATCTGATATTGTCTAGCATAAGGTGTGAAAATATTCCCTTTCTAGAATGTTATTAAAGTTAGGAACCTCAGATGGGAAAAATCAAAGATGGAGAATTGGTGTTAGTTGAGGAAAAATGAAAAAATATATAGGAAAATAAAATCTTTTTTTGGTAATCCCTTTTTTCAGAGAGAGAGTATAACACAATGGTGGGGCATGGAACTCTCTCTGTCTCTGTCTCTCTCTCTCTCTCTCTCTCTCTCTCTCTCTCTCTCTCTCTCTCCCATCTTCAGGGAAGTGAAGAGGCTGAGTTGAGACATAGGCTGCTACTTCTGTCTTGCAACACTGCAGACTTGTGCCTCACACTTCATGAGTCATGACTCACACACTTCACGAGTCACACACTTCACGAGTCACACACTTCACGAGTCACACACTTTACGAGTCACACTTCACGAGTCACATACGTATAAAGTAACCTTGATGAGACAAGAGGTAGGTCTTCACGGCATGACAGTAGTTAACAAGGCGGACAGTCTCAGTACAGTCTCAGTACAGTCTCAGTACAGTCTCAGTACAGTCTCAGTACAGTCTCAGTACAGCCTCAGTACAGCCTCAGTACAGCCTCAGTACAGTCTCAGTACAGTCTCAGTACAGTCTCAGTACAGTCTCAGTACAGCCTCAGTACAGTCTCAGTACAGCCTCAGTACAGCCTCAGTACAGCCTCAGTACAGTCTCAGTACAGCCTCAGTACAGTCTCAGTACAGCCTCAGTACAGCCTCAGTACAGTCTCAGTACAGCCTCAGTACAGCCTCAGTACAGCCTCAGTACAGTCTCAGTACAGTCTCAGTACAGTCTCAGTACAGTCTCAGTACAGCCTCAGTACAGCCTCAGTACAGCCTCAGTACAGCCTCAGTACAGTCTCAGTACAGCCTCAGTACAGTCTCAGTACAGTCTCAGTACAGTCTCAGTACAGTCTCAGTACAGCCTCAGTACAGCCTCAGTACAGCCTCAGTACAGCCTCAGTACAGCCTCAGTACAGTCTCAGTACAGCCTCAGTACAGTCTCAGTACAGTCTCAGTACAGTCTCAGTACAGTCTCAGTACAGTCTCAGTACAGTCTCAGTACAGCCTCAGTACAGTCTCAGTACAGTCTCAGTACAGTCTCAGTACAGTCTCAGTACAGTCTCAGTACAGTCTCAGTACAGCCTCAGTACAGTCTCAGTACAGTCTCAGTACAGTCTCAGTACAGTCTCAGTACAGCCTCAGTACAGACTCAGTACAGTCTCAGTACAGCCTCAGTACAGTCTCAGTACAGCCTCAGTACAGTCTCAGTACAGTCTCAGTACAGTCTCAGTACAGTCTCAGTACAGTCTCAGTACAGTCTCAGTACAGTCTCAGTACAGTCTCAGTACAGTCTCAGTACAGCCTCAGTACAGTCTCAGTACAGTCTCAGTACAGTCTCAGTACAGTCTCAGTACAGTCTCAGTACAGTCTCAGTACAGTCTCAGTACAGTCTCAGTACACACAGGTGGCAGCAAATCAATAGTAAAGAATTAGTCTGATGGCACTAACGTCCCTTCTGTTTCTCTCGGCCATATCTCTGGCTCTTATTTCATTTCCTCTTCTTTAATTCCCTTTCCTCGGTGTCTAGTCTCCCTCACCCCTTCCCTCCACTCCATCTTCTTCCCTCTCCCTCCCCCACCATTCCCTCTCTTTCCCTGCTTCCTGTCTCTTCAGCGGAGATAATTTAGGTCAACGACGTCAAATTGATGTGGGTTTTTGTGGTTGCATAATTGTGGTGGTTACTGTCTCAGAGGTGTACTCACCTAGTTGTGGTTGCAGGGGTAGAGTCATAGCTCCTGGCCCCGGAGGTGTGTGTGTGAAGTTACTAGTTGTCAAAAGGCACTTGTCGATAGACACTTGGCCTGTTTGTGGTGTGTGTACTAACCTATTTCTCACCTATTTGTGGTTACCTGCCTGGAATTTACCTGGAGGGAATTCCGGGGATCAACGCCCCCGGTCCATGACCAGGCCTCCTGGTGGACCAGGGCCTGATCAACGCACGTAGTCCAACGTGCGGCCGGCTGGACTGCCTCGCATGGGCCAGTAGGCCTGCTTCAGTGTTCCTTCTTTCTTATGTTCTTATGTCTTTTGCTTTCGTAGGGAGTGATTTCTGTGTGCAGATTAGGAACCAGTCCCTCCAGAATCTTCCAGGTGTAGATTATGATATATCTCTCTCGCCTGCGCTCCAGTGAATATAAGTCAAGTGCTTCCAGGTGTTCCCAGTAGTTAAGGTGTTTGATGGAACTTATAAGTGCAGTAAATGTTCTCTGTACATTCTCTAGATCTGCAATTTCACCTGCCTTGAATGGGGATGTTAATGTACAGCAGTATTCCAGCCTAGAGAGAACAAGTGATTTAAAAAGGATCATCATTGGCTTAGCAGCTCTTGTCTTGAATGTTCTCATTATCCATCCTATCAGTTTCCTCTCAGATGTGATAGTGGCATTGTTGTGGTCCCTGAAGGTGAGATTTTCGGACATTACCATTGCTTTTCCGCTCTATTGTGTGATTAGAGTTTGTAATATACTCAGTCCTAGCTATTATTTCCACCAGTTTTCCATAACGTAGTAGTTGGAATTTGTCTTCACTGAACATCATATTGTTCTTCGTTGCTGTTATGCAGGGTTCTGCATGACATGAAAATATACGTAATAATAATAATGTATAACCTTTGGATAAATGTCAGCCATAATTTTATAAATATGCTATGTACTTTGTGGGGACTGTAAGTAAGTTTAAGCTGTGAATTAAGGAAATCCAGCTAGGATTTATTTTCCAACTGTGGTTGGGTGAGAGGGTTGGCTGGGGTCGCGGTAAACAGTCACATGGAGGCAGCATGCGCGGTGATGGTGGCCAGGAGCAGTGTATTTGAGCTAAGTTTTGTACTTCTCCGGTTGGGAAGTCCACGCTGTGGGCTGTTCTAATGCGTACCAGCAGGCTCTGTGGGGCTCTGATGTGGTCAGGGCTCGGTTGTTTGAGTGAGAGCTGGTGAATTTGGGATAACATGTTTTCGGCAGGAGAGTAGGGTAGTGGGCTGCCGCTGGATTTCCTTAATTCACAGCTTAAACTTACTTACAGTCCCCACAAAGTGCATAGCATATTTATAAAATTATGGTTGACATTTATCCAAAGGTTATACATTATTATTATTACGTATATTTTCATGTCATGCAGAACCCTGCATAACAGTTGCCCATTGGAAAACTTTTTAATATATTCTTGGAGATTTGCTGTGTCCTCAATGGATGACACTCTTATGCAGATCCTAGCATCGTCTGCAAAGGATGATACAGTGCTATGGTTTTCATCTCTGTCTATGTCTGATATGAGAATGAGGAACAGGATAGGTGCGAGTACTGTGCCTTGTGGAACAGAGCTCTTCACTATGGCAGTTTCCAATTTAACTCTGTTTACCACTACTCTTTGTGTTTGATTGGTTAGAAAGTTGAAGATCCATCTGCCTACTTTGCCAGTTATCCCTTTAGCACGCATTTTGTGTGCTATTACACCATGATCGCACCTGTCAAATGCGTTTGCAAAATCTGTGTATATTACATCTGCATTCTGTTTGCTTTTCAGTGCATCTAAGACCATATCTGAAACCATGTTGTCCTGGATTCTGCAATTTTTGGGAGTCCAAGTGGTTTGCAATCCTGCTTCTTAGAACTCTTTCAAAGATTTTTATGTATGGTTCCTGCCTCCACTACATCACTCTCCAGATTGTTCCACTTCCTGACAACAATATGACTGAAGAAATACTTCCTAACATTCTTGTGACTCATCTGAGTTTTCAACTTCCAGTTATGACCCCTTGTTGTTGTGTTCCATCTCTGGAACATCCTGTCCCTGTTCACCTTGTCAGTTCCTCTCGTGTATGTGTGTGTGTGTGTGAGCAGAGTGCCCATACAGTACCTCACAAGAGACTGACACAAAAACTAGAGGAACAGGCAAATAATACTCAGCGGGAAGGAAGCAACGAGTTACTGTCAGGGAGGAGGTGTTAGGATGGGCGAGTGTGACTAGTGGGATTCCACAAGTTTCTATACTTGGACCAGTACTGTTTCTGGTGTGCGTAAATGACAAAATCATCGAGTCAGAGATGTCTCTGTTCGCAGATAATGTGAAACTAATGAGGAGAATACAAACTGGAGTGGACCAGTAAAGACTACAGATGAATCTGGACCAGCTGCATTAGTGGTCTGACAACATGAGTGGTCTGACAAGTGACATGACGGGTCTGACAACATGAGTGGTCTGACAAGTGACATGAGGGGTCTGACAAGTAACATGAGGGGTCTAACAAGTGACATGAGTAGTCTGACAAGTGACATGAGTGGTCTGTCAAGTGACATGAGTGGTCTGACAAGCGACATGAGTGGTCTGACAAATAACGAGTTGTCTGACAGGTAACATGAGTGGTCTGATAAGTGACATGAGTGGTCTGACAAGTGATATGAATGGTCTATCAAGTGACATAAGTCGTCTAACAAGTGACATGAATGGTCTAACAAGTAACTATTGGAATTTAACTCCAGCAAATGCAAAGTTATGAAAATTTGAGAAGGGCAGAGATGACCTGAAAGAGAGTACAGGTTCAGGGGACAAAGGCTTGCAAACCTCCCTGAAAGAGGACCTCGGGGTGAGCATAGTTCCCAGCATATCACCTGAGGCACACATAAACCATTAACCGCTGCAGCAAACACTAGTCTGGCAAATTTAATGAGAACTTTTAGGTCCAGCAACAAGGAGGCATTCACGACCTTATACATGGCACATGTCAGGTCCATATTAGAGTATGCAGCGCCAGTGTGGAACCCACATCTGATTAAGCATGTAAAGAAGCTGGAAAAAGTGCAAAAGTTTTCAACAAAAGTCATTTCAGAGCTGAGGGATATAATCTGTGAGGAGAGGAGTTAAAACTGGTGACATTGGAGGAGAGGTGATAGGATTACGACTTACAAAATACTTAGAGGAATTGACAGAGTGGACAGGGAGAGTCTGTGTGAAAGGTGGGTCTCAGGTACACAATATCATAGCTGGAAGAAGACAGGTGAGTCATAGGGATGTTAGGAAATATTTCTTTAGCCTTAGAGTGGTCAAGCAGTGGAACTACCTAGACAGCAATTCATACATAGCTTTATGAATTGGTACGGTATGACTCACGCAGCTAGAAGAGACATGTGGCCAGGAGCTGAGACTCAACCCCTGCAACCACAGATAGGTGAACACACACACAGGTCGTAAAGGTAGGTCATTTTACTGCTCTGTGGCACTGAATTGAGGCTTAAAAGGCTCACAAAATGGACAAGATTTAATGTGTATTGGTACTCGTTCTGAAAAGCCATTTAATTTCCCTGTAATGGCTCTTCAATGTTGAGAAAAGGTCAGTTCGAAGCCCTGGTAGCTCCACACAAGTGAGAGACCATTTAATACCTTCCTCAGTAAGAGAGAGACATTTACTTAGTGAAAAAGGCAGCTAGATGGGTATCTCCCAGTGTATATACATTGAGAAGTATGTATCTTCCAATGTATATACACTGAGAAGTTTGTATCTCCCAGTGTATATACACTTGAGAAGTATGTATCTTCCAGTTTATATACACAGAACTATGTATCTTCCAGTGTATATACACTGAGAAGTACAGTATATATATTTTAGTGTATATACACTTGAAAAGTACATTATGTATCAGTGTATATATACACTGAGACACACACCTCTAAGTATACATACACTGAGAGATACATACACCTCTCAGTGTACACACACGTGTACTTGACAAGTCTTGGACCTCTTACACTGACGGACTGAAGGAAAAAGTTTGGTATTTTCACCTCATTTCGCAGAATGTATGTCATAGTCAACTAAAGAGACGAAAAAGGCCTTGTTTTGACCCCTAAAATGGCTGATAAATGGCCTGTGGACAACGGAGGCGTCTTGGGGGAAAAAGAAAGCCATTGTTTGACTTGATGGAGTCAATAAATGACCACAAAAGTCCCTTCCAGGAGGACATTGTCTAGGAAAGAAAAGTGTAAATATTATGTGGCTGTTGTTATGATGGTGATGGTAGTAGTAATGATCGAGGTATACAAGTGGAAAATGGGTATTAACAAAGGGGATATAAATAAGGTCTTGAGGATATCTCTCCAAGAGAGAACCCGCAATAATGGATTCAAGTTAGATAAGTTTAGATTTAGAAAGGATATAGGGAAGTATTGGTTTGGAAATAGGGTAGTTGATGAGTGGAACAGTCTGCCTAGTAGGGTTATTGAAGCTAGGACCTTGGGTAGTTTCAAATTTAGGTTGGATAAATTCATGAGTGAGAGGGGTTGGATTTGAGTGGGACTCGCGCATGAGTGGGTAGAATTGTCAAAGCTTATTTCTTGGGTAGCATTGAAGATTGGGTTGAGCAAATATTCTGTTAGTGGGACGGATTGTGAAGGACCTGCCTAGTATGGGCCAACAGGCCTGCTGCAGTGTTCCTCCTTTCTTATGTTCTTATGTTCTTATGATGGTGATGGTGGGAGTTATGATGGTGATGGTAGTAGTAATGATGGTGATGGTGGGAGTTATGATGGTGATGGTAGTAGTAATGATGGTGATGGTAGTAGTAATGATAGTGATGGTAGTAGTAATGATTGGTGATGGTAGTAGTAATGATGGTGATGGTAGTAGTAATGATGGTGATGGTGGTAGTTATGATGGTGATGGTAGTAGTAATGATGGTGATGGTAGTAGTAATGATGGTGATGATAGTAGTTATGATGGTGATGGTAGTAGTTATGATGGTGATGGTAGTAGTAATGATGGTGATGGTAATATTTATGATGGTGATGGTAGTAGTAATGATGGTGATGGTAGTACTTATGATGGTGATGGTAGTATTAATGATGGTGATGGTAGTAGTAATGATGGTGATGGTGGTAGTTATGATGGTGATGGTAGTAGTTATGATGGTGATGGTAGTAGTAATGATGGTGATGATGGTAGTAATGATGGTGATGGTGGTAGTTATGATGGTGATGGTAGTAGTAATGATGGTGATGGTAGTAGTAATGATGGTGATGGTGGTAGTTATGATGGTGATGGTAGTAGTTATGATGGTGATGGTAGTAGTTATGATGGTGATGGTAGTAGTAATGATGATGGTGGTAGTTATGATGGTGATGGTAGTAGTAATGATGGTGATGGTAGTAGTAATGATGGTGATGGTGGTAGTTATGATGGTGGTGGTAGTAGTTATGATGGTGATGGTAGTAGTTATGATGGTGATGGTAGTAGTAATGATAGTGATGGTAGTAGTTATGATGGTGATGGTGGTAGTAATGATGGTGATGTTAGTAGTAATGATGGTTATGGTAGTAGTAATGATGGTGATGGTAGTAGTTATGATGGTGATGGTAGTAGTAATGATGGTGATGGTAGTAGTTATGATGGTGATGGTAGTAGTTATGATGGTGATGGTAGTAGTAATGATGGTGATGGTAGTAGTAATGATGGTGATGGTGGTAGTAATGATGGTGATGGTAGTAGTTATGATGGTGATGGTAGTAGTTATGATGGTGAGGGAGTAAGTCAGGGACCTCCCTCACCCCTAGTCGGCGAGTTCTCCCATTCGAAACTCGGCGAGTCTAAATATAGCAGCGGCGGCCTGGTGTATCGATCCTGGCAACAAGTTATACCTGTTACTGCCTCTCTCACTCTCTCTCTCTCTCTCTCTCTCTCTCTCTCTCTCTCACCTCTCCTCTCTCTCTCTCTCTCTCTCTCTCTCTCTCTCTCTCTCTCTCTCTCTCTTTCTCTCTCTTTCTCTAACACTTAAGTTAGAGTTTGCAACAAGGTAAGTTTAAGGGAATCAGTCCCTTATATCTGATAGGAGGGGATCTATCCCTCAGACCTGATATGATAGGAGGGGATCAGTCCCTCAGAACTTATAGGAGGGGATCAATCCTTCAGACCTGATAGGAGGGGATCAGTCCCTTAGATCTGACAGGAGGGGATCAGTCCCTCAGATCTGATATTAGGGGATCAGTCCCTCAGATCTGATAGGAGGCTTAGCCGAGGGACTAACACGGACAGCGGAGTGTCAGATTATGTACGTGACATGGACGAAGAGGGGAGATGAGAGAGAGAGAGAGAAAGGAGAATACATGGAAGAAGGGAAGAGCGGGTCGAGAGAGAACGCGGAGGAGATAAAGAGGAACTAGAAGAATATAAGATTAAGGGGAAAAGACAGTTCAGAGGACAGAGTGCTAAAAGAACACCGGAAGAAAACAAGGAGGAACAACACAGGAATGCCAGAACACCAGAAGAACACTAGAACACCTAAAGAACACCAGAACGCCTAAAGAACACTAGAACACCTAAAGAACACCAGAACACTTAAACACCAGAACGCCTAAAGAACACCAGAGCATTAGAACACCAGAACACTATACCACCAAAACACCTGAAGAACAGCAGAAGAACATGATAAGAGGAAAGGGGAACAAAAGAGGTACAAGACTGGAGTGAGTAACAGGTTATAAAAATTAAGCCTTAGGCTGTTTTAGGCTTAAGTACTCTGGGGAGGGAGGGGGAGGAGAGGGGAGGGGATTGATAATTAGGGGAGGAAAGTGGGAAAATGCAGATGAAGGAGGGAATGCGTGTGAGAGAGAGAGAAAGAGAGAGTGTCTCCACTCTGTTATATAGTCATTAACAACATAAACACGACGTATACTGCATTAGGCCCATGCTGGTCAGGTTTAACTCACACCCATCCACATCCACTCATGTACGTATAATCCATCCTGTGTCTAAATCCACTCAAAGCTCTCCCTTCAAAACTGGTACTCGGGAGTTTGTTCCACTCATCCACAACTCGATTACCAAACCAGTGCTTTCCTATATCCTTTCTAAAGCTAAATTTCTCCAACTTGAACCCCTTGTTGCGAGTCCTGTCTTGGTAAGATATTTTTAGCACGTTATTTATATCCCCTTTAGTTATTCCTGTCTTCTATTTGTGATCTTCAGTCATATTTCCCACAATTCTACGTCTCTCCAGAGTGTAGATTCAGTGCCTTCAGTCATATTTCCCACAATTCTACGTCTCTCCAGAGTGTAGATTCAGTGCCTTCAGTCATACTTCCCACAATTCTACGTCTCCAGAGTGTAGATTCAGTGCCTTCAGTCATACTTCCCACAATTCTACGTCTCTCCAGAGTGTAGATTCAGTGCCTTCAGTCATACTTCCCACAATTCTACGTCTCTCCAGAGTGTAGATTCAGTGCCTTCAGTCATACTTCCCACAATTCTACGTCTCCAGAGTGTAGATTCAGTGCCTTCAGTCATACTTCCCACAATTCTACGTCTTTCCAGAGTGTAGATTCAGTGCCTTCAGTCATACTTCCCACAATTCTACGTCTCTCCAGAGTGTAGATTCAGTGCCTTCAGTCATACTTCCCACAATTCTACGTCTCTCCAGAGTGTAGATTCAGTGCCTTCAGTCATACTTCCCACAATTCTACGTCTCCAGAGTGTAGATTCAGTGCCTTCAGTCATACTTCCCACAATTCTACGTCTCTCCAGAGTGTAGATTCAGTGCCTTCAGTCATACTTCCCACAATTCTACGTCTCTCCAGAGTGTAGATTCAGTGCCTTCAGTCATACTTCCCACAATTCTACGTCTCTCCAGAGTAGATTCAGTGCCTTCAGTCATACTTCCCACAATTCTACGTCTTTCCAGAGTGTAGATTCAGTGCCTTCAGTCATACTTCCCACAATTCTACGTCTCTCCAGAGTGTAGATTCAGTGCCTTCAGTCATACTTCCCACAATTCTACGTCTCCAGAGTGTAGATTCAGTGCCTTCAGTCATACTTCCCACAATTCTACGTCTCTCCAGAGTAGATTCAGTGCCTTCAGTCATACTTCCCACAATTCTACGTCTCTCCAGAGTGTAGATTCAGTGCCTTCAGTCATACTTCCCACAATTCTACGTCTCTCCAGAGTGTAGATTCAGTGCCTTCAGTCATACTTCCCACAATTCTACGTCTCTCCAGAGTGTAGATTCAGTGCCTTCAGTCATACTTCCCACAATTCTACGTCTCTCCAGAGTGTAGATTCAGTGCCTTCAGTCATACTTCCCACAATTCTACGTCTCTCCAGAGTGTAGATTCAGTGCCTTCAGTCATACTTCCCACAATTCTACGTCTCTCCAGAGTGTAGATTCAGTGCCTTCAGTCTGTCTTCGCTTGAAAGATTTCTGATACATGGGATCAACTTTGTCCTCCTTCTGTGTGTTCTCCAGCGCATTTATGTCCATTCTGTAATATGGAGACCAGAACTGCGCAGCACAATCTAACTGAGGCCTTCAAATGGGGTGTTCAAAATATGCTCATGTGCTGGAATCCTCATCACTTGTGATCGTAAACCCTCCTGTAATCCTTAAAACAATTGAAATCGATAGAAGTGTTTATTGGAATTCCTTTATTTATTGTTACACCCACCTGGTCATGCACCGGGTTGGGGGGTGGCGTTGATCCCCCCGGAACACCCTCCAGGTATACTCCGGGTATAGGTATACTTAAGAGAGCATATATACAGGCAATCAATTAGCCGTTGCCTTATTAGTCTTAAGAAATGCTCTGCATACGAAGGAGCTTCCTGCATGTACACCTAAATGTCTCTCACCTCTGTGCCAACATTGTATCATGCTACAGCAAAGAGTCTTTAATCTTCTAATTCTGTAATATGGAGACCAGAGGTGCGCAGCATAATCTAAATGAGGCCTTACCAAGCATATATACGAGTATAAAGTTGAGGAATAAGCCACCAGATATTGCATATGTCTTATTCTTCATTTTATCGGTATTGTGTACCATTTATGCACAAAGTGTAAAGTTGAAGTATAACCCGATGACTCCTGTTATTTATAATTCTCGATGTGAAGCCTTTAACTTTTGAAGGGGTGGAGGGGTAAGCCAGCGGAAGGCCTCCGTCAGATGACCAAAAGCTCCAGCTTCGGGTCATCATATGATTAAGACCCGCGTAAGGAAACACTTGTCCTGTTTCCTAACTAACCTAACCTAACCTTACTTAACCTAACCTAACCTAACCTTACCTAACCTTACCTAACCTAACCTAACCTAACCTAACCTAACCTTACTTAACCTAACCTAACCTAACCTAACTTAACCTAACCAAACCTAACCTAACCTAACTTTACCTAACCTAACTTAACCTAACCAAACTTAACCTAAGCTAACCTTACCTAACCTAACCTTACTTAACCTAACCTTACCTAACCAAACCTAACCTAACCTAACCAAACCTAACCTAACGTAACGTAACCTAACTTAACCTAACCAAACCTAGCCTAACCTAACTTAACCTAACCTAACCAAAATTTCTAAATCTTTTTCCTCCACAACTCTATGTCAAATTAGTGCTGTCCTATATCCTTTCTAAGTCTAAGTCTACATTTAAAAGTTTGTTTAAAATGTGTGCTTTCTGCGATATAAGTTAGGTTAGGTTACGTCATGTTAGGTTAGGTTGGGTTACTTTACGTTAGGTTAGGTTACGTTCAGTTAGGCTAGGTTACGTTAGGTACGTTAGATTACATTAGGTTAGGCTAAGTTAGGTTATTCTAGGCTAGGTTAGGTTATGCTAGGCTAGGTTAGGTTATGCTAGACTAGGTTAGGTTAGGCTAGGCTAGGTTACGTCAAATTAGGTTAGGTTAGGAACTGTATCCTAAATCTTACACTCACCCTCACCACCCTCCCTTGTACGCACCCTCACCACCCTCCCTAACACTCACCCTCACCACCCTCCCTTACACTCACCCTCACCACCCTCCCTTACACTCACCCTCACCACCCTCCCTTACACTCACCCTCACCACCCTCCCTTACACTCACCCTCACCACCCTCCCTTACACTCACCCTCACCACCCTCCCTTACACGCACCCTCACCACCCTCCCTTACACTCACCCTCACCACCCTCCCTTACACTCACCCTCACCACCCTCCCTTACACTCACCCTCACCACCCTCCCTTACACTCACCCTCACCACCCTCCCTTACACTCACCCTCACCACCCTCCCTTACACTCACCCTCACCACCCTCCCTTACACTCACCCTCACCACCCTCCCTTACACGCACCCTCACCACCCTCCCTTACACTCACCCTCACCACCCTCCCTTACGCACCCTCACCACCCTCCCTTACACGCACCCTCACCACCCTCCCTTCACCACCCTCACCACCCTCCCTTACACGCACCCTCACCACCCTCCCTTACACGCACCCTCACCACCCTCCCTTACCGCACCCTCACCACCCTCCCTTACACTCACCCTCACCACCCTCCCTTACACTCACCCTCACCACCCTCCCTTACACGCACCCTCACCACCCTCCCTTACACGCACCCTCACCACCCTCCCTTACACTCACCCTCACCACCCTCCCTTACACGCACCCTCACCACCCTCCCTTACACGCACCCTCACCACCCTCCCTTACACGCACCCTCACCACCCTCCCTTACACTCACCCTCACCACCCTCCACACCACCCTACCACCCTCCTACACGCACCCTCACCACCCTCCCTTACACGCACCCTCACCACCCTCCCTTACACGCACCCTCACCACCCTCCCTTACACGCACCCTCACCCTAGTTTCACCGGTGTAATTAAAATCAATTATGACCAGCCTACCTCTTCACCTACTTTGTAAACAAAACAATATAACACCCTGTCATTGTTACAATGTAACACTCCCTATGATTGTTACAATGTAACACTCCCTGTCATTGTTACAATGTAACACTCCCTGTCATTGTTACAATGTAACACTTCCCATCATTATTACAATGTAACACTTCCATCATTGTTATAATGTAACACTCCCCATCATTGTTACAATGTAACACTCCCATCATTGTTACAATTTAACACTCCCCATTATTGTTACAATGTAACACTCCCATCATTGTTACAATGTAACACTCCCCATCATTGTTACAATGTAACACTTCCATCATTGTTACAATGTAACACTCCC
Organism: Cherax destructor; assembly: GCA_009830355.1. Classification (NCBI taxonomy): domain Eukaryota; kingdom Metazoa; phylum Arthropoda; class Malacostraca; order Decapoda; family Parastacidae; genus Cherax; species Cherax destructor. The sequence continues at coordinate 21,543 of WNWK01001960.1, forward strand.
ATCATTGTTACAATGTAACACTCCCCATCATTGTTACAATGTAACACTCCCCATCATTGTTACAATGTAACACTCCCCATCATTGTTACAATGTAACACTCCCATCATTGTTACAATGTAACACTCCCCATCATTGTTAAAATGTAACACTCCCATCATTGTTACAATGTAACACTCCCCATCATTGTTACAATGTAACACTCCCATCATTGTTACAAAGTAACACTCCCCATCATTGTTACAATGTAACACTCCCCATCATTGTTACAATGTAACACTCCCATCATTGTTACAATGTAACACTCCCCATCATTGTTACAATGTAACACTCCCATCATTGTTACAATGTAACACTCCCCATCATTGTTACAATGTAACACTCCCCATCATTGTTACAATGTAACACTCCCATCATTGTTACAATGTAACACTCCCATCATTGTTACAAGTAACACTCCCATCATTGTTACAATGTAACACTCCCCATCATTGTTACAATGTAACACTCCCATCATTGTTAAAATGTAACACTCCCATCATTGTTACAATGTAACACTCCCCATTATTGTTACAATGTAACACTCCCATCATTGTTACAATGTAACACTCCCCATCATTGTTACAATGTAACACTCCATCATTGTTACAATGTAACACTCCCATCATTGTTACAATGTAACACTCCCATCATTGTTACAATGTAACACTCCCCATCATTGTTACAATGTAACACTCCCCATCATTGTTACAATGTAACACTCCCATCATTGTTACAATGTAACACTCCCCATCATTGTTACAATGTAACACTCCCCATCATTGTTACAATGTAACACTCCCATCATTGTTACAATGTAACACTCCCATCATTGTTACAATGTAACACTCCCCATCATTGTTACAATGTAACACTCCCCATCATTGGGGAGTGTTGCCGGCAACACCAACCAGGGTAAAAATTGATGATTAATGTTTATAATTGATGATTAATGTTTATAATTGATGATTAATGTTTATAATTTATGATTAATGTTTGTAATTGATGATTAATGTTTATAATTGACGATTAATGTTTATAATCGATGATTAATGTTTATAATTGATGATTAATACCTATAATTCACGACTAATTTGTGTAATTCGTGACTAATGTCTATAATTCGTGACTGATGTCTGTAATTCACGACTAATGTCTATAATGTTTGATTACTGTCTATAATTTGTGATTAATGTCTATAACTCACGACTAATGTCTATATTTTTTATTAATGTCTATAATTCACGACTAATGTCTATAATTGTTGATTAATGTCTATAATTCATGACTGGCGTTCATAATTGCTCACAAAAAATTGTGGGATTAATATTTTTTTTTAATCAAGAGATTTGATATATTTTTTGGGGGTAATTAAAAATTTAGGCCGTCACCTTTGTCCATTTTTATTTATTATTTTTTTATTGTTTCTATGGGCAATTTTTTTGTTGTATTCCGAAATTTATAAAATTTTAAGAGGTTGTGCAGGAGGAGAGGTCAAGGGTAGTGTGAGAGGTCGTGCAGGAGAGGTCAGGGGTAGTGTGAGAGGTCGTGCAGGAGAGGTCAGGGGTAGTGTGAGAGGTCGTGCAGGAGAGGTCAGGGGTAGTGTGAGAGGTCGTGCAGGAGAGGTCTGGGATAGTCTGCCTCAATACACTACCATCATACACCATCATACACTACCATCATACACCATCATACACCATCAACTACCATTACCATCATACACACTAATCATACACCATCATCACTACCATCATACACCATCATACACTACATCATACACCATCATACACCATCATACACATCATACACATCATACACTACCATCATACACCATCATACACTACCATCATACACCATCATACACTACCATCATACACCATCATACACTACCATCATACACCATCATACACATACCATCATACACCATCATACACTACCATCATACACCATCATACACTACCATCATACACCATCATACACTACCATCATACACCATCATACACTACCATCATACACCATCATACACTACCATCATACACTCATCATACCACATCATCATACACTACATCATACACCATCATACACTACCATCATACCACCATTCACTACACTACCATCATACATCCATCATACACTCACTACCATCATACACCATCATACACTACCATCATACACCATCATACACTACATCATACCATCATACACTACATATACCATCATACAATACCATCATACACCATCATACACTACCATCATACACCATCATACACTACCATCATACACCATCATACACTACCATCATACACCATCATACACTACCATCATACACCATCATACACTACCATCATACACAATCATACACTACCATCATACACCATCATACACTACCATCATACACCATCATACACTACCATCATACACCATCATACACTACCATCATACACCATCATACACTACCATCATACACCATCATACACTACCATCATACACCATCATACACTACCATCATACACTACCATCATACAATACCATCATACACTACCATCATACACCATCATACACCATCATATAGTACCATCATACACCATCATACACCATCATACACTACCATCATACACCATCATACACTACCATCATACACCATCATACACTACCATCGGGTCAATGCAGCTAAAACGAGGGGAAGGGTCAGGCGGTGCCTCGACCCCCAGCAAGCACACCAGGGCCAGCACAGTGACCCTGCTGGGACTGCTCCCCTAAGTAACTTTCCCAACTGTTGTAGTAATGAGTTCCGGCCACTGATGACCTCCCGTGTGAGTGGTCCCCTAGTACATCCAGTTCTCTCTCTCTCTAGCTCCCCTCCTCTCTCTTTCTCTCTAGCTCCCCTCTTCTCTCTTTCTCTCTCTACCTCCCCTTCTCTCTTTCTCTCTAGCTCCCCCTCCTCTCTCTCTAGCTCCCCCTCCTCTCTCTCTAGCTCCCCTCCTCTCTTTCTAGCTCCCCTCCTTTCTCTCTCTCTAGCTCCCCCTATTCTCTCTAGTTCCCTGTCCCTCAATACATGCTATTGGAATAGTGGAGAGTGCGGCATAAGTTTATAATGCAAAATAATGAAGAATAATACAGAATAATGAATAATAACAAATAATAATGCAGAATAACGAATAATGAATAATGCAGAATAATAAAGAATAATGAAAAATAACGAATAATAATGAATAATTAAAGTATAATGAACACTTGTCAGTGCTCAGTAATAACACCACATGGAGACAGAAATTCAGGAAATAAATTGATCTGTATATTTCGATCCCCTTCTGTGACCCTCTTCTGCTGAAGAGGACCCCAGAAAGGGGTCGAAATATACGGATCAATTCATCTCCTGACTTGCTGTCTCCTTGTGAATTATAACTGAACATTAGTGTTAAAGATGTGAGGAGTGTCAGGGGAGTCAGTCACAAGTCATCACATGGAGACTAATGTTTTAATGGTTCTACAGTCTTCACATTATGTCCTTGTGAGAAGGGATGTTCCACTGGCCTGGTCACAGACCGGGCCGCGGGGGCGTTGACCCCCGGAACTCTCTCCAGGTAAACTACCTTCTTCCTCTCTGTGTCCCCTCCCTATGTGTACTGGCTCCCTCACCTTCGTGTGTTAGTGTGACTAGTCAATGGTCCAAGTCAGACCGAAACGTCGCCATACGTTTCTGTCACCTATGTCCGGGTTATTTATGTACAGGAAGCGATTTTTTTCTTTTTTCATTTTTTGTGAAGGATTTTGCAAGTTATCGCAGACATTCCAGGAGGATGGGAATAGGTTCAGTAACTCTGGTCGTAGCGCATGTTACCATGCCAGTCGTGCCGAGAATTTGACCCCGTTTGCCGTGCCCATGTGTTGAAAGTTTGAAGCCTATTAGATGAGGCGTTCTCGAGGTTCGAGAGAAATATCATCGAAAAGTTGGAGGAAGAAAATGGGGAAAAAATCAGGCAATATTTTATAGGTTTCCCCTTCAAGATAAATAATAATAATAATAATAATAACAGCAACAACAACAATAATAATAATAATAATAATAATAATAATAATAATAATAATAATAATAATAATAACAATAGCATCAACAATAATAATATAATTATAAGAGCAATAATAATAATAATAATAATAATAATAATGACCAGCAGCAACAATTAAATAATGATATCAGCAATAATAATAATAGTAATAAAATATTATCATTATTACTCTTACCCCAAGCAATTCACCCTCCATTAATCACCCCATAACAAGGCAGTTACGCAAGACTAACGCAGTTACGCAGGTTGCTGGGCTGCCGGGGGGGGGAGACTTGCGTAATTGAGGGGTGATTATAACCTGAGTAATCTGCGTCCCCTAGACGCTAATTAACCTCCCTAGAAGCACTAATTACTGCGTCTCAACGCTAATTACTGCGTCTTAAAGCTAATTACTGGATCTTAAAGCTAATTACTCACTTCGTGTTTGTTGAGTCATGTCACTTTCGTGTTAAAGTCACGTCATTTTCGTGTTCAAGTTACGTCACTTTCGTCTTGATAAGTCATGTCACTTTCGTCTTGATAAGTCATGTCACTTTCGTCTTGATAAGTCATGTCACTTTCGTTTTTGTTAAGTCACGTCATTTTCATTTTTAATAAGTCACGTCACTTTCGTATTTTCTGATCAATTGTCACCTTCACGCGCACTAATAGTTTTCACCTTTACTAATATTTCTTACCCATTTTCACTGTCTTATGGTGTCACCTTCACTGTCTTATGGTGTCACTTTCACTGTCTTATGGTGTCACTTTCACTGTCTTATGGTGTCACTTTCACTGTCTTATGGTGTCACCTTCACTGTCTTATGGTGTCACCTTCACTCACAGGACCAGTGGTCACTGTCACATAAATTCGTTCGTAGGGACAAAATCTATATGGCTTCCTGTCTCCCTTAATTCCCTCCCCTCCTTATTTTCTCGTTTCATTCTTTCCCTTCATTTTCTCCATTCTCCTTTCATTCTCCCCTTCCTTCATTGTCTCCCTTCATTCTCTCCCTTCATTCCCTCCATTCTCTCTTCACTTTCTTCCTTCCTTACCTCTCTCCCTTCATTGTCTGTTCATTTTCTCCCTACCTTCATTCCATTCATTCTCTCCCTACCATTATTCTCTCACTTCATTCTCTCCCTACCTCCTTACATTTTCCTCTTTACTGCCTTATCTCCCTGTTTTCTTCCCTATGTCATGTTCTTTCACTTCCTCTCTTCTTAGCACCACCACTACCACCATCACCACCACCACTACTACCACCATCACCACCATCACCACCACCACTACCACAATTGCCTCCACCTACTTGAGGCTTCTAGAGGTAAATGGGAACGAAATTATTCCTTCATGTCTGAGTATCCAGAAGGAATTAAACTCTCTCTCTCTCTCTCTCTCTCTCTCTCCGAAGAGGTGAAAAGGGGGAACTGAAAAGGTAAAAAGTGTTAGAGGAAAAGGTGTTAAAATAAACCTTTTGTGACAGACTGTTACACACACACACACACACACACACACAACACACACACACACACACAAAGGGGTCTTGACAGTCCTGGTCCAGCAACTGGCTCCTGGAGTTTAACCCCACCAAGTACAAAGTCATGAAAATTGGGGAGTGTCAAAGAAGACCGTAGACAGAGTACAGTCTAGGGGGGCCAAAGACTACAAACCTCACTCAAAGAAGAGGATCTTGGGGTGAGTATAATACCGAACACATCTCCTGAGGCGCACTGTACACCATGTACGTCAGGCCCATATTCGGGTATGCAGCACCAGTATGGAACCCACACCTGGTCAAGCACGTCAAGAAATTAGAGAAAGTGCAAAGGTTAGACTAGTCCCGGAGTTAAGGGGTATGTCCTACGAGGAGAGGTTAAGGGAAATCGACCTGACGACACTGGAAGACAGGAGAGATAGGGAAGACATGATAACGACATATAAAATTCTGAGAGGAATCGACAAGGTGGACAGAGACAGAATGTTCCAGAGATGGGACACAGCAACAAGGGGACACAGTTGGAAGTTGAAGACTCAGATGAATCACAGGGATGTTAGGAAGTATTTCTTCAGTCACAGAGTGACTGAAGTGATGTAGTGGAGGCAGGATCCATACATAGCTTTGAGAAGAGGTATGATAAAGCTCATGGAGCAGGAAGAGTGACCTAGTAGCGACCAGTGAAGAGGCGGGGCCAGGAGCTGCGACTCGACCCCTGCAACCACAATTAGGTGAGTACAACTAGGTGAGTACACACACACACACACACACAGAGGCATTAATGAAGTGCCAGGCTTTTGTTGACACTCTCGTCATAGCTTGAGGGAGGAAGAGGAGACGAAGGGAAGTGGAGGAGACCAAGAGGAGAAGAGGAGGAGACCAAGAGGAGAAGAGGAGGAGACCAAGAGGAGGAGGAAGGGGAAGAAAGAGAGAATAATTAGAAAGTTATACAAGTGGATAGAAGAACTTGAGGAAAATGGAACAAGAACGAACATAAATGAAAAGAAAGCGATAAAACGCAGAGGTTTGATCTAAAATTTCTCTATTAGGAATATAATAAACTTAGGCAAAGCTAAACCTGACGCCACTAGAGAGGAGGCCCAGGGGGAGACATTATCACGACGTACAATATCCTGGGAGGAATTGACAGGGAGAGTCTGTTTAGAGAGGCGTGAATCAGGTACACAAGGGCGCAGCTGGAGGTTAAATGAAAAGACACAGATGAGACACAGGGATGTTAGGAAATACTTCTCTAGCCTTCAGCTGGTCAGGCAGTGGGAAGTTAGTGTAGTGGTACAGGCGGGGCCAGGAGCTGAGACTCATCCCCGCACAACCACAAGTAGGTGAGAACAAGAGTCATAAACACAAGACACATAAAATTGAGATTAGTGAGATTAAGAGAGAGAGAGTATAAGATAACACGGGATAAAGAGGAGATTGAAGAGGAAGAAAGGCACAAAGAGGGGAAGGAACAGAGATACGTCAAAAAAGAGGACACTGATAGGAGGAACAAGCGAGGGGTGGAGAGGACAAGAGGGAAGACATGGATGGATGAACAGGGGAAGCGGGAAGAGAGGAAGAATGGCGGGAAGAGAGGCGAATAAGTGATGAAATGAGATAGACAGAGAATGACAAAAAACGAAGGGATTGGCGATGAAGTAGAAAATAGAAGGGATAATTGAGACAGGGAGAGAGAGAGAGAGAGAGAGAGAGAGAGAGAGAGAGAGAGAGGAGAGGGGAGGGGAAGGGAGACAGAGAGAGAGAATGTCTATTTCACTGCCTCCTTCAACTCATCCCAGAATCCTATGACTATGCAGACGACTCTACTCTGACTTTTACTTCTCCAAGAGAGGAAATGCCAGCTGCTCTGAGTTACATCAGTCACCAGCTTACACCTGTATCAACCTGGGCAAAGCGATGACAGGTTACATTTGCTTCTGAGAAAACGCAAATGTTGGTGGTCTCTATCCGTCATGATGGTAATACTGGAGCAGTGGTAAGAATGAATGGGAGTGTTGGATCCTGGGGATGAAGTTACTATCCTTGGGGTGAAATTTGATCCCAAACTGACTATGAAGAACCACGTAGTAAATCTTGCAAGCAAGGCGGCCAGGAAGCTAACATCACTAAGGCTTATATGTATCTGCTCGACAGTAGAGGTTGCAAAACTCTGTACGAAGCACTAGTACACTCACAACTAGACGCCTCATCTCTCGCCTGGACCTTGGCCTGAACAGATCTGTCATTCCAGCAGAGCCTTCAATACAGGAGGGATTTGGGTGGCCGTACTGTTATGTACAAAACCAATGTTGTCAAGGTACCACACTTGGCTCCACTTCGCGGACAGCGAGAAGACAGCTTCTGTACAACAAGACGGGCAGTAAACAGCAACTATACTGCAGTTGTATCCTTTTCATTCCTAGAATGACTCGAACCTGGAATAAGTTCATACAACCTGACGGTATCGATGAAATAAAGTCAGCTGATAAAATGAAATCTCTGGCTCACAGATGGCTCCAACTTCATATTTTCCCCTATTTGTATGTCTCATAACAACAAAAAGGTTTTCAAATGAGCCGATGTAGGTAACAGATCTTAGTTTGTAAATAAAGGTACGAACTCTTTACCTAACCCTGTAAAAACCTTTCTAAAAATAAGAGAGAGAGAGAGAGAGAAAAATCCCCTATATCTTCTCCCATAACACTATAAACATTATAAATCCCCCACAATACCTCCCACAACACTGTTAGCATGATAACTCCCCCCACAACCGTCACAACGCTGTTAGCATGATAAATCCCCCACAACACTTAGCATGATAAATCCCCCACAACACTGTTAGCATGATAAATCCACCCACAACACTGTTAGCATGATAAATCCCCCACAACACTGTTAGCATGATAAATCCCCCACAACACTGTTAGCATGATAAATCCCCTACAACACTCCGTCATGTTGGACACCACAACCAGTATTCATGCTGGTCACGCTGGTTGGCAGTGACGCTAACAACGTGCTGTAACAAGGTTAAACGAGCCCCCGGGGCACCGGGTAACGAGCCTCAGCAGTAGTTACTGAGGCGAGATGAGAGTACTACTACAACCACGGTGTAGTGTGTACCTGAGAGAGAGGTGGAGGGGCGAGAAGAGACAGTAGAGAGATAGACGAGAGGAGATGGATAGAAGTTAAGGGGAGAGGAGAAAGGGATAGAGGTGTAGGGATGAAAAGGATAGGCAAGAGGTGAATGAGAGAGTAAGATGAGGAGGCTAAGAGGGGTGTGTCAGAGGTCGGACAAGATGCCTCCCGTGTCTTTCTTAATTCTTCTCAACATGTGCTAACACTCTGGGAATATTGCATGTCATATTACTTACACAAATTTAACCTCTTTGTCATTAACTTAACCATCATGTTTCTCCACTCTTCAGCTACATTATTCTCAACGTTTGTTATTATTCTCTGTAATGGTGAACATTCAATTGTGGTCTTGCAGGTCAATTTGGTGTTGTGGTGAAGTTACTTTGACTGGTTGATCTTGCTGAGACTGTGGGAGTAGCATCTGAGATTGTGATGGTTGGGAGTGATATCTGGGATTGTGATGGTTGGGAGTGGTATCTGGGATTGTGATGGTTGGGAGTGGTATCTGGGATTGTGATGGTTGGGAGTGGTATCTGGGATTGTGATGGTTGTGAGTGGTATCTGGGATTGTGATGGTTGTGAGTGGTATCTGGGATTGTGATGGTTGGGAGTGGTATCTGGGATTGTGATGGTTGTGAGTGGTATCTGGGATTGTGATGGTTGGGAGTGGTATCTGGGATTGTGATGGGGAGGTGTTGGTATGTGGGATTCTGGGAGAGGTGAGTTGTAGGGCATTGAACGTTGTGTGTGAGTACTCACCTAACTGGTTGCAAGGGTCGATTCATTGTTCCCAGCCCCGCAACTTCACTAGTGTGTGTGTATGAATCGACCTCTGCAACTAAACCTAGGTGAGGACACTTTGTCAGCACACACACACACACACACACACACACACACACACACACACACACACACACGCAGTGGTCCTGGAGCTAAGGGTAATGTCCTACGAGGAGAGGTTAAGGGAAATCGAACTGATGACACTGGAGGACAGGAAAGATAGGGGGGATATGATAACGACATATAAAATACTGAGAGGAATTGACAAGGTGGATAGAGACAGGATGTTCCAGAGATGGGACACAGCAACAAGGGGTCACAACTGGAAGTTGAAGACTTAGATGAATCACAGGGATGTTAGGAAGTATTTCTTCAGTCACAGAGTGGTCAAGAAGTGGAACAGTCTGGGAAGTGATGTAGTGGAGGCAGAATCCATACATAGCTTTAAGAAGAGGTATGATAAAGCTCATGGAGCAGGAAGAGTGACCTAGTAGCGACCAGTGAAGAGGCGGGGGCCAGGAGCTGTGAATCGACCCCTGCAACCACAACTAGGTGAGCACACACACAGTGTTTACTTACCACTGTTCATATATATGGTAATATGTTGCAGGTGTTCCGCTATGCAGATATGTTGAGTTAAATCCAGAGTAATCCGGAGATTTTATCCACAGTCATGCTGGATTAACAACATAATCCATACTCCCGTGGAATTTTTAAATGGGTTATGGATTCTCCCATGCACTGGATTCCAGGGTTATAATGTACAGAGATTGGGGATTCGAATCGCTGTTGGCGTGACTTGTGTTGATAGATCGAGTGGTAGAACCTTTGATTCACATCTAAAGCACCCGGGTTGGATCCCGGGGATGGGTTTAAACGTTAGGTATGTTACCTTACAGCTGCTGTCACTTTTCACCTAGAAGTAAGTAGGTACTTGGGTGTTAGTCGCCTGTTGTGGGTGGCATCCTGGGGGACAAGATTAAAGGACCACAGTGGAAATAAGACGCATTGTTTTGGCTTTCTCCGGGTTATCCTGGTTTATCCTGGGTTATCCTGGCTTATCCTGGGTTATCCTGGCTTATCCTTGGTTATCCTGGGTTACTAATCTACATAAAGCTGTTATTTCTCCATTATTCCCTCCATCAGCATTCCCCATCATCTCTCACAGATACTCCCTCACCTCTCCCTCACTTCTCCATCACCTCACCCTCCCTCACCCTCCCTCACTTCTCCCCCACCCGCCCTCACTTCTCCCCACCCTCCCTCACTTCTCCCTCACCCTTTCTCACTTCTCCCTCACCCTCCCTCACTTCTACTTCACTTCTCCCTCACCCTCCCTCACTTCTCCCTCACCCTCCCTCTCTTCTCCCTCACCCTCCCTCACTTCTCCCTCACTTCTACCTCATGGATATCTACATACAAAAGCCAGGAGAGAGACTAGCGGACGGAGGGTCGAGCCTACACAATTATTTGAGCTCCATAGCCCCATGCGGGTTTAGCGTTTCACGTAAATTTCAAAACCCTATACATCTGTTATTATTATTATTATTATTATTATTATTATTATTATTATTATTATTACTGTTATTATTATTACTACTACTGCTGTTATTATTATTATTGCTGTTATTATTATTATTATTATTATTATTATTATTATTATTATTAGTGTTAACACATAGAGGAGAGCGCTAAAGCTGTAGGTGCTCACACATCGTCTGGGATGTACTCAGGAGGGGGAGACTAGATCCGGTTCCTTGAATCAAGACCCCCGTCGCTGAGACATCAAGGGACTCTTGATGCCCAGTGGAGGGCTCTTGATCCGAGGAACTCTCACTGTTCCTGGCGGCGGGAGAGAGAAAAAAGTTTTTTTTTTTTCGTAATTTCTACAGTGTGGCGCATTTTTTTGGGTTTCTTAAGGCCCATTGTGGCTTTAATGGCGCGTCGCACCATTGTCTCTTATTTGTGCTCGCTAATGGAATTCTCATTCTTAAAGGAATAACTGGAGTGCAATCTGATTCACTATTCAAGAATATTGCTTAGAACTCAGTGTATGTATACTGAGATGTGTATATCTCTCAGTGTATATACACTGAGAAGTATTTCTCGTTGTATAAATCAGTGTATAAATCAGTTATATAAATTAGTGTATAAATCAATTATATAAATCAGTGTATAAATTAGTAATATAAATCAGTGTATAAGTCAGGGTTCCCCAGAGTGGTCAGTATCGACACCTCCTCGGGGTCAGTGGTACTATGGAAGGGGTCAGTCAATGTCTGGGGGTCACAAGGGTGTCAGTACATGGTTGAAGATGATTTTAGTCATGCAGATATAATTCTAACTCAGCAGAGGAACACTAAACCTGGAAGAGCATTGTGACTTACCACTAAAAATCACCAACCACCAGCCAGATACCAGTGACCTTGCTGACCTTCATCATATATAACCTTCCCATTAATAATATCAACCGTTTCAGTAATAAAGGCTATGTTAAATCTTATATTTTTCATAATGTAAATATTACCTATTTTTTTATGAAGTCATTATTTATTCGTGGTACTATTAAAGTACTATTTATTAAATTGTCTTCACATACACTGGGGGTTGATGAATAACCTGAAGCTTCCTGAAGGTGACGATGAACTGACGAGTCTGGGGACTCCTGCTGTATATAAATAATAATAATAATAATAATATTAATAATAATAATAATTGGTACAAGTATATGTACAAGGTATACAGACCATAGCTGACATCAGTGACATACTACTATATAGAAAGCTGCTTGTTATGCAGAGCATGTCGGGCAAATTAGGTTAATTTTGTCGCAGGATGCGACCCACACCAGTCGACTAACACCCAGGTACCTATTTTACTGATAGGTGAACAAGGACAGCAGGTGTCTTAAAATACGTCCTAATGTTTCCACCCGTACCGGGAATCGACCTCCAGATCTCAGTGTGTGAGCTGAATGCGCTACCAATCGAGCTACTGAGATGTATATATCTCCCAGTGTTTACATTACTAGATAATATAACAGTGATGTGAGACTTACCTTAAATGAAGATACGCTAAGTGTCCTTGGAGGTATATATATGTATATATATGTTATAGTACCAGCTCTTGGCCTCTCGAACATGTGTTGCTGGTCCTCTGGTGATAGTCTCAGCCCCCTAACGTCCCTAGCAGGTGTTGCTGGTCCTCTGGTGGTAGTCTTAGCCCCTGGCGTCCCTAGCAGGTGTTGCTGGTGCCTCTGCTGAACACACCGGCCTACCAGTTCCTTCACTCAAGGCCTCAAAATTAAAGGTTTATAAATGGCCTTGAAGAAATTAACCGCGAGTGAAGTGTAATAGCGAATAAAGGGAGTATTCCTCTATTAAGGGAAGTATCCAGGTATTACCTGCGGTATTCCTGGTGGTGTAGTGTGCCAGGCAGAGGTGCAGTGTGCCAGGCAGAGGTGTAGTGTGCCAGGCAGAGGTGCAGTGTGCCAGGCAGAGGTGCAGTGTGCCAGGCAGAGGTGCAGTGTGCCAGGCAGAGGTGCAGTGTGCCAGGCAGAGGTGCAGTGTGCCAGGCAGAGGTGCAGTGTGCCAGGCAGAGGTGCAGTGTGCCAGGCAGAGGTGCAGTGTGCGTCAGTCACAAAAGTTGAAGAAAATAATATCTGTCGTGCCTCAGGGTCGCTCGCTACACCCGCTGGATACACTCGTGTGTCTATGCTGGCTGTCACACCGATACTCATGGCCAAGACACACATCCACCTGGATATATTCTAGTAGCCTTGTCCCCCCCTCCCCCTCCATCTATTCTCTCCCTCATGCGTCTCCTACCCCTCCCTCCCTCTCTCTCCCTCCCTCCCCCCTCTCATCTCATGCCTGGGAACACAGGATGTCACTTAACCATGTGTGACATGTTTATTTACACGGTTTCTTAATGTTAATATTAATTCTGACGTTTTATATACAGTCGTTGTCTAGTGGTCCACATATCCGAGGTGCCGTGGGAAAGGTCCACTAAGATACCTTACACAATAGTATAGTTTACGTTCTTCCCAGGCGAAGCATTTTGAAACAGAATTATCATTTTAAAAACAGATGGTAGTGTAGGGCATCATGCATAACCAGAGAACTCGTTTTTTTTCGAAATTATTTCATCTAGCCAGTGGGGAGGCAGGACGTTGATGACGTAGCGGTGTTGATGTGCAACGGACCATTCAAGAGTCGTTATAGTGGTGACGTAGCTGTCTGACATTGTAGCCAACCAATCAGAGTTCAAGAGGGTGGATGACGTCACAGTGTCATTGACCAATGGTGTCGCCGCACAGCTCTGTAGTTTCCATTTGGCGTTGTCCGAAACATAACTAAAATTTTTTTTTTTTGTAGTTTCCATACCTATAACAAGCAAAGGAAATAAACTAAATTTCCATTTCAATATAACACTCTTCTGTCCTCCCTTGCCCCCAAAATTTACGAAATTACGAAAATATGAACGAGTGTATTTGTTAAATGTTAGTATGAATGCAGTGTGGCTGCTTTCGTACTTCCTTCATACTTTATGAATGAAGAAGACAGGAAGTGACGTCACTGGAGCCGGAAGTTGTAGAAAATGGGGAATGCAGAGCAGTGTTCCGTGGGAAGTGGAATACCCTGAATGATCTTAGAGAACTGCAGCTACACTCCCTTCCCTTGGATCAAACTTCATTACCTTCCATGTCCCTCCCCTCACTCTACGCAGTGCACAAACCCCTACGGATATAGCGCTTCAGCTTAAAAACATCCATGAAAAACAACACTTGGCAGTTCAAGCATTTACTGAGAAAACGTTTCGCCCCTCAGAGCTTTATTAAAACAGTAAAGTTAGCTTTAAAATATACCTAAAATTTTTGCTAAATATGACTCAGGTGAGGTTAGACGGGGCTGTTACTCGAAGCAAGGAACTTATCTCCTTCGTAAACATTGTAAATTATTCACTGAAACTCATGACGTTTCGCTCCGACTTGGACTGAAACGTGACTAGCCAGTGGTCCAAGTAGGACCGAAACGTGACTAGCCATGGAAAACAACACTTGCAGTTCAAGCATTTACTGAGAAAACGTTTCGCCCCTCAGAGCTTTATTAAAACAGTAAAGTTAGCTTTAAAATATACCTAAAATTTTTGCTAAATATGACTCAGGTGAGGTTAGACGGGGCTGTTACTCGAAGCAAGGAACTTATCTCCTTCGTAAACATTGTAAATTATTCACTGAAACTCATGACGTTTCGCTCCGACTTGGACTGAAACGTGACTAGCCAGTGGTCCAAGTAGGACCGAAACGTGACTAGCCAGTGGTCCAAGTAGGACCGAAACGTGACTAGCCAGTGGTCCAAGTAGGACCGAAACGTGACTAGCCAGTGGTCCAAGTAGGACCGAAACGTGACTAGCCAGTGGTCCAAGTAGGACCGAAACGTGACTAGCCAGTGGTCCAAGTAGGACCGAAACGTGACTGTTATCACTACCGAAACGTCGTGATAAGTCTCGTTAGCGCAGGTTATTTGCGCATTGTCCCAGTCTCGTATTCTGCGCTTTTGTTGTTTAACCCTTACGGGTTTGGCGCTTACTTATGATTATAATATATATATTCTTTATTTCTTTCATAAAAAAGAAAGACAAATAAGAGACACAGAAGAAAGTTAGTTATTTCTCTTGAGAAAAATATTAAAAAAGGGGGGCTTGGCCCCCTTGGGAGGGGTCGTCGCCCCCCTGCTGGTGGTGAAAATTTCTCAATAATAGTGTTAAGGGTGGAGTGGTGGACCGGCAGGAGTGGACCGCTGGACCACCTTGAGGGACCCCTCATTTATTATTATTATTCAAAAGGGAGGTTTTTTGTGCACGCCATGTGCACCTTGTGGTGGGTAGCGCCATGTACACCTTTTGACAGCATGTACACCTAGACAACATGTACACCTCTTGATAACATGTACGCCTCTTGACAACATGTACGCCTCTTGACAACATGTACACCTCTTGACAACATGTACGCCTCTTGACAACATGTACGCCTCTTGACAGCATGTACATCTCGACATGTATACCTCTTTACAGAATGTACGCCTCTTGACAACATGTGCACCTCTTGACAGCATGTATACCTCTTAGCCTGTACACCTCTTAGCCTGTACACCTTTTGACAACATATACACCTCTTGACATGTACAGTTCTTGATGACATGTACACCTCTTGACAGCGTGTACACATGTACACTTTTTGACAACGTGAACTCATGTACACTTCTTGACGTGTACACATGTACAGTATTTAACGTGAGTACATTGAGAGTGAGTACAAAGAGAGTGAGTAAAATGAGAGTGAGTACATTGAGAGTGAGTGCAATGAGAGCGAGTACATTGAGAGTGAGTACAATGAGAGTGACAGATCCCTGACAATGACATCATCCACTTCATCATACCTCAGTTACATCCTTATCTGTTACAGCATCCCTAATGCCAGCGTCTGCAGGTAGAGAGATTGAGAGAGACTAGAGAGAGGTTGAGAGAGAGAGAGAGAGAGAGAGAGAGAGAGAGAGAGCATCCACCAGAAGTTCTGTGTCACATGGATTTGGATTTGTACTTGCCTTCCTTGGGTCGAACTACATTGCTTTCCATATCCCGGACACTGTTGGATCCCTTACGACCTCACCTCTTCCCCATGACTATAATAATAATAATAATAATAATAATAATAATAATGAACTTGGAAGAGACTGGTGTGAGATAAGTTCAGCAACTTACTAACACTCTCTCAGATAACTTACTGATTCAGGTCCAGAACTTTGAAAACTTAGCCAAATTTCATTAGCAGCTTACTTAATAAGATCCAAGTTTGAAATTGCTTCCTTGTTGGTGGAGGTTCTTGTATGGTGATGGGTTAGGGGTGGTGATGGGTGATGGGGAGGTGATGGCAGGTGAGGGGTGGTGATGGGTGATGGCAGGTGAGGAGTGGTGATGGGTGATGGCAGGTGAGGGGTGGTGTAGGGTGATGGGCAGTTGATGGGTGATGGGGAGGTAATGGGTGATGGCAGGTGAGGGGTGGTGTAGGGTGATGGGCAGTTGATGGGTGATGGGGAGGTAATGGGTGATGGGGAGGTGAGGGATGACGGGTGAGGGAGAGGTGATGGATGAGGGAGGGGTGAAATGGATAAGGGGGAGAGATGAGAGCCGTAAGAAGCAGAGTAGCAAAGAGAGAGAGAGAGAGAGAGAGAGAGAGAGAGAGAGAGAGAGAGAGAGAGAATGCAGGAAGAGACAGAAAGTACAAGGAGTGAAAATCGAAACAATCTCTAAAAGAAACAGCTTTATATTCTTTTAAAATATCATAACCAGACTGAACCACTGTGTACTTCCTCGCCTTGAAACTCTTCCTAATCTGCAACCCTTTTTTGTGACCATATTTAATTCTTACATATTAATTTATGCAATCCTTTGTCTAGAATCTTATCAGAAATGCAAGCAGGCAGGTCATAGGTCGGCCCACTGGATCTGTATAACGTTTGTTGTGTTAGTTTCAGGTACGGCAAAGAAATTTTGTGGTCTAGACACGGAGCTGAAGGCTGTCTTGTGGTCTGGACACGGAGCTGAAGGCTGTATTGTGGTCTAGACACGGAGCTGAAGGCTGTCTTGTGGTCTAGACACGGAGCTGAAGGCTGTCTTGTGGTCTGGACACGGAGCTGAAGGCTGTATTGTGGTCTAGACACGGAGCTGAAGGCTGTCTTGTTGTCTAGACACGGGCTGAGGTCTTGTGTCTGACAGGGCTGAGCGTCTTGTGGTCTGGACACGGAGCTGAAGGCTGTATTGTGGTCTAGACACGGAGCTGAAGGCTGTATTGTGGTCTAGACACGAAGCTGAAGGCTGTCTTGTGGTCTAAACACGGAGCTGAAGGCTATCTTGTGGTCTAGACACGGAGCTGAAGGCTGTCTTGTGGTCTAGACACTGAGCTGAAGGCTGCCTTATGGTCTAGACACGGAGCTGAAGGCTGTATTGTGGTCTAGACATGGAGCTGAAGGCTATATAGAGCTGTAGACAGAGCTGAACCCTATGTTGAGTATTGAATCCATTTGTTTGTGGCTGTAATTCTTTCGTTGCTGTCACCTTATTTTAAGACAAGAAACACGTTGCCTCTGTTATCGCAACGTCTCCCTCTGTGTAGAGCTTTATCTAGTTAGTCATTGACTTATTAAAACTACACAGGGCGAAACGTTGTCCCAATAACAGCTTCATCTGTACCTTCTGTCTTTTCTTCGCTATTACCGGCAGTACGGCTTTCTAAGTGCCTTTTTTTTCATTATTTTGGTCAATATTGACTTTAGCTGCTCCCTAGAATTTGGTGATCATTTATAATTTACAGGATACAGCACTGAGCGGGGTTTTCCAATGGACATATTCTTTTTGTGCAAATTGTTACAAATACCTTATTTTTATGTTAGGTAAGGTAAAGATAGATTACGTTAGGTTAAATTGGATTCTAACCCAACCAAAATTAATCCAACCCAGCCAAGCCCAACCTAACGTAAGTTAACCAAACCTCAGCATAACCTGACTCTGTGCCGTTGAAAATACTTGTTCAGTAAAATTGCGACCCCTCAAGGTAGGTTCCTTGATGTTGCTGAGGGGCTCTTCATTTAGGGAGTTGGATCTGTGCTCCACTTCACTGAATTATACAGTCGCTCTATAATCCCAACAGGTTTGGTGCTCCCCATGATAATAATAACAACAATAATAATAATAATAACTAAAGTTGTGAGCAATGTCGTAAAACGTAAATTCACATGAATTCTTCCCAGTAAACACTAGTGTGGCTTAGGCTCTTTATTACTGGAGCCGAGGTTGTGATACTAGCCGCTGATTGGGGCGGCGTGCATTTTACCACACATGATCTCCCTTTCTTAATACCCGGAGTATACCTGGAGGAGAGTGTTCCAGGGGTCAACGCCCCTGCGGCCTGGTCCATGATCAGGCCTCGCGGTATATCAAGACCAGATTAACCGGGCTGTTACAGCCGGCCGCACGTAAACCGGAGTACGATCCACAGTACTCCTCTGATTAATATCTCCCAAAATAACAATTTGCCCAATAAATAATCAAAATTATTGACTGGGTATGAGTACATTATTTGCATAAGTAATAAGTACTTGACTGATATCAAGCGAGGAGTTAAATTCAATATTGACCATTGAACCGAAACTTTGCAGTCATGTTGTGTAGTTCTTATCTAGAGCCCTTGGAGGAGGCTGCCTTGGTGCTGGTCAAGAGCTCTTGATCCAAGGAATTGAAGTTGTTCTTCTTCCTTGAATCAGACCTTGTCACCACCTCTCCAAGGCTGTTTTTTTTCATAGTAATATTAATCTCATTCCACAATCTCGGTTCTTGTTTCCACTTTTACTTTACCTCTGGATCAGCATGTAGACAACGTGTAGACAGCGTGTAGACAACGTGTAGACAGCGTGTAGACAACGTGTGTAGACAACATGTGTAGACAGTGTATGTAGACAGCATGTGTAGACAGTATGTGTAGATAGCATGTGTAGACAGTGTGTGTAGACACCGTGTGTAGACAACATGGTCTGTGTAGTTAATAGTCCTTTTTAAATTCATTACTCTTAGCTTGATATCAACTAGTTCACAAATCTTCCCCACTAGGCTGGAATATTGTTGTACATTAACATCCTCATTTAAAGCAGGTGACATTGCAGACCTAGAAAATGTACAGAGAACCTTTACTGCACATATAAGTTCCATCAAACACCTTAACTACTGGGAACGCCTGGAAGCACTTGACTTGTACTCACTGGAGTGCAGGCGAGAGAGATACATCATAATCTACACCTGGAAAATCCTGCACACAGAAATCACTCCTTACGAAAGTAAAAGACTTGGCAGGCGATGCAACATACCCCTAGTGAAAAGTAGGGGCGAAATTAGTACACTAGGACAAAACACAATAAGTGTCCGGGGCCCAAGACTATTCAACAACCTCCCACCAGGCATAAGGGGAATTACCAATAGATCTCTGGTTGCCTTCAAGAGGGAGCTGGACAGCTATTTAAAGTCAGTGCCGGATCAGCCGGGGTTGGACTACGTGCGGCCAACAGTAACAGCCTGATTGATCAGGCCCTGATCCACCGGGAAGCCTTGTCGTGGACTGGGCCGCGGGAACGGTGGACCAGATAATGGTCCAGAATAGTGGCGAAACCTCTGGTGACTTGATAACACTCTAGAGGCGAAACATCTTATAGAGATTTATATGTAAAATATGAATTGAGAGAGGGAGAGAGAGAGATAGTTTTAACGATCTGGTTATATGAATTGGTTAGCAGGTGTCAAATGTGAGTACGTGTACTATTTGTGGTTGCAGGGGTCGATTCACAGCTCCTGGACCCCCGCTCCGCTGATTTTACAAAGTGTATGTACGATAACAAGTGTTGTTCTTGAGCGCCTCAAGTTTTCCCCTCGTTTCTACATCCATCCAACCTTCCCCCTCCCCTCCCCTTCCCACCCCTCTCTCCCCTGCACCCATCTACTCCTCCTCTGCATAAATCGTGTCACAAGTGAATATATGAGTCCGTTATTCTTGAGGCTCAGGGCGTGGAGTGCCAGCTGGGGTGCCGGCTGTAGTGCCAGCTATGGTGGCGGCTGTAGTGCCAGCTATGGTGGCGGCTGTAGTGCCAGCTGTAGTGCCAGCTATGGTGCCAGCTGTAGTGCCAGCTATGATGCCGGATGTAGTGCCAGCTTACAAAAGCTGGAAGGGTTGGTTTTTCAATACGTATACGTTTTAGGGTTAGGGAGCGTCCGTAGATGTCAGTGAGGGAGCGCCGGAGGAAAGCCAGTGCCAGCGCCAGTGCCAGTAAGTAGTAATAGTGTATACTAGTTGTGCATAGTGGTGTGTACTCACCTGATTGTGATTGCAGGGGTCGAGTCATAGCTTCTGTGTGTGTGTGTGTACTCAATTGTGGTTGCAGGAGGTGCAGGTACTGGGAAGATGAGGAGGTGCAGGTACTGGGAAGATGAGGAGGTGCAGGTACTGGGAAGATGAGGAGGTGCAGGTACTGGGAAGATGAGGAGGTGCAGGTACTGGGAAGATGAGGAGGTGCAGGTACTGGGAAGATGAGATGCAGGTACTGGGAAGATGAGGAGGCAGGTACTGGAAGATGAGGAGCAGGTACTGGGAAGATGAGGAGGTGCAGGTACTGGGAAGATGAGGATGAGATAGGCAGGTACTGGGAAGATGAGGAGGTGCAGGTACTGGGAAGATGAGGAGGTGCAGGTACTGGGAAGATGAGGAGGTGCAGGTACTGGGAAGATGAGGAGGTGCAGGTACTGGGAAGATGAGGAGGTGCAGGTACTGGGAAGATGAGGAGGTGCAGGTACTGGGAAGATGAGGAGTGCAGGTACTGGGAAGATGAGGAGGTGCAGGTACTGGGAAGACTGAGGGGGTGCAGGTACTGGGAAGATGAGGAGGTGCAGGTACTGGGAAGATGAGGAGGTGCAGGTACTGGGAAGATGAGGAGGTGCAGGTACTGGGAAGATGAGGAGGTGCAGGTACTGGGAAGATGAGGAGGTGCAGGTACTGGGAAGATGAGGAGGTGCAGGTACTGGGAAGATGAGGAGGTGCAGGTACTGGGAAGATGAGGAGGTGCAGGTACTGGGAAGATGAGGAGGTGCAGGTACTGGGAAGATGAGGAGGTGCAGGTACTGGGAAGATGAGGAGGTGCAGGTACTGGGAAGATGAGGAGGTGCAGGTACTGGGAAGATGAGGAGGTGCAGGTACTGGGAAGATGAGGAGGTGCAGGTACTGGAGGAAGATGAGGAGGTGCAGGTACTGGGAAGATGAGGAGGTGCAGGTACTGGGAAGATGAGGAGGTGCAGGTACTGGGAAGATGAGGAGTGCAGGTACTGGAAGATGAGGAGTGCAGGTACTGGGAAGATGAGGAGGTGCAGGTACTGGGAAAGAGATGGAGTGAGTGCAGGTACTGGGAAGATGAGGAGTGCAGGTACTGGGAAGATGAGGAAGTGCAGGTACTGAGGAAGATGAGGAGGTGCAGGTACTGGGAAGATGAGGAGTGCAGGTACTGGGAAGATGAGGAGGTGCAGGTACTGGGAAGATGAGGAGGTGCAGGTACTGGGAAGATGAGGAGAAGTGCAGGACTGGGAAGATGAGGAGGTGCAGGTACTGGGAAGATGAGGAGGTGCAGGTACTGGGAAGATGAGGAGGTGCAGGTACTGGGAAGATGAGGAGTGCAGGTACTGGGAAGATGAGGAGGTGCAGGTACTGGGAAGATGAGGAGTGCAGGTACTGGGAAGATGAGGAGGTGCAGGTACTGGGAAGATGAGGAGGTGCAGTACTGGGAAGATGAGGAGGTGCAGGTACTGGGAAGATGAGGAGGTGCAGGTACTGGGAAAGATGAGGAGTGAGGTACTGGGACGATGAGGAGGTGCAGGTACTGGGAAGATGAGGAGGTGCAGGTACTGGGAAGATGAGGAAGTGCAGGTACTGGGAAGATGAGGAGGTGCAGGTACTGGGAAGATGAGGAGGTGCAGGTACTGGGAAGATGAGGAGGTGCAGGTACTGGGAAGATGAGGAAGTGCAGGTACTGGGAAGATGAGGAGCAGTCAGATGGTCAACTGGGAAGATGAGGAGGTGCAGGTACTGGGAAGATGAGGAGTGCAGTGTCACTGGGAAGATGAGAGGTGCAGTACTGGAAGATGAGGAGGTGCAGGTACTGGGAAGATGAGGAGGTGCAGGTACTGGGAAGATGAGGAGGTGCAGGTACTGGGAAGATGAGGTGCAGGTACTGGGAAGATGAGGAGGTGCAGGTACTGAGAAGATAGGTGCAGGTACTGGGAAGATGAGGAGGTGCAGGTAATTGGAAGATGAGGAAGTGCAGGTACTGGAAAGATGAGGTGGTGCAGGTACTGCGAAGATGAGGAGGTGCAGATACTGGGAAGATGAGGAGGTGCAGTACTGGGAAGATGAGGTGCAGGTACTGGGAAGTTGAGGAGGTGCAGGTACTGGGAAGATGAGGAGGTGCAGGTACTGGGAAGATGAGGTGCAGGTACTGGGAAGATGAAGGCAGGTACTGGGAAGATGAGAGGCAGGTACTGGGAAGATGAGGAGTGCAGGTACTGGGAAGATGAGGAGGTGCAGGTACTGGGAAGATGAGGAGGTGCAGGTACTGGGAAGATGAGGAGGTGCAGGTACTGGGAAGATGAGGAGGTGCAGGTACTGGGAAGATGAGGAGGTGCAGGTACTGGGAAGATGAGGTGCAGGTACTGGGAAGATGAGGAGGTGCAGGTACTGGGAAGATGAGGAGGTGCAGGTACTGGGAAGATGAGGAGGTGCAGGTACTGGGAAGATGAGGTGCAGGTACTGGGAAGATGAGGAGGTGCAGGTACTGGGAAGATGAGGAGGTGCAGGTACTGGGAAGATGAGGAGGTGCAGGTACTGGGAAGATGAGGAGGTGCAGGTACTGGGAAGATGAGGAGGTGCAGGTACTGGGAAGATGAGGAGGTGCAGGTACTGGGAAGATGAGGAGGTGCAGGTACTGGGAAGATGAGGAGGTGCAGGTACTGGGAAGATGAGGAGGTGCAGGTACTGGGAAGATGAGGAGGTGCAGGTACTGGGAAGATGAGGAGGTGCAGGTACTGGGAAGATGAGGAGGTGCAGGTACTGGGAAGATGAGGAGGTGCAGGTACTGGGAAGATGAGGAGGTGCAGTACTGGGAAGATGATGAGGTGCAGGTACTGGGAAGATGAGGAGGTGCAGGTACTGGGAAGATGAGGTGCAGGTACTAGGAAGATGAGGTGCAGGTACTGGGAAGATGAGGAGGTGCATGTACTGGGAAGATGAGGAGGTGCAGGTACTGGTAAGATGAGGAGGTGCAGGTACTGGGAAGATGAGGAGGTGCAGGTACTGGGAAGATGAGGAGGTGCATGTACTGGGAAGATGAGGAGGTGCAGGTACTGGGAAGATGAGGAGGTGCAGGTACTGGGAAGATGAGGAGGTGCAGGTACTGGGAAGATGAGGAGGTGCAGGTACTGGAAAGATGAGGAAGTGCAGGTACTGGGAAGATGAGGAGTGCAGGTACTGGGAAGATGAGGAGGTGCAGGTACTGGGAAGATGAGGAGGTGCAGGTACTGGAAGATGAGAGTGCAGACTGGGAAGAGATGAGGTCATGTACTGGGAAGATGAGGAGTGCAGGTACTGGGAAGATGAGGTGCAGGTACTAGGAAGATGAGGTGCAGGTACTGGGAAGATGAGGAGGTGCAGGTACTGGGAAGATGAGGAGGTGCAGGTACTGGGAAAATGAGGAGGTGCAGGTACTGGGAAAATGAGGAGGTGCAGGTACTGTGAAGATGAGGAGGTGCAGGTACTGGGAAGATGAGGAGGTGCAGGTACTGTGAAGATGAGGAGGTGCAGGTACTGGGAAGATAATGAGGTGCAGGTACTGGGAAGATGAGATGCAGGTACTGGGAAGATGAGGTGCAGGTACTGGGAAAATGATGAGGTTATTAAACGTAATAAAGAGTTTTTACATAGATAATGAGGCACAAAGTAGAGAATGTAGGAGAGAGGTAGATTATCTGATAGTAAAAGTAGACTTAGAGACATTGATGTGTAGTGTCACCGTAGTTGTTTTAACATATTTTTAGATGCAGTTGTAAAAGAAGTGAATGATGGGGGTGTTGGTGATGGTGGTGTTGGTGATGGTGGTGAGGCTAGAAGATAGAGACTCATACAAAGTGGGAATTGTCACAGTTGTTTTCTGTCGGTGACGCTGTTCATTTGCGAGATTCTGAAGAGAAGCTACAAAGGTTGGTTGCAAAGTGAACTAAAAGTCATTATTAGGAAAGAACACGGTGATGAGAGTAAGAAAAAATGTAGGTAATGTAAGATTGGGTACCAGATTGGAGGGTGGGAGTGTGGAGGAAGCAATATTTGGGAGTGGTTAGGTTAGGTAAGATTCAACAGGAAACAGGACAAGTGTTTCCTGACGCGGGTCTTAGTCATATGATGACTTTAGGTCATCTGACCGAGGCCTTCCACTGGCTTTCCGGTCCACTCCTTTAAAAAATAAAATAATGAATTATATAGGAGTGGACTTGTCAGTACTTGGGTCTATGGAAACGAGGCGAATATAAAATAGACGAGGAGGAAGGTGGGGGGAGTTGCACTGAGGCATTTGTGGAAAAGAAGAATTGTATCTATGGAGGCAAAAAGGGAAATGTATGAGAGAATAGTAGAACCAGTACTCTTATATGAGTGTGAAGCATGGGTTTTAAATGTTGCATCGAGGAGGAGATTGAAGGTACTGGAGATATATCTGAGAGCAATGTGTTGTGTGAATATTATGCATGAAAATTAGGGGCGTGGAAATTATAAGATGATATGGTGTTGTTGAAAATAATATAATTTCAGATGGTTGAGGAGGGTTGTTTAGGGGGTTTGGTCATTTAGAGAGGATGGAGAGGCTTACGATGACCAAGATATATAAATCTGGGGTAGAAGTAATGAGAGGTAAGGGTCGTTTGGGGAACTGGTGCAGGAAGGAGGGGCTTGAACATCTAGCAGGCTTATGTGAGCTTATTAGAATGGAGTAGAGACAAGTGGGTTTTGAGATTTGGTGTTCTGTTGGAGTGTGAGAAAGGAAACATTTCTGATGGGATTCAGTGGAAACTAGTCAGCCGAACTTGAGTCATGGTGGTAGGAAGTACAGTGCCTGTACTCTGAAAGAGCGCTGGGTGAATGATGGTAAATGTGTTTCCTCTTTTTATTTGGGTCTCCCTACCTCAGTGGGAGACGACCTGTGTGTTGAACAATTATTATTATTATTATTATTATTATTATTATTATTATTATTATTATTTATTAATATTGTTGCTGTTACTATTGTTATTATTATAATTGTTGTTATTGGTATTATTATTGGTATTATTATTATTATTATTATTATTACTACATAGTTAACATTACAGTGAAGTGGAGTAAACGAGTTCTGGTGGAGGTGAGGTGAGGAGAGTGGAGGAAAGGTTGCGTGGTGGAGAGTGAGGTGCAGGAGACAGCCTGGCCTCCAGCGCCTCAACACAGGTTGTGTGGTGGAGAGTGAGGTGCAGGAGGCAGCCTGGCCTCCAGCGCCTCAACACAGGTTGTGTGGTGGAGAGTGAGGTGCAGGAGGCAGTCTGGCCTCCAGCGCCTCAACACAGGTTGTGTGGTGGAGAGTGAGGTGCAGGAGGCAGCCTGGCCTCCAGCGCCTCAACACAGGTTGTGTGGTGGAGAGTGAGGTGCAGGAGGCAGCCTGGCCTCCAGCGCCTCAACACAGGTTGTGTGGTGGAGAGTGAGGTGCAGGAGGCAGCCTGGCCTCCAGCGCCTCAACACAGGTTGTGTGGTGGAGAGTGAGGTGCAGGAGGCAGCCTGGCCTCCAGCGCCTCAACACAGGTTGTGTGGTGGAGAGTGAGGTGCAGGAGGCAGCCTGGCCTCCAGCGCCTCAACACAGGTTGTGTGGTGGAGAGTGAGGTGCAGGAGGCAGTCTGGCCTCCAGCGCCTCAACACAGGTTGTGTGGTGGAGAGTGAGGTGCAGGAGGCAGCCTGGCCTCCAGCGCCTCAACACAGGTTGTGTGGTGGAGAGTGAGGTGCAGGAGGCAGCCTGGCCTCCAGCGCCTCAACACAGGTTGTGTGGTGGAGAGTGAGGTGCAGGAGGCAGTCTGGCCTCCAGCGCCTCAACACAGGTTGTGTGGTGGAGAGTGAGGTGCAGGAGGCAGCCTGGCCTCCAGCGCCTCAACACAGGTTGTGTGGTGGAGAGTGAGGTGCAGGAGGCAGCCTGGCCTCCAGCGCCTCAACACAGGTTGTGTGGTGGAGAGTGAGGTGCAGGAGGCAGCCTGGCCTCCAGCGCCTCAACACGGGTTTTTCAAGCAAGTAAATTAGCTGACTGCTCTAATTAATGCATTCATATCCACTTTGAGTCATGGGGCATACTGTGCTCTCTCTCTCTCTCTCTCTCTCTCTCTCTCTCTCTCTCTCTCTCTCTATCTATCTATCTATCTATCTATCTATCTGTCCTTCTCTCTGAATTATCATAAGTGAGTCCCTATTGATCCAAGGAATGGGAGCTGCTCTTTCCTCGGCTCAAACTAGATTGTCTCCATTTCGCCAAGTTCTGTATTTACCGACATGTGTTTGTAAGGGGAAGATAGGGTTGAGACTTAGCTCCTGGTCCCACCTAGAATACCTTGATAGGCATCATTGACATCTGGCCTCTTGGGTCTTATCATACCTACTCTTGAAGCTGTGTATTGAGTCTGCCTCCACCACTTTTCAACCGCCCTGAGGCTAAATAAATACTTCCTGACATCCCTGCGTTTCATCTGTGTCTTCAGCTTCCACCTGTGTCCCTTTGATACTGGTCTTCTTAATTCAAACAATCTGTCCCTATCAGCTCTATCAATTCCTCTCAGTATTTTGTATGTAGCAATCATGTCTCCTCCTTGTCCTTCTCTCCTCCAAGGTCGTCAGGTTCAATTCCTTTAGTTAGGATACTAATCTGGTTGCAAACCTTTGGAATTTTCCCAGTTTCTTCGGGTATTGAGTTTGCCCCCACCGTGTATGACCCCACTGGGTTTTGTGCTTTCCACGGTGATAATACCCATGGTTGCTAACTAGATTGGGAGAGAGATTGTCTTCTAGGAAGCCTGGGCACTCCCCACTTAGGCAACAAATAGGATTCCGTTACAACTGTTCGCTACAGCTGACAACGGTGAGGCTTCCCGTTGACTCACTACGTCGATATGTGACGTACTACGCTCAAACGCGGATGGCCTGCATGTGATGTGTTTTTTTCAAACTAAAGGAAGCTGAGAACAGCAGTGAGGTGACACAGGATGCCTGGGAGTGCCACGGACACCACTCCTTATGCCAATACTGTTTATATATATATATATATATATATATATATATATATATATATATATATATATATATATATATATATATATATATATATATATATAAGAATGTTATACAACATCAACATAATGATAATAATAGTATCTTCATTTATACAAGTAAATGTACAAGGTATACATCAATAACATACTAACAGTCATCAATAATATACTACTATATAGAAAGCTCCTTGTTATGCAGAGCATTTCCAGCAAATTAGGTCAATTTTGTCCCAGGATGCGACCAACACCAGTCCACTAACACCCAGGTACCTGATGGGTGAACAATGGACAGCAGGTGTCTCAAGGAAAGGCGTCCTAATGTTTTCACCCGTACCGGGGATCGACCCCCGGACCTCAGTGTGTGAGGTGAGTGCGCTACCAATCGAGCTACGGGACATATAGATTAATGGACTCCAAATATTCAACTGCAGATTGACAGACGAGTAACACGTTTAACAAGAAGTAATGGAGAACACGACTGAGGTTAAACTTGATCTTAATAACGCTAAAAAAAGCAAAAATGATTCTGTTCTTTAAAAACAAGATAATGGAATTGACAGCACAATCTGGGAGCTTCAGATACACTCAGAAACATAGTAATCGAATGGAAGGAAATGTAATTATTGAATGTAACTCGTTCTAATCAATGCCAGGATTGTAAAGATATATTAAGCGACGTCCCCATTATCAGGAGGTCGTTGTCTGGCGACGAGCTGACTGTCAAGCTGACATCAGCTGTGAGGCGATCAGAAGTATGGGAATGTTGCCTGATTGAACTGTATGATGGCACTGTCTGATGGCACTATAATGGCACTGTATGATTGGTAAGAGGAAGTTTTGTCTAGTCTGATCTACCTTCGTTTATAAATCCCAGTAGCTGATTGTCTCTTTGTATTCCCCGTATGTGAGGTATTGCAGCTCCACGTATGTGAGGTATTGCAGCTTCACGTATGTGAGGTATTGCAGCTCCACGTATGAGACTAGCTTAGATCTAGGTGAAATTCCAGAGGCCTTAAAGAGTGCAGACATAGCTCCTTTGCATAAGGGAGGTAGTAGAGCACTAGCTAAAAATTACAGACCAGTAACCCTCACTTCTCACATCATAAAAATCTTTGAAAGAGTGATGAGACGGCAGATTACAAAGTTCATGGACCAGCACAACCAACATAACCCGAACCAGCATGGCTTTAGAGCGGGTCGATCATGCCTGTCACAGCTGCTGAACCATTATGACAGAATTACAGAGGCATTGGAGGACAACCAAAACGCAGATGTGATTTACACAGATTTTGCAAAGGCGTTTGACAAATGCGATCATGGAGTGATAGCGCACAAAATGAGGGCCATAGGCATTACGGGAAGGTAGGCAGATGGATTTTGAGTTCCTAACACAAAGAACACAAAAGTAGTAGTGAACAGGGCAAGATCCAGCATCAGCGAGGTCAAAGCTCAGTGCCCCAAGGCACTGTCCTGGCCTCTGCTGTTTCTCATCCTCATAGCAGACATAGATAAAAACACCCAGCACACTTTTGTATCATCATTTGCAGATGACACTAAAATAAGCATGAAAGTCACTACGGTAGAGGACACTGAAAAATTACAGGAGGACATAAGCAGGTCTTCCAATGGGCAGTGGAGAACAACATGACGTTCAATGGTGATAAGTTTCAGCTGCTTAGGTATGGAAAAATGAAGAACTCAAAAGGAACACTATATACAAAACGCAAGAGGGTCACCACATAGAACGAAAGGAACACGTAAAGGACTTGGGAATAATTATGTGTGCTGATCTGTCGTTTAAAGACCATAACAAGACAAAGATCACAACAGCCAGGAAGATGACGGGGTGGGTATTGAGAACTTTCAAAACAAGGAAATAATGCCGATGGTGACACTATTCAAATCGCTAGTGCTCCCTCACTTAGAATACTGCTCAGTGCTGACGGCCCCGTTCAGGGCAGGAGAAATAGCAGAGCTGGAACAAATCCAGAGATCGTTTACGGCTCACATTGAGCCATTGAAACATCTAAATTATTGGGAACGCCTTCAAGTCTTGAACATGTACTCATTGGAGCGGAGGAGAGAGGATACATGATAATATATACATGGAAAGTACTTGAGGGCCTGGTCCCAAATCTGCACACTGCCATAACAACATACTGGAGTGAGAGATATGGGAGAAAGTGTAAAATATATCCAGTGAGGAGCAGGGGTGCGGTGGGGACAATACGGGAGCACTGTATTAACATCCGGGGTCCCAGACTATTCAACATCTTACCAGAAGATATCCGAAACACGGCTGGAACCAGTGTAGAAGCCTTCAAGAGGAAACTGGACAAATATCTTCACCAGGTGCCAGATCAACCAGGCTGTGATGGATATGTGGGGCAGCGGGCCTCCAGCAGCAACAGCCTGGTTGACCAGGCAAGCACCAGACGAGCCTGGCCCATGGCCGGGCTCAGAGAGTAGATACTCTCGAAACTCTTCAAAGGTATATCAAAGGTATATCAAAGGTATATATTGCAGCTCCACGTATCTGAGGTGTTGCAGCTCCCCGTATCTGATGTGTTGCAGCTCCACGTATCTGAGGTGTTGCAGCTCCACGTATCTGAGGTGTTGCAGCTCCACGTATCTGAGGTGTTGCAGCTCCAAGTATCTGAGGTGTTGCAGCTCCACGTATCTGAGGTGTTGCAGCTCCACGTATCTGATGTGTTGCAGCTCCACGTATCTGAGGTGTTGCAGCTCCACGTATCTGAGGTGTTGCAGCTCCACGTATCTGAGGTGTTGCAGCTCCAAGTATCTGAGGTGTTGCAGCTCCACTATCTGAGTGTTGCAGCTCCACGTATCTGAGTGTTGCAGCTCCACGTATCTGAGGTGTTGCAGCTCCACGTATCTGATGTGTTGCAGCTCCACGTATCTGAGGTGTTGCAGCTCCACGTATCTGAGTGTTGCAGCTCCACGTATCTAGGTGTTGCAGCTCCAAGTATCTGAGGTGTTGCAGCTCCACGTATCTGAGGTGTTGCAGCTCCACGTATCTGAGGTGCTGCAGCTCCACGTATCTGAGGTGTTGCAGCTCCACGTATCTGAGGTGTTGCAGCTCCACGTATCTGAGGTGTTGCAGCTCCACGTATCTGAGGTGTTGCAGCTCCACGTATCTGAGGTGCTGCAGCTCCACGTATGTTTGTAAACAATACAAGATTCGAGATTAAGAGGATTATTTTACATAAATTACCCGAACACAGGAGAGAGAGACTTATGACTACTATTACTACTACTACTACTACTACTACCACCACTACTACTATTATTATTATTATTATTACTACTACTACTACTATTATTACTACTACTACTACTACTACATTACTACTACTACTACTACTACTACTACCACTACTACTATTATTATTATTATTACTACTACTACTACTATTATTACAACTACTACTATTACTACTACTACTACTTAGGTTTTAATTAGTTATTTGCTTCTTAAACTAGAAAGTATGAAAGTATATTTGCTAATGCTAGTAAACTTATTAGCGTAATAGAAGCAAGAATAAAAACTATAGGCATATTGAACTATAAATTAGCTAGGTTCTTACTTCGTCTTCTTGCACTGCAGCAGGCCTACTGGCCCATGCTAGGCAGGTCCAAGTCACACTCACTCAGCTGGTAAAGACACCTGAAATATGACTTATGGTTCAAAAGCTTGTTGTGGAGAGCGTGTCTTGTCTTCAAAAGCTCTCTAAAGCTCTTATCTGATTTAAAGCTGTATCAGACGTCAGTGTTCTGACTTCCATGCCAATATTTGTTGTGAGGTGAAGTGTTTGTAGTTGGTGTAAGAGACTTGTGTCGTGGTCACCTGACACGACCAGCAGGCAGCCTACAGTGTGGCCACTCTGCTCAACCCAAAGAGAAGCTCTTAATTAACTCTTGAGGAGGGAGTGCAAGCCAGGTAAAAGAAAGTGAACTCACAGCTCTCTCTCTCTCTCTCTCTCTCTCTCTCTCTCTCTCTCTCTCTCTCTTTTGAGACTTTTTTCATCGTGTCTATGAGAAGTATTTTGCACAAGAGTGAGGGCTGTAACTTTATGTTGAGTGAAGGACGGTATGGTGGGTCGTGGTGGTGCCTTGTGATGTGTGGCGCCTCGCTCACTTTTCACTAATTACACTGAGTGCTCTGATACCAAACTTCAGTGTTCCACGTCATTTATTTACAGTGTGTGTGTGTGTGTGTGTGTGTGTGTGTCTTACACACACACACACACACACACACACACACAGGATAGGCCGTGGGTTATCTTACTCTCACACAATACGATCAGGGCGCAAGTCAGATGCTGCTGACATCTCCCTTAACCTCCTATATCTCCCTTCCTCCTCACTCCTTCACGCACACACACACACACACACACACACACACACACACACACGGGACCATAATGTCATGATATATTTTCTGTGTGAAGTGAAATATGAAGGTAAACTGGAGGTTAAAAAACTATACAAGAAAAGAGGGAGGCTGAAGAATCCAACTCTCAGGAGATAAAGAATTTATACCAAGGATGAAGAAACAGGAAGAAAAGAGTGAGTGAGAGAGAGAGAGAGAGACAGAGAGAGAGACCATGTGTCACTCAAGAATGCAGGGAAGGCAAGGGAGGACTAAGGAGACCTGAGATAAATATAGAACAAATGAAAACTCGGGAAAACAGTGACAGAGGCAGGAGGGCAGAAAGTGCATACATGAGAATAAGAACAAAAATTCACAATACCGTGGCCTGGTTGGCAACGCTCTTGCCTCACAGTGTCCGTGGTTCGATCGCCGGCAAGGGTGGAAACATTGGTCGTGTTTCCTTACACCTGATGCCCCCGTTCACCTAGCAAGTAAATAGGTACCTGGGACAGACAGTCCCTTGATGACGCACTGACTTTCTTCATGGGTGGCTAACCCTCCGGGGTTAAAAATCCCGACATAATCTTAACAATACACAAATAACCCTCACATAGGTGAGAAAAAATGTGTAAAAAATGTGAAACCAAAAGCCAATTTAGAAATAGACATAACACCAAAAACCAAAATAAAACCAAATATTACCAAAGAGCCACCAAGATAAAACATGTGTGAAGGAACGAGTGATAAAACTGAGGACATAAGAAGGGACGATGACGGAGAATGACAGAGATGTGTGTGAAAAACTTAGCGAGAGATTAAAAAGAATCTTCGTGGGAGAGAGTGACAAGTTAGCAGAGTACACAAATAACCCTCTTGTAAATGGTCCGATTTGGAGCATTTAATATGTGAGTAAGAAGAGGCAAGACAACTGTGTGAGTAAGAAGGGGCAAGACAACTGTGTGAGTAAGAAGGGGCAAGACAACTGTGTGAGTAAGAAGAGGCAAGACAACTGTGTGAGTAAGAAGGGGCAAGACAACTGTGTGAGTAAGAAGGGGCAAGACAACTGTGTGAGTAAGAAGAGGCAAGACAACTGTGTGAGTAAGAAGGGGCAAGACAACTGTGTGAGTAAGAAGAGGCAAGACAACTGTGTGAGTAAGAAGGGCAAGACAACTGTGTAAGTAAGAAGGGGCAAGACAACTGTGTGAGTAAGAAGGGGCAAGACAACTGTGTGAGTAAGAAGGGGCAAGACAACTGTGTGAGTAAGAAGGGACAAGACAACTGTGTGAGTAAGAAGGGGCAAGACAACTGTGTGAGTAAGAAGAGGCAAGACAGCTGTGTGAGTAAGAAGGGGCAAGACAACTGTGTGAGTAAGAAGAGGCAAGACAACTGTGTGAGTAAGAAGAGGCAAGACAACTGTGTGAGTAAGAAGGGGCAAGACAACTGTGTGAGAAAGAAGGGGCAAGACAACTGTGTAAGAAGGGGCAAGACAACTGTGTGAGTAAGAAGGGGCAAGACAACTGTGTGAGTAAGAAGGGGCAAGACAACTGTGTGAGTAAGAAGAGGCAAGACAACTGTGTGAGTAAGAAGAGGCAAGACTACTGTGTGAGTAAGAAAGGGCAAGACAACTGTGTGAGTAAGAAGAGGCAAGACAACTGTGTGAGTAAGAAGGGCAAGACAACTGTGTGAGTAAGAAGAGGCAAGACAACTGTGTGAGTAAGAAGGGCAAGACAACTTGTGAGTAAGAAGAGGCAAGACAACTGTGTGAGTAAGAAGGGGCAAGACAACTGTGTGAGTAAGAAGAGGCAAGACAACTGTGTGAGTAAGAAGAGGCAAGACAACTGTGTGAGTAAGAAGGGCAAGACAACTGTGTGAGAAAGAAGGGGCAAGACAACTGTAAGAAGGCAAGACAACTGTGTGAGTAAGAAGGGCAAGACAACTGTGTGAGTAAGAAGGGGCAGGACAACTGTGTGAGTAAGAAGAGGCAAGACAACTGTGTGAGTAAGAAGGGGAAAGACAACTGTGTAAGAAGGGGCAAGACAACTGTGTGAGTAAGAAGGGGCAAGACAAATGTGTAAGAAGGGGCAAGACAACTGTGTAGTAAGAAGGGGCAAGAAAACTCTGTGAGTAAGAAGGGCAAGACAACTATGTGGAGTAAGAAGAGGCAAGAAAACTGTGTAGAGTTAAGAAGGGCAAGACAACTGTGTGAGTAAGAAGGGCAAAACAACTGTGTGAGTAAGAAGGGGCAAGACAACTGTGTGAGTAAGAAGGGGCAAGACAACTGTGTGTGTAAGAAGGGGCAAGACAACTGTGTAAGTAAGAAGGGGCAAGACAACTGTGTGAGTAAGAAGGGGCAAGACAACTGTGTGAGTAAGAAGGGGCAGGACAACTGTGTGAGTAAGAAGGGGCAAGACAACTGTGTGAGTAAGAAGGGGCAAGACAACTGTGTGAGTAAGAAGGGGCAAAACAACTGTGTGAGTAAGAAGGGGCAAGACAACTGTGTGAGTAAGAAGGGGCAAGACAACTGTGTGAGTAAGAAGGGGCAAGACAACTGTGTGAGTAAGAAAGGACAAGAAAACTGTGTGAGTAAGAAGGGGCAAGACAACTGTGTGAGTAAGAAGGGGCAGGACAACTGTGTGAGTAAGAAGGGGCAAGACAACTGTGTGAGTAAGAAGGGGCAAGACAACTGTGTGAGTAAGAAGGGCAAGACAACTGTGTGAGTAAGAGGGCAAGACAACTGTGTGAGTAAGAAGGGGCAAGACAACTGTGTGAGTAAGAAGGGGCAAGAAACTCTGTGAGTAAGAAGGGGCAGGACAACTGTGTGAGTAAGAAGGAGCAAGACAACTGTGTGAGTAAGAAGGGGCAAGACAACTGTGTGAGTAAGAAGGGGCAAGACAACTGTGTAAGAAGGGGCAAGACAACTGTGTGAGTAAGAAGGGGCAAGACAACTGTGTGAGTAAGAAGGGGCAGGACAACTGTGTGAGTAAGAAGGGGCAAGACAACTGTGTGAGTAAGAAGGGGAAAGACAACTGTGTAAGAAGGGGGAAGACAACTGTGTGAGTAAGAAGGGGCAAGACAAATGTGTGAGTAAGAAGGGGCAAGACAACTGTGTGAGTAAGAAGGGGCAAGACAACTGTGTGAGTAAGAAGGGGCAAAACAACTGTGTGAGTAAGAAGGGGCAAGACAACTGTGTGAGTAAGAAGGGGCAATACAACTGTGTGTGTAAGAAGGGGCAAGACAACTGTGTGAGTAAGAAGGGGCAAGACAACTGTGTGAGTAAGAAGGGGCAAGACAACTGTGTGAGTAAGAAGGGGCAGGACAACTGTGTGAGTAAGAAGGGGCAAGACAACTGTGTGAGTAAGAAGGGGCAAGACAACTGTGTGAGTAAGAAGGGGCAAAACAACTGTGTGAGTAAGAAGGGGCAAGACAACTGTGTGAGTAAGAAGGGGCAAGACAACTGTGTGAGTAAGAATGGGCAAGACAACTGTGTGAGTAAGAAGGGACAAGAAAACTGTGTGAGTAAGAAGGGGCAAGACAACTGTGTGAGTAAGAAGGGGCAGGACAACTGTGTGAGTAAGAAGGGGCAAGACAACTGTGTGAGTAAGAAGGGGCAAGACAACTGTGTGAGTAAGAAGAGGCAAGACAACTGTGTGAGTAAGAAGGGGCAAGACAACTGTGTGAGTAAGAAGGGGCAGGACAACTGTGTGAGTAAGAAGGGGCAAGAAACTCTGTGAGTAAGAAGGGGCAGGACAACTGTGTGAGTAAGAAGGGGCAAGACAACTGTGTGAGTAAGAAGGGGCAGGACAACTGTGTGAGTAAGAAGGGGCAAGACAACTGTGTGAATAAGAAGGGGCAGGACAACTGTGTGAGTAAGAAGGGGCAATACAACTGTGTGAGTAAGAAGGGGCAGGACAACTGTGTGAGTAAGAAGGGGCAAGACAACTGTGTGAGTAAGAAGGGGCAAGACAACTGTGTGAGTAAGAAGGGGCAAGACAACTGTGTGAGTAAGAAGGGGCAAGACAACTATGTGATACAATAACAGTATTTTGGTATTTGGCCAGACAGGACAAATACCAATACACTGTATAAAAAAGAGCAGGCAAAAGGCGCAGAATTAAACCCCGGAACTGGTGGAGATTGAACCTATGGCGAATGAGTTGTAAAACTGCAGGCCAGTGCGTAAGCCACTGAGCCAGTGGCTTACGCACTGGCTAACTATAACACACTAAGCGTATAACACCAGCGACAACACTAAACTCACAAAGCATCAGCCACCAACTGAACAGAGAATCCTTCAAAATTTCATCTAGGTGAGTATAATAGGAAGTGCGTCTTCCTGGCGCTCAGCAGACGGAGGATCGAGCCTCCACCACGTCTTGCACCGAATGACCCACACGAGTTTAACGCTTAACGTAAATTAATCTGTTCAGAATTTTATATTCGACATATGTTAGACCAACTCAGCATGGATCTGAGGCCTGGTCAAGCAGGGCAAGAAACTGGAAGAGGTCTAAATGTTTGCAACCAAATTAGTACAATAATAATAATAATAATAATAATAATAATAATAATTATTATTATTATTATTATTATTATTATCTTTTTTTTTATACAGACCATATCTGACATCAGTGATATACTATATAGAAAGCCCCTTGTTATGCAGAATATTTCAGGCAATTTAAGTCAATTTTGTCCTTAGCATGCGACCCACACCAGTCAACTAACACCCAGGTACCTATTTTACTGCTAGTTAAAAAAAAGGACAGCAGGTGTCTTAATTAAGGGAGAAGAACAAGGGCAAGACACGTTTAGGTCATAGGAAATCTTAATAGGAATTGATAGGGCTTATGGAGACAATCTTTGAATTAAAAAGACCAGGGGAAAGGAGGCTCAGGTGGAAGCTGAAGACACACCAGCTAAGAGGCGGGGCCAGGAGCTGTGAATCGACCCCTGCAACCACAAGTAGGTAAGTACAAATAGGTAAGTACAGTTGAGCCATAGGGATGTCAGCAGAGGGCACTCACACGGGTCAGGGGGATTACTCTTCCTCCCTCTCCCTTACACCCTCCCTCCCTTACACCCACCCTCCCTCTCTCCCTTTTACTGCCTACCTCCTCTCTTACACTTCCTTTCAACGATCTTTCTTCCCTTCCGTCCTTCTTTCTTCCGTCTCACCCTTCTCCCCTCCCTCTCTCTCCTTCCCTCCCTTCCCCTCCGTTTCCCCTCCCTCCCTTCCCCTCCCTCCCCTATCATTGATTCCCTCCTGGCCTCACGTTTAAGAAGCAACCTTGTTACAGACAATACCGTCAAGTCATCTTCGACACAAGAACCGCCTCTGAAGTGCACTTACAAGCATTCTCAAGTGGACTAAAGGCATGTGAAGTGGTATAGTGATTCTAGGGCAATCAATAAAGTAGTGCATCATCAGTACAACTGACTATAAGTACGTTGGAAGTACATGGGACAGTGATAAACGAGGATTTTCGACTTCACACAGAAACTGTCTACTTCTACCTAGATTAAGGACCGTCGTGTATTATCTAGAAGTGTGTGTCAAGGATAGTAAAGCAGATGGCTCTCTCCCCACCCTTCACTCCCTCCGTGGAAGAAAAAAATACTGTACTATACCATATTGGAAAACTGTCGTGGAATTTACAGGAGAGATGGAAAGTGGATGGAAGACATGGGCTTTAACCACCTCTACTACACTAGTGTCGTTTTAAACTACTAATTATTACTACCTAAAGTAGTTAAAGTGACTATCTCAACCCTCTGCGTCAACTGATCGTCCTAATACAGCAACTGAACAGACATCAGGAACCTGTGGACTCCAGATTTGGCCAATCTATTGAAAGTACATGACAGTCCGCTGAGTGAGGTAGCGAGTGTACCAGGCAACATATCGCTCCTTCCTCACCATACTGCTCACCATAACTTATCATCTCGTTTTCTGGCATCAGCAATTTGGACTGATCCAGCAAACTTGACTGATAGAATACTGAATATATTAGTCCTGAAGGCTCTGGCAACTCCTCCCACTAGAAGTTGCCAGCATTATAGCAGCATATAAAGTAGTATAGTGACATTATAGCACCCTATAAAGTGGTATAGTGACATTATAGCACCCTATAAAGTGGTATAGTGACATTATAGAACCCTATAAAGTGGTATAGTGACATTATAGCAGCATATACAGTGTCATAGTACTCTCCTGGTCCTACCTGGTCATACTTGTTCTGGCTTAATGGGTGATAAAAGACGTAGAGAATGTCTCTCTCACTCACTCTCTCTCTCTCTCTCTCTCTCTCTCTCTCTCTCTCTCTCTCTCTCTCTCTCTCTCTCTCTCTCTCTCTCTTTCTCTCTCTCTCTCTCTCTAACTTCTTCACACACTGAGTATCATGCACCTGCGTACGATACAGTCACCTAGTCCTGGTAACTGTCACTAGGGAACCTTCACACTGAGTTACCTGTGATATCCCACACCTCTAACTTACTCACACAAACATGTCATCAGGTTCTCAAGGCTGTGACTAGCTAGTTTGTTGACCTATGATAGTCTCAGAGTAGTATAGTTGTGATAGTCTCAGGGTTGTAGGTCTTGTGGGTGTAGCGCTTAGTTACGATTATAATTAATAATAATAATAATAATAATAATAATAATAATAATCACAATAATAATACACACACTGGGGTTCGATCCCCGGATGGGTGGAAGCGTTGAACTTGTTCCCTTACACCTGCTGCCCTTTTTTCACCTAGCAGTATGTACCTGGTGTGGGTTGCATCCCGGGGGAGGGGTTCTCGCTCACTGCAGTGGAAATAAGCCAGCCTGGTGACTTGGCTTTAACGGGTTATTTAAAAGTGTTGGTGATAGTGATCGTATGGTAATTAATTTCCCAGTCGTTATAGAGATAGAAATAAGCTGAAAGGGGAAGTGAATTCCCCTCTACATGTGTAAATATTTGGATGTACACACCTACTTGTGGTTGCACGGGTCGAATCACGGCTTCTGGTCAGTCTCTTCGTTGCTGGACACGAAGGCCTTCCACATCTATCTATCGACTGGTTGATTTTTTTTTATGTTTAAAGTCTATCGCCTACACAACGCATTTCGCCCAGCTTAGAACTCCTATCTGAGAGAAATGTTTTCGTACCCATTCCTGTGGACATGTGACCTGTACATTGCGTACTACACGAGGGTCATTAAGATTATACATCACCAGTCAGGTATACTTTAATACCTAATATAGGGATCAAAGTATACATGAGATATACATACATATCTCCAAGCGTACGTATATACACTGGTGCACTCGGTGTATACACGGGGAAAGGTGTTATATTTATATATCTCAGTATAAACTATATATCATACAGGTGTGTGTGCAGAGGCGACGCAAGGCAGCAAGTGGTGACAGATACAATTTTACGACGTTTCGTCCCTGGTTTGAACGAAACGTTGCAGCACTAACTCAGGGGTCTCGCCAACGCAGCGTTACATAGATAAAAACAGAAAGATGTAGTCACACAGACAGACAGGCAGACAGACAAACAGGGAGACAGACAGATAGACGGACTTAGATATATGTTCTTTCTGTGTACCACACACACACACACACACATGCATACATACGGGCGCCTGTGACGAGCGGGGTTCCACAGGGGGTCAGTCCTAGGACCGGCGCTGTTTCTGGTAGTATATGTGACCGACATGACGGAAGGAATAGACTCATAGACTCAGAAGTGTCCCTGTTTGTAGACTATATGAAGTTAATGAGGAGAATTCAGTTGGATGAGGATAAGGCAGGACTGCAAAGGGACCTGGACAGGCTGCAAGCCTGGTCCAGCAGCTGGCTCCTGGAGTTCAACCCCACCAAGTGCAAAGTCATGAAGATCGGGGAAGCCCAAAAAATACCGCAGACAGAGTACAGTCTAGGGGGCCAAAGACTGCAAACGTCACTCAAGGAAAAGGATCTTGGAGTGAGTATAATACCGAGCACGTCTCCTGAGGCGCATATCAACCAAATAACTGCTGCAGTATATGGGCGACTAGCGAACCTAAGAACACCATTCCGATATCTCAGTAAGGAATCGTTAAGGACACTATACACCGTGTACGTCAGGCCTATATTGGACTATGCAGCGCCGGTTTGGAACCCCTCACCTGGCCAAGGACGTCAGAAAACTAGAGAAAGTGCAAAGGTTTGCAACGAGACTAGTCCCGGAGCTAAGGGGCATGTCTAACGAGGAGAGGTTACGAGAACTCGACCTGGTGACACTGGAGGACAGGAGGGACGGGGGGACATGATAACGACATATAAAATACTGAGAGGAATCGACAAGGTGGACAGAAACAGGATGTTCCAGAGATGGGACACAATAACAAGGGGTCACAATTGGAAGTTGAAGACTCAGATGAGTTACAGGAATGTCAGGAAGTATTTCTTTAGCCACAGAGTTGTCAGGAAGTGGAATAGTCTGGAAAGTGAAGTAGTGGAGGCAGGTATCATACATAGCTTTAAGAAGAGGTATGATAAAGCTCTTGGAGCAGGGATAGAGTGCACCTAGTGGTGACCAGTGAAGAAGCGGGGCCAGGAGCTATGACTTTACCCCTGCAACCACTGTTAGGTGAGTACACACAAACCATTTACAGAAATACATTAATACATACGTACGTCTTGTCTTCTGTTTGTACCTTTAAGGGGTCGAGTCACAGCTCCTGGCTCCACTTCACCACTCAGCCATCACTGAAAAGCACTTAGTATTCCCTACTGGGACGAAATTCATAAGCCATCAGTGATAGGACCCTTCAGGGGCCTTGATCCATGGAATTAGAGCCAGGCCCCATTCCCCAGGTGCCACATAAGTGATGGGAGAGGCGACTTGCCTGGGCGCTCGAGAATTGCAGCTTTAACCCCTAAGACGTGTTGTGGATGGGACCAGACAGACAGCTGCTTGCTCCTCTTACCCTGGCTGACAGCTAGACAGCTCAGCTGAGAGCTAGCCGCTCACTTTGGCACTCTGGCCCTTCAGGAGGGTGCCTTGATGCAGCTGAAGGGCTCTTGATTAAGTGGTTTGGCGTTTCTCTCGGGTATAAATTGTATTTGTGTCCTGAAGTTCTCCTGTTAATTCTTTTGAGGCCTAGTTCATAGGCCTTTTGTGTATCCATACGCTTTTCCACTGCCGTCCACAGGATGGATATGGGGAGCACCATAAACTAGCCACTACCATCCACAGGATGGATATGGGGAGCACCATAAACTAGCCACTACCATCCACAGGATGGATATAGGGAGCACCATAAACCAGCCACTACCATCCACAGGATGGATATGGGGAGCACCATAAACTAGCCACTACCATCCACAGGATGGATATGGGGAGCACCATA
Organism: Cherax destructor; assembly: GCA_009830355.1. Taxonomy (NCBI): domain Eukaryota; kingdom Metazoa; phylum Arthropoda; class Malacostraca; order Decapoda; family Parastacidae; genus Cherax; species Cherax destructor. The sequence goes on from WNWK01001960.1 coordinate 62,794, forward strand.
AACTAGCCACTACCATCCACAGGATGGATATGGGGAGCACCATAAACTAGCCACTACCATCCACAGGATGGATATGGGGAGCACCATAAACCAGCCACTACCATCCACAGGATGGATATGGGGAGCACCATAAACCAGCCACTACCATCCACAGGATGGATATGGGGTGCATAATAAACTAGCCACTACCATCCACAGGATGGATATGGGGAGCACCATAAACTAGCCACTACCATCCACAGGATGGATATAGGGAGCACCATAAACCAGCCACTACCATCCACAGGATGGATATGGGGAGCACCATAAACTAGCCACTACCATCCACAGGATGGATATGGGGAGCACCATAAACTAGCCACTACCATCCACAGGATGGATATGGGGAGCACCATAAACTAGCCACTACCATCCACAGGATGTATATGGGGAGCACCATAAACCAGCCACTACCATCCACAGGATGGATATGGGGTGCATAATAAACTAGCCACTACCATCCAGAGGATGGATATGGGGTGCATAATAAACTAGCCACTACCATCCACAGGATGGATGTGTGGTACACAATTTTTTTCAAAAAGTATAAACAATAAAAGTCCTCAGGTTATACATCATCTTGATATATCCTTGGCAAGACCCCATTTAAATTATGCTGCGCAGTTCTGGTCTCCATATTACAGAATGGACATAAATGCGCTGGAGAACATAGAGAAGGATGACAACATAGATCCCATGTACTAGAAATCTTCCCTACGAAGGCAGACTGAAGGCACTGAATCTACACTCTCTGGAGAGACGTAGGATTGTGGGAAGTATGACTGAAGTGTACATATGGTAGACAGGAATAATTAAAGGGGATATAAATAACGTGCTAAAAATATCTAACAAAGACAGGACTTGCAACAAGGGGTTCAAGTTGGAGAAATTTAGATTTCGAAGGCTGTAGGAAAGTTTAGCAATAGAGTTGTAGATAAGTGGAACCTTGACCGAGAGGTAACTACATCAAACTACACTACACTACACCAAACTACATTACACCAAACTACACTATACTACACCAAACTACATTACACCAAACTACACTACACTACACCAAACTACACTACACTACACCAAACTACACTACACTACACCAAACTACACTACACTACATCAAACTACATTACACCAAACTACACTACACTACACCAAACTACACTACACTACACCAAACTACACTACACTACATCAAACTACACTACACTACACCAAACTACACTACATTACACTAAATTAAGAAATTTCTAGGTACCACGATTGAAACGAGAACTTTTGAATAACTTTAAGTAAGTTTATTCAGATATACACAAATACAGTTACATGGATTATCATACATAGCAGCATATGTGTAGAGAACCTAGGGTGGACGGGTACGTGGATGGGTGAGAGTGCCACCACAGTGACTCTTGAACCACCAGGCACTTGGTGCCACACCACGTAGTGCCTACACTATTTTTACTGGTTGCGGCAAAGGTGATAAAGGTGATAATCTTGGGTCACCTTTAAGTCTCCCAAAGGTGACCCCCAGGTGAACCTAGGTGGAATTAGTTGCCCAGGTGACAACGAGGTCGGAGAGAAAGATGTCAGGAGTCCGCAGGTCACCTGGGTCACTAGGTGAGGTGTTAGGTTCCTAAGTGGGTACAGGTGGCTATGGTGATATTAGCTACTTGCATCACCACCACAATTTCTACCACAACCACTACTGCTACAACAGTTACCACCATCAACTACTAGCACAGCAATCACTACTACTACTGCTACAACAGTTACTACCACAGCTACCACTACCACAATCATTACTACTACCACATCAATCACTACTGCTTCTACTACTACCACAACTACCACTACCACAACAATCACTACTATTACCACAACTACCACTACTACCATAGAAACCATACCACGGGTGGGGTTCGAACCCGCGGTCACAGAGTCTCAAAACTCCAGACTTCCACAATTGCCACTACTACCACAGCTTTTGCCATTACTACTATCACAACCACCACCACTACTCCCACTACAACAATCACCACCACTACCCCTACTACAACAACCACACCACTTTCACGACAACTGCCACAACCACCACTACTAACACAAATCCTGTTACCACCACCATCACTACCACCACAACTACCCCCATCAACCACCATCGTCAAAACCAATCAAAATTGAGAGTGTAATTTGTCTGTGTCTTCTTATAAACTCTGAAACTTAAGTTTGATCCAAGTTTAAAGAGTGTGGAAATTACATTATATATCACTGAGTCTCAGGTGGGCGTGGCGTGGGCGTGACGTGAGTGTAGTGTGGGTGTGATAGTGTATGTGTGGTGGTGTGGGCAGTGATGCAGTGTCCAGGCAGACTGCAGGAGGGCAGGATCAAACAGGATATTGCAGGATCAATCCCAGAGGGAAGTGTGTGTGTGTCAGAAACAGTACTGGTCCTAATACTGATCCTTGTGGTACCCTGCGTGTTACTATTCCCCACTCTGGCGTCTCTTGTCCTCTCTGTATATATATATATATAAATATTTTTTTTATATATATATATATATATATATATATATATATATATATATATATATATATATATATATATATATATATTAGTGACTGTTGAGTCACATACTGGATTACTCCTTCATGATAAAACTGATATGTTAGCCAAGAAGATCACCCAGAAGGAGAATGTAGAATATAACTTTGGTATATCTACGTCTAGCATTGGGAATAATATTAGGAGAGAAGTAAATAATGAAAATGAATGTTATCGGAATGCAATTAGAAGTCTGAGTAGATCCATAACCCACTCTGATACCATAAACGTTAGATAAGTATGTTTATGGAGTAACTTGCAATGTGAACACTGATGTTGTAGTGGCCAGGCTTAGGCTTGGTTAAAAGTGTTGCTGGCAGTTTGGGACACACAGATGGTAATCAAACTGAATACAACGTATGTGGCCAACCCTATGTTCACTATCTTGAACACTATGTGCTTGATTGTCCACTTATTGAAGAATATAGTGTATAATAACCCTTTTGTGGCCTAGTTCCTAGGCCTTTTGTGTATCCATATGCTCTTGCACTACCCTCCACAGGTGCAAAATAAACTAGCCACTTCGACGGCAAATTCTAAATCTATCCACTACACCAAGGACGGAGAGATGGTAGTTACCACCACTACCATTACCACCACCACACCACCACCACCACCACCACTACCACCATCATCCCCGCCGCCGCCGCCCCGCCGCCGCCGTCCGCCGCCTCCGCCGCCTCCGCCGCCTCCGCCGCCTCCGCCGCCTCCGCCGCCTCCGTCGCCTCCGCCGCCGCCGCCTCCGCCGCCGCCGCCTCCGTCACTGATTGAATCTCATATAATTCTTTTTCGAGGGAAAATCGGTTTATTGATGGTTAGGCCAGAGAGGTCGAGCCTAGCAACTAGTGAGGCTTGTAACCTGAGCTAGACTCTCTCTCTTTCTCTCTCTCTCTCTCTCTCTCTCTCTCTCTCTCTCTCTCTCTCTCTCTCTCTCTCTCTCTCTCTCTCTCTCTCTCCTCGATTATCGTACTGCCGATATTAGTAAAGAAAAAGTTGTAGAACAAGCTTTATCTGGACGACGTTTCGCTCTGTGTAGAGCTTTATCAAATAATGAACTTGATAAACCTCTAAACAGAGCGAAACGTTGTCTCAGTAAAGCCTTAGATAACCAGAAACTAAAGAATTAGACCTGTGCAACATCTGGGTATCTTTATTGTAGATGTTTCGCCCTCCAGTGGCTTTATCAATACAAGGACATAATGTAAAGACTGTAGAGCCATGAAGTAATCAGTCTCTCAGTCTTGGTGAAGACCACCGTAGTCTTGAAGACTCTGAAGCACAGGCAGTAAGACTGTGACTTAAATACTCACCAAAAGCTCCAGCTGTGGGTCATCGTATGACTAAAGACCCGCGTCAGGAAACACTTGTCCTGTTCCCAGACTAAGAGACTGGTACTAGATACCTTGGAGGTAATTCAGGAAGGATATAGGAAAGCACTGGTTTGGTAATAGAGTTGTGGATGAGTGGAACAAACTCCCGAGTACCGTCATAGAAGCTAAAACGTTGTGTAGTTTTAAAAATAGGTTGGATAAATACATGAGTGGGTGTGGGTGGGTGTGAGTTGGACCTGACTAGCTTGTGCTACTAGGTCAGATGCCGTGCTTCTTCCTTAAGTGGAAGTGACCTAACTAGGTGGGTCATTGGTTAAGCCTGGGAGTGACATGGACTTGCCTCGCATGGGTCAGTAGGCCTGCTGTAGTGTTCCTTCTTTTTTATGTTCTTACTCTTAAGAGACGCTTATATGTGTTGAACGAGAGGGCAATCCTGGGGAAAATGTCCTCAAAGTGCTCGAAATATGGAAATGAGTGTTGAAATTGGAGGTGTACAGGTGTACACACATGTGCTGACTGCAAGACAGATGTTTTCTAATTTTATTTTCCACTGCCACTTCTTTTGTAGGTGTTTGTGTAATGTCAGTGATAGGATAGATACAGGAAGATCAGGTGGGTAGTACAGTGGTTGTTGTAACGTGTGGACAAGACTGGTAGTACAGTGGTTGCTTTATGTTTGGACCAAAAATATGTTAGGAACCTCTCCTAAGCTCATTTTAACTAACGTAAGTTTTTTAGCTAAGTTCTTCTATACATATCTATGATATGCATTTTTCGTTATGCTCAGATTGAAAATAGCAGAGTTATGGCATGAACAAATTTTCGCTCTGGCTATTTGACAGAAAACGGCATTGTTAAATAAGCCAAACTTACCAGTTCGGCTTATATGGAACCCCCCCCCCATCCCACACACACACACACACACACAGAGGAGACATGATAACGACATACAAAATACTGCGGGGAATCGACAAGGTAGATAGTGACAGGATGTTCCAGAGAGGAAACACAGAAACAAGGGGACAACTGGAAGCTGAAGACTCAGATGAGTCAAAGGGATGTTAGGAAGCATTTCTTCAGCCATAGTCAGGAAGTGGAATAGTCTAGAGAAAGATATAGTGGAGGCAGGAACCATACATAGTTTTAAGACGAGGTATGATAAAGCTCATGGAGCAGGGAGATCAGAGACCCAGTAGCAGACAGCGAAAAAGCGGGGCCAGGAGCTGAGTCTCGACCCCTGCAACCACAATAAGGTGAGTACACACGCACGCACGCACGCACTCACACGCACATGCACACACACGAGCTATGACTCGACCCCTGCAACCACAGGTGAATACACACATATATGGAATGAATGAAAGAACTAATAAAAGAACGAGTGAGCTGTGAATGAAGGACAATCTCCAAAACAGTAGGTATACTATCAAAGATACTACTATGTTCCACAATCAGCTCTCCTTACACTGTATCATTCACTCATCTACTCTTATCTCATCTATGGAATTTGTGCTTGGGGATCAACAACATTCAATCACCTAAGACCACTAATAACCCAGCAAAAGGCTCTGGTGGTCTGGTGGCTAAAGCTCTCGCTTCACACGGATTTGGGTTCGATTCCCAGCCAGGGCAGAAACATTGGGCGTGTTTCTTTACACCTGTTGTCTATGTTCCCCATCAGTAAAATGGGTACCTGGGTGTGAGTCGCATCCTGGGACACTGACCTAATTTGCCCGAAATGCTCAGCATAACAAGGGACTTTCTAAATAGTAGTATGTCACTGATGTCAGCTAGGCCTGTATACCATGTACATGTACTTGTAGTAAATAAAGATATAAAAAAAAGATATATAAAAGATATAAAAATTCCCACTCCAGACAACATACTCCACCAATATTCAAAAGTCTAAAACTACTCACCGTCAAGAACATTCATACTTATTATTGTGCCTACTACAAACATATTGTGCCTACTACATACATATTGTGCCTACTACATACATATTGTGCCTACTACATACATATTGTGCCTACTCAAACATAAACCCTCCACTCAAACTTCTCCTCACCAACCTTAACAGGACACACGACCATAACACTAGACATCACTTTTTGACGTACCCCGTGTCCATATCACACTGTGTAAAAACTCTATGCACATAAAGGGCCCCAAAATTTGGAATTTATTACCAGTAAATACTAAAGTAACCCGGTCTGAACATCAATTTAAGACTTCTCAAAAACAATATAATCACCCTAAACTAAAAACTCCATACTCAATACTTAACTTTACCAAATAATATAATTTATTTATTTACTTTGATATAAACAACTTGCAAAATACTTTCAACTTGTCCCAATGTTATATCCCCAGATTGTTAATTTGAGTAAACTTAGTGTCTGCTATAATTAAAAACAGATGTACAACTCAACCAAACTATGATCAATTTCTCTAGTATTAAGTAGTCTGTAAGCCATTAAACTTAGTCTGCCCATAATGCCATGGCATGATAGTGGCTCTCTTTGCACTGCAAGTTTTTATTGTAATTATATAAAGTCAATGTAAACTTGCAAGGAAATAAAAAAATTGAATTTGAAGTAGAGGTCCAGTGAAGGTAGTGTGAGGTTGACACAGCAGGAAGACTTTCATCTCTCTAAATCTCTTAGAGACGGAAGTAACTGTCAGCCTGAACAAGGTGAGAGATAGTTGTTACCCTGTCTGGCTGTGTGTGAGGGGGGTGTCTTGGGAGGGAGGGAGAGATAGTTGTTACCCTGTCTGGCTGTGTGAGGGAGGGTGTCCTGGGAGGGAGGGAGAGATAGTTGTGTTACCCTGTCTGGCTGTGTGAGGGAGGGTGTCCTGGGAGGGAGGGAGAGATAGTTGTGTTACCCTGTCTGGCTGTATGTGAGGGAGGGTGTCCTGGGAGGGAGGGAGAGATGGATGGAGAGATAGTTGTGTTACCCTGTCTGGCTGTGTGAGGAGGTGTGTTGGGAGGGAGGGAGAGATAGTTGTGTTACCCTGTCTGGCTGTTGTGAGGGAGGGTGTCCTGGGAGGGAGGGAGAGATAGTTGTGTTACCCTGTCTGTCTGTGTTGGGGGGAGGGTGTCCTGGGAGGGAGATGGAGGAGGAGAATAGTGTGTTACCCTGTCTGGCTGTGTGTGAGGGAGGGTGTCCTGGGAGGGAGGGAGAGATGGAGGGAGGGAGAGATAGTTGTGTTACCCTGTCTGGCTGTGTGGAGGGAGGGTGTCCTGGGAGGGAGGGAGAGATGGAGGAGGGAGAGATAGTTGTGTTACCCTGTCTGGCTGTGTGTGGGAGGGAGAGGGACCCTGTCTGGCTGTTTTGAGGAGGTGTCCGGGGAGGGAGAGATGGAGGGAGGAGAGATAGTTGTGTTACTCTGTCTGGCTGTGTGTGAGGGAGGGTGTCCTGGGAGGGAGGGAGAGATAGTTGTGTTACCCTGTCTGGCTGTGTGAGGGAGGGTGTCCTGGGAGGGAGGGAGAGATAGTTGTGTTACCCTGTCTGGCTGTGTGTGAGGGAGGGTGTCCTGGGAGGGAGGGAGAGATAGTTGTGTTACCCTGTCTGTCTGTGTGAGGGAGGGTGTCCTGGGAGGGAGGGAGAGATAGTTGTGTTACCCTGTCTGGCTGTGTGTGAGGGAGGGTGTCCTGGGAGGGAGGGAGAGATGGATGGAGGAGAGTAGTGTTACCCTGTCTGGCTGTGTGTGAGGGAGGGTGTCCTGGAGGAGGAGGATGGAGGGAGGGAGAGATAGTTGTGTTACCCTGTCTGTCTGTGTGTGAGGGAGGGTGTCCTGGGAGGGAGGGAGAGATGGATGGAGGGAGAGATAGTTGTTACCCTGTCTGGCTGTGTGTGAGGGAGGGTGTCCTGGGAGGGAGGGAGAGATGGAGGGAGGGAGAGATAGTTGTGTTACCCTGTCTGGCTGTGTGTGAGGGAGGGTGTCCTGGGAGGGAGGGAGAGATAGTTGTGTTACCCTGTCTGTCTGTTTGAGGGAGGGTGTCCTGGGAGGGAGGGAGAGATGGAGGGAGGGAGAGATAGTTGTGTTACCCTGTCTGTCTGTGTGTGAGGGAGGGTGTCCTGGGAGGGAGGGAGAGATAGTTGGTACCCTGTCTGTCTGTTTGAGGGAGGTGTCCTGGGAGGAGGGGAGATGGAGGGAGTGAGGAGATGTGTTACCCTGTCTGGCTGGTGTGAGGGAGGTGTCCTGGAGAGAGAGGATGAGGATAGTTGTGTTACCTGTCTGCTGTGATGAGGAGGGTGTCCTGAGGAGGAGAGATGGAGGATGAGATAGTGTGTTACCCGTCTGCTGTGGAGGGGGTGTCCTGGACGAGGGTAGATGAGGGGTTGTAGAGACAGGTTCTGCTGCGCTGTTGTGACAGAGGTTCTCTGGGATGTTGTTGTACAAGCGGCAGAGTATGTAGAGAGGGATGGTGGAGAGCTGCTGCAAGTTCTGTAGCAGAATGGTCCTGCTGCTGCTGTTTCTGATACACAGTAGGTCTGGTGCTGTGTTTTGTACAAGAGCTCTTGCTGCTGTTTTGACCAGCAGGTCTCTGCTGACTGTTTCTAGTACAGCAGGTCTCTGCTGCAGCATTTGTTGTACCAGCAGGTCTCTGCTGCAGCTGTTTCTGTACCAGCAGGTCTCTGCTGCTGCTGTTTCTGTACCAGCTGGTCTGCTGCTGCTGCTGTTTCTGTACCAGCAGGTCTCTGCTGCTGCTGTTTCTGTACCAGCAGGTCTGCTGCTGCTGCTGTTTCTGTACCAGCAGGTCTCTGCTGCTGCTGTTTCTGTACCAGCAGGTCTCTGCTGCTGCTGTTTCTGTACCAGCAGGTCTCTGCTGCTGCTGTTTCTGTACCAGCAGGTCTCTGCTGCCAAAAAAATAAGAGAGAGAGAGAGAGAGAGAGAGAGAGAGAGAGAGAGAGAGAGAGAGAGAGAGAGAGAGAGAGAGAGAGAGAGAGAGAGAGAGAGAGAGAGAGAGAGAGAGAGAGAGAGAGAGAGAGAGAGAGAGAGAGAGAGAGAGAGAGAGAGAGAGGGGCTACATGTGTCCACCTGATGCTGTGTTTACCTGTGCGACTCTGGTGGCACGGAGGTGGAGGAGGGAGGCTAGGAAGAAGGGAGGGAGCAGCTGGGGTAGCAGGCTAGGTGGACAGGGGTAGCAGGCTAGGTGGACAGGGGTAGCAGGCTAGGTGGGCAGGGGTAGCAGGCTAGGTGGACAGGAGTAGCAGGGGTGTAAGGAAAACTACCCATTTGTTTCTATGCAGCAAGGAATCGAACCCGGGACTTTGCTGTTGTGAGCTGAATGATCTTACCACCGAGCTACGCTGGCAGGAGAGAGAGAGAGAGAGAGAGAGAGAGAGAGAGACAGACAGACAGACAAACAGACAGACAGACATAGAAGTGAGCTTCTTTACCACAAGACGGGCAGCAGACGGCTACTACACTCTGGCTGTTACCCTCTTCAGAACATCACTTCACCTGACATCATTTATTTCCATAATGACTCGAGTCTGGAACATGTTCGTACAGCATAATGACATCAACGAAATAAGGTCAGTTGACCAAATAAAATCGCTGGTCCACAGATGACTCCAACTTCACCCTGTTCCATACCTGTATGTCTCATAACAATAAAAAGTTTTTTAAATGAGCTGATGTAGGTAACAGCTCTTAGTTTTTAAATAAAGTTAGGAACCTTAACCTAACCTTGTAAAACCCTGTGTAGAGAGAGAGAGAGAGAGAGAGAGAGAGAGAGAGAGAGAGAGAGAGAGAGAGAGACAGACAGACGACAGGCACGGCCAGACGTGAGAAAACAGTTTAAAAGATCAGGTTTAATCTCTCTCTCTCTCTCTCTCTCTCTCTCTCTCTCTCTCTCTCTCTCTCTCTCTCTCTCTCTCTCTCTCTCTCCCTCTCCCTCCCTCCCTATATTCCCTTGTTCCATGTTCTGTCACTCCCTAATTCTATTCTCTCGTTCTCTCCTGTCTTTACCATTCTCTCTCTATTCATATCCTTTCGATTTAGTTCTAAAATCGAAGAATGGGAAAGGACGGAGGAAGGAACAGAGGAAGCATAGGAGAGGGAAGGAAGGGAAGGGGGAGAAGGGAAAGGAAGGGAGGGTGGTAGAAGTGTGTTGTGTGGAGATTTGAAAGGATTTGATGAAGTGGAATCGTCTTGTGGACACACACACACACACACACACACACACACACATACACACTACACATAACCACAGAGGAGGTGCAGGAATTGCTAGGTGAACTAGATACCTCAAAGGCGGTGGGCCCAGATAACATATCTCCATGGGTCCTGAGAGAGGGACCAGAGGTACTGTGTGTGCCGCTAGCAACAATCTTCAGTAAATCTATCGAAACTGGGCAATTACCTGAGTCGTGGAAGACAGCAAATGTAGTTCCAATTTTTAAGAAAGGAGACAGACAGGCAGTGTTAAACTACAGACCAGATCACTGACTTGTATAGTATGTAAAGTTATGGAAAAGAGGATCAGGAGAAGAGTTAACCTGGAGTTTACCTGGAGAGAGTTCCGGGGGTCAACGCCCCCGCGGCTCATACATGACAATCAGCACGGCTTCAGAGATGGGAAATCCTGTGTCACAAATCTACTTTAGTTCTACGATAAGATAACAGAAGACAGGAGAGAGAGGGATGGGTAGATTGCATCTTTTTGAACTGCAAGAAGACTTGACACAGTACCACAAAGATACACTTGACACAGTACCACAAAGATACACTTGACACAGTACCACAAAGATACACTTGACACAGTACCACAAAGATACACTTGACACAGTACCACAAAGATACACTTGACACAGTACCACAAAGATACACTTGACACAGTACCACAAAGATACACTTGACAGTACACAAGATACATGACACAGTACACAAAGATACACTTGACACAGTACCACAAAGATACACTTGACACAGTACCACAAAGATACACTTGACACAGTACCACAAAGATACTGGTACAAAAATTAGAGGAGCAGGCAGGAATAATAGGGAAAGTACTGCAATGGATCAGGGAATACCTGACAGGAAGGAAACAAAGAGTGTTGATACATGATGTGTCAGAGTGGGTGCATGTGTCGAGTGGGGTTCCACAAGGGTCAATCCTAGGTCCGATTCTATTTCTTGTATACGTTTACTTGGAGTTTACCTGGAGAGGGTTTCAGGGGTCAATGCCCCCGCGGTTCGGTCTGAGACCAGGCCTCGTGGTGGATCAGGGTCTGATCAACCAGGCTGTTACTGCTGGCCGCACGCAAATTGACGTACGAACCACAGCCCGGTTGGTCAGGTACTGACTTTAGGTGCCTGTCCAATGCCTTCTTGAAGACAGCCAGGGGTCTATTGGTAATCCCCCTTATGTATGCTGGGAGGCAGTTGAACAGTCATGGACCCCGGACACTTATTGTGTTGTCTCTCAATGTACTCGTGGCGCCACTGCTTTTCATTGGGGGAATGTTGTGTGAATGACATGATGGACGGAATAGATTCAGAAGTGTCGCCGTTCGCTGATGATGTAAAACTGATGAGGAGAATACAAGCGGGCGAGGATCAGCTAAGATTGCAAGGTGATCTGGACAAACTACAAGTCTGTTCCGACAAATGGCTCCTGGAGTTTAACCCCAGTAAGTGCAAAGTCATGAAGATTGGGGAAGACAAAGAAGACCGCAGACGGAGTACAGGATAGGGGATCAAAGGCTGCAAACGTCACTTAAAGAAAAGGATCTTGGGGTAAGCATTATAACGAACATGTCCCCTGAGGCACACATCAGTCAAATAACTGCTGCAGCATATGAACGCTTGGCAAACCTGAGAATAGCAATCGACATCTGAGTAAGGAATCATTCACAACATTGTACACCGTGTACGTCAGGCCTATACTGGAATATGCAGCACCAGTATGGAACCCACACCTAGTCAAACACGTCAAGAAATTGGAGAAAGGGCAAAAGTTTGAAACAAGATTAGTCCGGAACTGAAGAGTGTCTTACGAGGAGAGGTTAAGGGAACTCAACCTGATGACACTAGAGGATAAGAGGGACAGGGGGAACATGATAACGACATATAAAATACTGAAAGGAATTGACAAAGTGGACAGGGCTCGAATGTTTCAGAGTTGGGATACAGGAACAAGGGGCCACAATTGGAAGTTGAAAACCCAGATGAGTCTTAGGGATGTTGGGAAGTATTTATTTAGCTTTAGAGTTCTCAGAAAGTGGAATAATCTGGAGAGTGAAGTAGTGGAGGCAAGTTCTATACATAGCTTTAAGAAGAGGTATGATAAAGGCCATGGAGCAGGGAGAGAGTGACTTAGTATCGACCAGTGAAGAGGCGGGGCCAAAAACTATGAATCGACCCCTGCAACCACAAATAGGTGAGTGCACACACACAGGCAGGACTGTGTAAACACCAATTTGGACTTGTAGTGTTGGCCCTGCCTCAACTTGTGAGAATCTCTCTCTCTCTCTCTCTCTCTCTCTCTCTCTCTCTCTCTCTCTCTCTCTCTCTCTCTCTCTCGATGGATGGATTTATTGGTACTATTTTTACATCTTGGATAATCCCCTTGTGAGAGTTACCACCCTGTAGAGGTAGAGGTGAGGGTATCAATGCTCAGGACGCTGGTTCGATCCCCGGGCTGGGTGAGACGTATGGACAAGGTCTCCTTACACCTGCTGCTGCAACTCTTCACCTACCAGTCAGTAGGTACCTAGGAGTAGTGTGCAAATTAATTGGAACAAAATTTTGTGATTATCTCATGTCTTAATCTCCGGCTTAATGTAGTTTGAGTTCCTTTCAGAAGAGTTTGCTACCGACTTCTGGCAACCATCCTGCGACTCTCGTCAGTGCTACAACAGCTGTTGTTCTGTAAGGCTATTCCTACAAGCGTGCTCCGTGAGTGAATTTGGCTTTGCCAAATTCTCCCCATCAGTTCACTGTTACTGCTGAAATTCATGATGGATATTACACCTAGGAAGTGTGCAAGTATTGTAGCTCTTAGGAAACATGCTGGTGAGAGTATCAAACAGATCTGAGCCTAGCAAAGTCAACTGTTGGTGGGATTCTGAAGAGAGGTGACGACACTGGTGATTGTTGAGCGCTGCGTCCAGGAAGATGTGCAAGAAAACACAAGACAACACCTCACGATGACAAGGTTGTCATAAGAAATAGTGTGAAGGATCCCAAGAAAACCAGCAAAGATCTACAGAGACACTTGGCTTCAGCTGCGTAAATGTTGATTCTTCAATTGTTTGACGAAGGTTCCTTGAAGTTGGCAGAACTGCCAGAAAGCCAGTAAAGAAACAATTATTGACAGCTGCCATGAAGAAAAAACGGCTGTGGTGGACACTCGATCATAAAGGATGGACGACAGATGAATGAAAAGTTATACTTTCAAACGAGGCTCATTTTGAAGTACATTGGTACAGATCAGTGGTAGTGAGGCGGAGAAAAGGGAACTTCTTTGGAATGGACACAGTCAACAATCGCCAAAACACTCACGTAAGAAGATGGCTTGTTACTGTTAAGGGAACGATGAACAGTGACAAATACAAGGCAATCCTGGCTTCCCACTGTGGATAGAGACTTTCCTGATGGAGAAGTCATTTTCCAGCAGCATCTTGTTCCATGTCACACTTCCAGAAAAATGCTGACATTCTTCGAAGAGAGTGAACTATGCGTTCTAAACTGGTCTGGAAACTCTCCTGACCAAACTCAGGATCGTGAAACAGGACTGTTCAACTGTGGAACAGCTAATTGCTGCTGTTGTTACGACCTGGTACCACGACGAAGAAACTACCAAAATGTGTTCAACATTGGTTGATTCTATGTCAGAGTGTAGCAATGATTATAAAGGGTAGTTACATCTATTATTAAATCACTTATCTGTTATATCATTTCCCTGTATTTTTCAAATAAACTTTTAATTTTTGAAATAAATGTCTTAGTTCATCATTGTTCCAATGAATATGAGGTGCGGGTGTGTACAGGGTGTGTACAGGGTGTGTGTACAGGGTGTGTACAGGGTGTGTGTACAGGGTGTGTACAGGGTGTGTGTACAGGGTAGTTGAATGTGAACTTTATGTTATGGAGCGTTGATGACCTTCCAGTCCCAGGGCCTCTTTTAAGTTCAACTTCCCTCTCCCCCCACACCCATTTTTCCCCCTCCGCCCCTTTACCCCCTCCCTCCCCCTCCTCCCCTTTACCCCCTCCCTCCCCCTCCCCTCCCTTTTCCCGGGGAAATAAAAAAAATTGTTATTAAAAAGAAAGTTGATGATTAGGATCGATGTGGCGAGGCTTGGCAACCCTGCACTACACCGGTGGTACTAATAATAATTGTTGAAGGGTACCTGAGGAATGGTACCTGACGAGGGGTACCTGACGAATGGTACCTGATGAATGGTACCTGACGAGAGGTACCTGAGGAGTAGTACCTGACGAGGGGTACCTGAGGAGTGGTACCTGAGGAATGGTACCTGACGAGAGGTACCTGAGGAGTGGTACCTGACAAGAGGTACCTGAGGAATGTTACCTGACGATGTGTACCTGATGAAACTTAATCGCCTTTAGGTGAGAGAGAACAGTGCGTGCTTACCAGGGCTCGAACCCGGAATCTTGTGTGTTAGATGAGATAACCACTACACCATGAGCTCTGGCTTAGGGATCAAGGTGATCAGCGAGGCACACAAGACAGTGAGATGGTAGTGGTGGTGGCCAACACTGTACGCAGCTTCAAGAGTAGGTATGGTTGGGTCCTGCAAGTCACCTTTCAGAATAGCTAGAAGACACTATCTCTACTCCTGCAAGCGCCTCAGGATTACTCGGAGTTCAGAGAGAGATACTAGCGGCTGCCACTCAGACATGGCCGCGGGGGCTTTGACCCCCGTTATCCTCTCCAGGTAAACACTATCATACTCTGGAAAACTTTCCCTCATTTCTCTTTTTGCTATCTTTGCAACATTGCATAGCTCCTGATGACGCACTGACAAGTGTGAAAGTACTTGAGCTTAAGATTTCCACTCCCCGTGGCTTGTCTTGCATTGTTAAGATCGCCTGATGTCGTGCCGAATAGGTAAAACTGGTCAGTTAGCAAGAACTCATTTAAAATTAAGTTCTTTCTCTTATATGTTTAAAGATATATGTATATATATATATATATATATATATATATATATATATATATATATATATATATATATTTATATATATATATATATCATTTTTATTTTGTACCAAAAGAACCTTAGAAAACTTACCTAACCTTATTATAACAAGCGCAATTTAATTTAGCCTAATCCATTTAAATATATTTTGATAAGTTTACAGTAATTTAATAATAAACAAACACAATGAATATATTTTTTTCATTAGGTTCAGAATGATTTTTGCGAAATTATTGCATACACAAATTTTCGCTTGCCTTATTCCGCAAGAATAATTGATCTTATTTCGATCCCCCTCTGGAATCCTCTTCAATGTGATCAACGTGTAGAGAGGAAGATCTTGCGGGAGGCTGTACAAGATACCAGCATCAGAAAACCACTAAACGCAGGCGAGGTGGTGGTATGGTTAAATCCTCTTGTACGAACCTTGCTGTACCATTCTGATTTAGCAAGACTGGCTACACTGGTAGTGTGTATTGCTGCTACATTGTTCTCTGTGGTAGTTACGGAGTGGCAACTCTAGCTAGGTATGTCTTCCCTGTTATATTCCATCATGCGGGATGTGTTTCCTTGTCATATTAAGTCATATAGAATTACCCCTGTCATATTTCATCACAGAGGACGGGGGTCGTACATAGTGTTGAAATCTGCCCGTCTGCGCTGGGGACTTCAGTAGTGTCAGTCTGAGCTGGGAGACTTCAGTAGTGTCAGTCTGAGCTGGGAGACTTCAGTAGTGTCAGTCTGAGCTGGGAGACTTCAGTAGTGTCAGTCTGAGCTGGGAGACTTCAGTAGTGTCAGCCTGAGCTGGGAGACTTCAGTAGTGTCAGCCTGAGCTGGGAGACTTTAGTAGTGTCAGCCTGAGCTGGGAGACTTCAGTAGGACAATGTGAATATCGTCAGTATTAAAACTTCATCAGCTACGACAGCATCAAAGGTTTCCTCGCACCAGAGCTGGAGTCACTATCACCAGAGCTGGAGTCACTATCACCAGAGCTGGAGTCACTATCACCAGAGCTGGAGTCACTATCACCAGAGCTGGAGTCACTATCACCAGAGCTGGAGTCACTATCACCAGAGCTGGAGTCACTATCACCAGAGCTGGAGTCACTATCACCAGAGCTGGAGTCACTATCACCAGAGCTGGAGTCACTATCACCAGAGCTGGAGTCACTATCACCAGAGCTGGAGTCACTATCACCAGAGCTGGAGTCACTATCACCTGGGAAGTACCATCGCTCACCATGATGTACAGTGGTTGCCGGCACTATGATGGGACGCTGAAGGACTGTCTGAGGCCACGTAAAGAGAGAGTAGCTGATGGCACCCTGGTGAACCATGGCATCAGGGTGCCATGGTTCAGTGGTTGGAAGGTTCTGATGTTATTCTTATGAATTTCCTGTTGTTGCTATTGGACAGTTCGACCACAGAAAAAAATCTGAAAAAAATTGAAGAAATTCAACACTTGATGGACAAAAATCACTTAAATGGTTAACCTTATTGGTCAAAAATCCAAGTGGTGAAGCTTGTTGGTCAAAAATCCTAAGTGATTAACCTTGTTGGTCAAAAATCCTAAGTGATTAACCTTGTTGGTCAAAAATCCTAAGTGATTAACCTTGTTGGTCAAAAATCACTTAAGTGGAGACCCTTGTCAGCACTTAAAAGTGGCATAAAATTATGCCACTTTTAAGTGCTTACTGGCGTAGGTTAATTACTCTTAAAAACAAAGGTGTGTGCTCACCAGGGCTCGAACCTGGGACCTTCTGTGTGTTAGACAGATGTGATAACCACTACACCATGAGCACTTGGCTTCTAGAGTGCGTGAGTGTAGTGTAGTACACACTCTAGCTTCACTCTCAACTGGGTGAGTGTAACGCAACACACACTCAACACTCCAGATGCAACACCACCAGTACTAATCTGCTTTTCTAACTAGAAATATGAAGTCGCAAGTAAAATATCTCTATGTCTATGTATCTGTCTATATTTATCTATCTATCTATCTATCTATCTATATATATATATATATATATATATATATATATATATATATATATATATATATATATATATATATATATATATATATATATATATATATATATATATATATATATATTTATATATATATATATATATATATATATATATATATATATATATATATATATATATATATATATATATATATAGTCAGTACCTGACCAACCGGGCTGTGGTTCGTACGTCAGTTTGCGTGCGGCCAGCAGTAACAGCCTGGTTGATCAGACCCTGATCCACCACGAGGCCTGGTCTCAGACCGAGCCGCGGGGGCGTTGACCCCCGAAACCCTCTCCAGGTGAGTCAGGACTCGCAGCACTAGGTTGAAGTTAGAACAAAAATTAGATTTAGAAAGGATATAGGGAAGTAGAGGATTGATAATAGAGTTGTGGATGAGTGGAACAAACTTGATAATAGAGTTGTGGATGAGTGGAACAAACTTGATAATAGAGTTGTGGATGAGTGGAACAAACTTGATAATAGAGTTGTGGATGAGTGGAACAAACTGGCGAGTACCGTCAGTGATGTGGGTATCGTGGGTAGCTTTAAAAATAGAGAGGAGAGGCACACGAGTGGGTGAGTTGTGTCACTGAGTGAGACATGTACTACTGTATAGTTACCCATTGTGTTGTGAGGTATACAACACTCGTGACCTGACCTGGGCTTTCTACTCACCTCTTTATTTGTATGGTTTTCTGTTTACCTCTGCCTCCTCACCAGACCTGTCTCATGGCTTTCCCACTTCACCTGACCTGTCTTGTGACCTCCCCACTTCACCTGATCTGTCTTCTGACCTTCCCACTTCACCTGACGTGTCTTGTGACCTCCCCACTTCACCTGATCTGTCTTCTGACCTAGAGGGTCAACGCCCCCGCAGCCTAGTCCATCACCAGGCCTTGTGGTGGATCAGAACCTAATCAACCAGGCTGTTACTACCTGCCACACGTAATCCAACGTACAAACCACAGCCCGGCTGGTCAGGAACCAACAGTAAACAAAAACAAAATGTTATATTTTGAACATATGAAAAAAAAGCAAGTATGTGGGAAAATATATTAAAACACAAAAAAATGGCTGATAACAGGGAAAGAAAGTATTGTTTGGGTACAACTATTGTAAAGTTTATAAATTTTAGCCACAAATTTGCTAAGATGGAATTTGAGAAGCCTTGTAATCCTCTGGTGAAAGTTTAAGCTACCAGGCCAAACTTCGCAGGTCAATATATGGAGAGTTGGAAGGTTTTAAAATTCCAACTGGCTTCCTAAATGTTTGCTAAAGTTACGTGATGCGGGTAAATTACTTTCATTTGAAGGAGGGGAAAAAAAAGCTTGTGCTCACCAGGGCTCGAACCTGGGACCTTCTGTGTGTTAGACAGATGTGATAACCACTACACCATGAGCACTTGGCTGGCACTCTCGTGGTTATTGATCTTACTGTACCACTGGATCCTCTCCTATAATAATAATATCTTTATTTACTACAAGTACATGTACATGGTATACAGACCATATAGGTCAGTGTCCCAGGATGTGACCTACGTCATTCGACTAACACCCAGGTACCTACTTGCTTGCTAGGTGAACGGGGCAGCAGGTGTAAGTAAACACGACCAATATTTTCACCCTTGCCGGGGATCGAACCAAGGACACTCAGTGTGTGAAGCGAGAACGTTGCCTACCAGGGCACGGTACTTAATATTAATAATATTGTTCATGTTTGCATTGCTTGTAATACACTGTTAGCTCTTCCTCAGTTCCATGGTTCATATATCAGTGGTATTTAGTACCGAGAAGATGATGCGACATCTGGGTATCTTGTAGACGTTTCGCCCGGGAGTGGTACTGTGGTGATATGTTTGGTAGTATGGTGACCCTCAGTCTTTTACTTCTTCATGGAGATCATTCCACTTCCCGAGCACTCTCATAATGAAGAAATACCTCTTGGCATCCCTGTGGTTCATCATTGGCATTTAAGTTGCCCTCGAGTACCTGTTTCCAGCCACTCACTCAGCCCTTCTCTGTCTACCCAATCAATTCCTCTGAATATTTTTCATGTTATGTCTCCACTGATTCTTCTGTCTCCAACGTTGTTAGATTCAGTTGCGTTAGCTTCGTAGTTCATACATCTTAGTGTTGTGCCTCGTACTTCATACATCTTAGTCCCGTGTGTTCGTGTGGGAACACACAACACTAAGTTGCATGAGCTACGAGGTTAACGCAACTCAATCTAACAACACTGAAGGACACAATAATCAGGGGAGATATAATATGGAAAAAAAATATTTCCTACTTTGACTGTTTTTGGATTATCCTAGGTAATTTACACTATGTATGATAATTGTACTTATGTATACCTGTGCCTAAATAAATTTACCTACTTACTAACAAGCCTCGGTGCATAGTTCTGCACTTTTTCCAGTTTTTTTAAATGCTTTTTTAGTTGTGGTTCCATATTGGTGCCACGCACTGGCATGTACAAGGTGTTAGTTACCATTTTGTCCTAGGCACATGTCGATTAGACACTAGGCCTGTTGTATATATGTGTGTGTGTGTGTACGAAACACTTCGAAATGTTTCGGCCCCGCCGGGAATTGAACCCGGGCCCTCCGTGAGTGAAGCAAGAGCGCTAGCCACCATGCCATCGGGGCGTGTGCGTGTGTGTGCTTGCGTGTCTGTCTCCTGTCTTCCTGCCAGCCTGCTTGTTTATATGTGTGTGTGTGTGTGTTTTTGAGTTCCTGCCTGGCTGCTTGTGTGTGTGTGTGTGTGGTGCAGTGTGCGTGTGTGTGTGTGTGTGCAGTGTGCGTGTGTGTGCAGCCTCCAGCTGGTACTCCCCAACAAGGCAGCAACAACACACTAGGTCCCTGGAGCAGCAAATCGATGAGTCTTGCTCCACCAGAGCCTTGGTCCAGCGCCCCTAAATTCGGTCCGATGTTTCCACAGCACCAGCGAGGGAAAGGGGGCTTTTCCCCCTCCCCTTTCCCCTTCCCCCAACCCACCGACCTCGTTTATTGTCTGCCGTCGGAAGTATTGTGTTTTACTTGCTGTGTGTATGTATTCACCTATTTGTACTCACCTGTTTGTGATTGCAGGGGTCGAGTCTCGGCTCCTGGCCCCGCCTCTTCGCTGGTCGATACTAGGTCCACTTTCTCCCTGCTCCACGAACGTTATCGTACCTCTACTTAAAACTATGTATGGATTCTGCCTCCACTACATCACTCCAGATTATTCCACTTCCTGACAACTCTGTGACTGAAGAAATACTTCTTAACATCCCTGTGACTCATCTGAGTCTTCAACTTCCACCTTGTCAATTCCTCTCAGTATTTTATATGCCCTTATCATGTCCTCTCTACCCCTCCTGTCATCCAGTGTCGTCAGGTCGATTTCCCTTAACCTCTCCTCGTAGGACATACCCCTTAGCTATGGGACTAGTCTTGTTGCAAACCTTTGCACTTTTGAAACGCTCTTCTTAGGTTTGCTAGGCGCCGTATGCTGCAGCAGTTATTTGGCTGATGTGTGCCTCAGGAGATGTGTTCGATATTATACTCACCCCAAGATCCTTTTCCTTGAGTGAGGTTTGCAGTCTCTGACCCCCTAGCCTGTACTCTGTCTGCGGTCTTTGCTCTTCCCCAATCTTAATGACTTTGCACTTGGTGGGGTTAAACTCCAGGAGCAAGTTGCTGGACCAGACTTGCAGCCTGTCCAGATCCCTTCATAGTCCTACCTGATTCTCATCCGTTTGAATTCTTCGCATTAGCTTCACATCGTCTGCAAACAGGGACACTTCTGAATCTGTCCCTTCCGTCATGTCATTCACATGTACCAGAAACAGCAACGGACCTAGGACTGACCCCTGTGGAACCCCGCTCGTCGCATGCATCCACTTTGACGCCTCGTTACGTATCATCACTTCATCTGTGTGTGTGTGTGTGTACTCACCTAGTTGTGGTTTGAGGGGTCGAGTCACAGCTCCTGGCCCCGCCTCTTCACTGGCCTCTACTGGGTCACTCTTCCCGCTCCATGAGCTTTATCATACCTCTTCCTAAAGCTATGTATGGATCCTGCCTCCACTACATCACCTCCCAGACTATTCCACTTCCTGACCACTCTGTGACTGAAGAAATACTTCCTAACATCCCTGTGGTTCATCTGAGTCTTCAACTTCCAACTGTGTTCCCTTGTTGATGTGTCCCATCTGTACTCACCTAATTGTGGTTCCAGGGGTCGAGACTCAGCTCCTGGGTGTGTATGTGCACCACAGGTCTCAACGTATCTGCAACACTCGGATAAAAGGAATGAATGGGGAAAAATTGAAGCACTTCAGTCAGTGTAAAACTTGGGTTTGTAATTTGATTGTGGTTTCTGTACATATCTGTCAGAGAGAGAGAGAGAGAGAGAGAGAGAGAGAGAGAGAGAGAGAGAGAGAGAGAGAGAGAGAGAGAGAGAGAGAGAGAACGCAGAAGGAACTAATTAACTAAATAAATAATAAGGGTTAATTGCCTTGCAACCAGATTAATGATTCTGAGAGGAACCTTAGCATCTTTCCTCTCGCCCCAGGCTGCGACACACAACAGGTGACCAACCCCCAAGTACCTATTTACTACTACTAGATGAACATAGGTTACTGTCATGATTGATTCCTACTGTTATTTTTCTGCTAGGCTTTAATTAATAAGATAATACAAGGACCCCAGTGGAAATAAAGTCATTTTGACTTATTTTGGATTATCCTAGGTAATTTACACCTAGGATAATACCGACAAGTTCATGATTAAGACACATGTGCAACAGTTAGGTATCTTTATTGATAAAACGTTTCGCCTACATAGTAGACTTCTTCAGTCCGATACAGTCAGCAGATGTAGTAGCGAAATGAAGATGGTGTAATCAGTCCACATGTTCAACTACGTATGATAATTGTACTTATGTGTACCTGTAACTAAATACACTTACTATAGGCAGCTAGGAGCTGAACCCTGATCCTTACGGCTTTAAAGACACACACGAGTATTTTCTACAAGAAGTGCTCATAGTGTAGTGGTTATCACATCTGTCTAACACACAGAAGGTCCCAGGTTCGAGCCCTGGTGAGCACACACGCTGTTTTCTCTCACCTAAAGGCAATTAAGTTTCGTCAGGTACCACTCCTCATGTACCATCCCATACACTTTTTTCAACTCGTTAGTCCAGTGAAAAAAGTAAAATAGAGTTTTCTCTTGTAGAGCATCTGTGTTGCCTACTCCATTAACACTGTGTTGCCCACTCCATTAACACTGTGTTGCCCATTCCATTAACACTGTGTTGCCCACTCCATTAACACTGTGTTGCCCACTCCATTAACACTGTCCTGCCTCTCTCTAATGACTTTGTAAACAAGATGTATTGCACGGACCAAACAATCTAAATCTTTGTTTTCTGGGAGCCTCTGTTTTCTGGGAGCCTTTGTTTTCTGGGAGCCTCTGTTTTCTGGGAGCCTTTGTTTTTTGGGAGCCTTTGTTTTCTGGGAGTCTTTGTTTTCTGGGAGCCTCTGTTTTCTGGGAGCCTTTGTTTTCTGGGAGCCTCTGTTTTCTGGGAGCCTTTGTTTTTTGGGAGCCTCTGTTTTCTGGGAGCCTTTGTTTTTTGGGAGCCTTTGTTTTTTGGGAGCATCTGTTTTCTGGGAGTCTTTGTTTTCTGGGAGCCTTTGTTTTCTGGGAGCCTCTTTTCTAGGAGCCTCTGTTTTCTGGGAGCCTCTTTTTCTAGGAGCCTCTGTTTTCTAAGAGCCTCTGTTTTCTAGGAGCCTGTGTTTTCTAAGAGCCTCTGTTTTCTAGGAGCCTATGTTTTCTAAGAGCCTCTGTTTTCTAAGAGCCTCTGTTTTCTAAGAGCCTCTGTTTTCTAAGAGCCTCTGTTTTCTAAGAGCCTCTGTTTTCTAAGAGCCTCTGTTTTCTAAGAGCCTCTGTTTTCTAAGAGCCTCTGTTTCTACAGTGGGTTCCCTTGATGCTTGTCGTAATGTTGAGAACACATACGAAAAGAAAGAGGAAGGTAAGGAGAGAAGGATAGAGAGGAAGAGGAGTGGATTAAAACGTAAGAACTGGGAGAAATAAGGACTGGCGCAGTGTCCAGAGATGTGGAGTGTTGGTGGGTGTGAGGAATAGAGTAGTAAGACTGTCGTCTCTCTGACCCTAGGATACTCGTGCGTTGTTATACACATGTGTATGTACGTTGGTGTATACACGTGAGGTGTCTGTCGGGGTGTATACAGGTGAGGTGTATGTCTGTCGGGGTATACACACACCAGGTGTATGTCTAGCGTGTGCTAGAATCCATCCTAGCGTGTGCTAGAATCCATCCTAGCGTGTGCTAGGATCCAGCCTAGCATGTACTAGGATCCAGCCTAGCGTGTGCTAGGATCCAGCCTAGCATGTACTAGGATCCAGCCTAGCGTGTACTAGGATCCAGCCTAGCATGTACTAGGATCCAGCCTAGCGTGTGCTAGGATCCAGCCTAGCATGTACTAGGATCCAGCCTAGCGTGTGCTAGGATCCAGCCTAGCATGTACTAGGATCCAGCCTAGCGTGTGCTAGGATCCAGAATAGCATGTGCTAGGATCCAGACTAGCGTGTGCTAGGATCCAGCCTAGCATGTGCTAGGATCCAGCCTAGCATGTGCTAGGATCCAGCCTAGCGTGTGCTAGGATCCATCCTAGCGTGTGCTAGGATCCAGCCTAGCGTGTGCTAGGATCCATCCTAGCGTGTGCTAGGATCCAGCCTAGCGTGTGCTAGGATCCATCCTAGCGTGTGCTAGGATCCAGCCTAGCGTATGCTAGGATCCATCCTAGCATGTGCTAGGATCCAGCCTAGCGTGTGCTGGGATCCATCCTAGCGTGTGCTAGGATCCAGCTTAGCGTGTGCTAGGATCCAGCCTAGCGTGTGCTGGGATCCAGCCTAGGATATCTTAGCTTTATGTTGGCGAAAACAAGTTCCAATCTTCTTATATGTCAAGAAATTCTTGAAATAGGCGAGGGAGAGAGATCATTATATGATAATGAAGGTGATGGTCGTTTTAACGAAGCTACCGGAACCCTCCGTATAATGACGCCCTCCTTATACTGTAACTATATATATATATATGTGTGTGTGTGTGTGTGTGAAAAGGAGTACGATAATAATCCGGATTTATTGCGAGGGAGCCTGGGTTAATGAGGTCATCAGAGATCGTCTTACCTCTCACGAACGTCAACACGCAATCCAGGATTCTCTCCGGATTCACTAACTTATATTTTTGACACCGATTTATATGCTAGAATGAAGCCTCCTCTTAGGTAACATGTGTGTCCCGTAACTGGGTTGGTAGCGCACTCGGTTCACACATTGAGTGTCCGTGGTTCGATCCCCGGTACTGATGGAAACATTGGGGTGTTATTTAAGACACCTGCTGTCCATGTTCACCTAGCAGTAAGTAGGTACCTGGGTGTTAGTCGACTGGTGAATATATATATATATATATATATATATATATATATATATATATATATTACATACATATATATATATATATTACATACATATATATATTACATACATATATATATTACATATATATATTACATACACAACATTTCTCTAATATTTTAAAAGTGGCACCTATGTCACATATACATAAGGGTCATATTGTAAAGCCTCATTGTGGAGTTCTTGGGAAACTACTCAAAAAATTGCATAAAAACGGGTTTTGCAAAGTTGTTAAAAAAAACGTTTACAGATAGAAAGTGATTTTAAAAAGTTGTGTGTACGATATAAAGAAGTTTGGAGGAAGAGGAGGAGATAGCAGTGAAAGAAGAAGTAGAGGCAGTGAAAGAAGTAGAGGCAGTGAAAGAAGAAGTAGAGGCAGTGAAAGAAGAAGTAGAGACAGTGAAAGAAGTAGAGGCAGTGAAAGAAGAAGTAGAGGCAGTGAAAGAAGAAGTAGAGGCAGTGAAAGAAGAAGTAGACAGTGAAAGAAGAAGTAGAGGCAGTGAAAGAAGAAGTAGAGGCAGTGAAAGAAGAAGTAGAGGCAGTGAAAGAAGTAGAGGCAGTGAAAGAAGTAGACAGGGAAAGAAGTAGAGGCAGTGAAAGAAGAAGTAGAGGCAGTGAAAGAAGAAGTAGAGACAGTGAAAGAAGTAGAGGCAGTGAAAGAAGAAGTAGAGGCAGTGAAAGAAGAGGCGGAGGCAGTGAAAGAAGAAGTAGAGGCAGTGAAAGAAGAAGTAGAGGCAGTGAAAGAAGAGGCGGAGGCAGTGAAAGAAGAAGTAGAGGCAGTGAAAATACAGATAGTTGAAAGAGGTTTACCATCACAAACAAAGGTGCTTCACACAGGGGTTTACCATCACAAACAAAGGTGCTTCACTAAGGGGTTTACCATCACAAACAAAGGTGCTTCACTAAGAGGTTTACCATCACAAACAAAGGTGCTTCACTAAGGGGTTTACAATCATAAACAAAGGTGCTTCACTAAGAGGTTTACCATCATAAACAAAGGTGCTTCACTAAGGGGTTTACCATCACAAACAAAGGTGCTTCACTAAGGGGTTTACCATCATAAACAAAGGTGCTTAACTAAGAGGTTTACCATCATAAACAAAGGTGCTTCACTAAGGGGTTTACCATCACAAACAAAGGTGCTTCACTAAGGGGTTTACCATCACAAACAAAGGTGCTTCACTAAGGGGTTTACCATCACAAACAAAGGTGCTTCACTAAGGGGTTTACCATCACAAACAAAGGTGCTTCACTAAGGGGTTTACCATCACAAACAAAGGTGCTTCACTAAGGGGTTTACCATCACAAAGGTGCTTCACTAAGAGGTTTACCATCACAAACAAAGGTGCTTCACTAAGGGGTTTACCATCACAAACAAAGGTGCTTCACTAAGGGGTTTACCATCACAAAGGTGCTTCACTAAGGGGTTTACCATCACAAACAAAGGTGCTTCACTAAGGGTTTACCATCACAAACAAAGGTGCTTCACTAAGGGGTTTACCATCACAAACAAGGTGCTTCACTAAGAGGTTTACCATCACAAACAAAGGTGCTTCACTAAGAGGTTTACCATCACAAACAAAGGTGCTTCACTAAGGGGTTTACCATCACAAGCAAAGGTGCTTCACTAAGGCGTTTACCATCACAAAGGTGCTTCACTAAGGGGTTTACCATCACAAACAAAGGTGCTTCACTAAGGGGTTTACCATCACAAACAAAGGTGCTTCACTAAGGGGTTTACCATCACAAACAAAGGTGCTTCACTAAGGGGTTTACCATCACAAACAAAGGTGCTTCACTAAGAGGTTTACCATCACAAACAAAGGTGCTTCACTAAGGGGTTTACCATCACAAACAAAGGTGCTTCACTAAGGGGTTTACCATCACAAAGGTGCTTCATTAAGAGGTTTACCATCACAAACAAAGGTGCTTCACTAAGGGGTTTACCATCACAAACAAAGGTGCTTCACTAAGGGGCTTACCATCACAAACAAATGTGCTTCACTAAGGGGTTTACCATCATAAACAAAGGTGCTTCACTAAGGGGTTTACCATCACAAACAAAGGTGCTTCACTAGGGTTTACCATCACAAACAAAGGTGCTTCACTAAGGGGTTTACCATCACAAACAAAGGTGCTTCACTAAGAGGTTTACCATCACAAACAAAGGTGCTTCACTAAGGGGTTTACCATCACAAACAAAGGTGCTTCACTAAGGGGTTTACCATCACAAACAAAGGTGCTTCACTAAGGGGTTTACCATCACAAACAAAGGTGCTTCACTAAGGGGTTTACCATCACAAACAAAGGTGCTTCACTAAGGGGTTTACCATCACAAAGGTGCTTCACTAAGGGGTTTACCATCACAAAGGTGCTTCACTAAGGGGTTTACCATCACAAAGGTGCTTCACTAAGGGGTTTACCATCACAAAGGTGCTTCACTAAGGGTGATAAAGTTGTCTTTATTTCAGGAAGCAACATCGTGGGCAAGTTCACCCAGAGTGTCAAGAGGATCGTGCAAGAGGTCAAAGAGGAAGGTGTCCCAGGTAAGTTCAAGAGTTCAGAGGTGTCCCAGGTAAGTTCAAGAGTTCAGAGGTGTCCCAGGTAAGTTCAAGAGTTCAGAGGTGTCCCAGGTAAGTTCAAGAGGTCAGAGGTGTCCCAGGTAAGTTCAAGAGTTCAGAGGTGTCCCAGGTAAGTTCAAGAGGTCAGAGGTGTCCCAGGTAAGTTCAAGAGTTCAGAGGTGTCCCAGGTAAGTTCAAGAGGTCAGAGGTGTCCCAGGTAAGTTCAAGAGTTCAGAGGTGTCCCAGGTAAGTTCAAGAGGTCAGAGGTGTCCCAGGTAAGTTCAAGAGTTCAGAGGTGTCCCAGGTAAGTTCAAGAGGTCAGAGGTGTCCCAGGTAAGTTCAAGAGGTCAGAGGTGTCCCAGGTAAGTTCAAGAGGTCAGAGGTGTTCCAGGTAAGTTCACTTTATTCTAAGTGGGAAAAACATTATCATTCACGGTTCGCCAAAATTTGACCTTTATAACCTATTACGGAACTTCATAACCCACAGTGGTGGTTTATACCTGGAGTAAACCACAGTGGTGGTTTATGCCTGGAGTAAACCACAGTGGTGGTTTATACCTGGAGTAAACCACAGTGGTGGTTTATAACCCACAGTGGTAGTTTATTACAGTGGTGGTTTATAAACCAGTTCGACTTGGACCATTTACAAAGTCACACCGTGACAATCACAGTGTGACTTTGTAAATGGTCCAAGTCGGACCGAAACGTTGTGGTAAGCTCCTCTCTATGTGTGGGTTATTGTGTATTGTTTCAGTCACGGTATTGTGCCTTATCACCTGCTGGGATATGCAACACATAACGTTCGTGTTGCATCTCTTGCCTCGGAGTCTCGTTACCCCTTTATTTGGGTTATTGACTTTCAAATAGTTATCTGAGTATTCATATATTTGAGGGAGAGAGACGGAGTAACGTGACCCCAATTACCATAGCGTTGGAGGTTGACCTGGAATATCTGACACAAGGGTCAGCTGATCTAACAATGTCAGGTGTGAGTGATACCTCAGCTGTGTACTGACTTACCCACACCTGAAGTGATGAAGGAAGGAAGGGAGAGATGAAGGAAGTGAGGGAGGGATGAAGGAAGGCATGGAGAAATTGACGAAGAAATGAAGGAATTGAGGGAGAGATGAAGGAAGGGAGAGATGAAGGAAGGAAAAGAGGGAGAGATGATGGAAGAGAGGAAGAAATGAAGGAAGGGAGGGAGAGATGATGGAAGGGAGGAAGAGATAGAGAAAAGAAACATAAAAATCAGATTGAGAAAGTGGGGAGAATTAGAGGGAGGGACAGAGAAAATTCAGAGGTGTATATATATATATATATATATATATATATCCCTTGCAGAATTTTTTAGCTTTGCTCATAAAATTTTAATAGTTATTTTTAACAGTAATATTGTTGTCTTTTAATGGGGCTTCTATGATATATGTGCGCGCTATTATTTTGGAAAAAGTAATTAAGCACAATAATATTCTTAATTCCTTTATTTCGGGACACAAAAGTGTGACGAATAATAATATTTTGTGATTTTTGTAGCGTTATTTTGTAGGTTGCTAATTACGATAACTTGGCTGGTAATTATGGAGCTGAGGTGGCTACTTCCAGAGCAGTACGTCCATGGTCTGGTATCCCTGGTGTGTGGGTGCTGGTATCCCTGGTGTGTGGGTGCTGGTATCCCTGGTGTGTGGGTGCTGGTATCCCTGGTGTGTGGGTGCTGGTATCCCTGGTGTGTGGGTGCTGGTATCCCTGGTGTGTGGGTGCTGGTATCCCTGGTGTGTGGGAGTTGGTATCCCTGGTGTGTGGGTGTTGGTGTCCCTGGTGTGTGGGTGCTGGTATCCCTGGTGTGAGGGTGCTGGTGTCCCTGACGTATGGGTCTGGTCAGAAGATAAGGACATAGGTACCTACTTACTGCTAGGTGAAGAAGGCCAGCAGGTGTTAGGAGACTTGGTCACCTGTCCTCCACTCATCTGTTATGATCCTGACTCTTACATAAATGAAGTACAGGTGGAGAGAGGAATATAGAGGAAAGTGTTTGAGTGAATAATGAGAGAGAGAGAGAGAGAGAGAGAGAGAGAGAGAGAGAGAGAAGAGAGAGAGAGAGAGAGAGAGAGTGAAGTTGTTGGTGGACACTCTAGTGTAAGCTTGTCGATCATCTGAAGATAGAAGACTTTTGGGGATGACTCTAGAAAGGAGACTGTAAGCCTTGTCTGGTGTGATCCTCACTCTGGGAGAGGGATAGTAAGCCTTGTCTGGTGTGATCCTCACTCTGGGAGAGGGATAGTAAGCCTTGTCTGGTGTGATCCTCACTCTAGGAGAGGGATAGTAAGCCTTGTCTGGTGTGATCCTCACTCTGGGAGAGGGATAGTAAGCCTTGTCTGGTGTGATCCTCACTCTGGGAGAGGGATAGTAAGCCTTGTCTGGTGTGATCCTCACTCTGGAAGAGGGATAGTAAGCCTTGTCTGGTGTGATCCTCACTCTGGGAGAGGGATAGTAAGCCTTGTCTGGTGTGATCCTCACTCTGGGAGAGGGATAGTAAGCCTTGTCTGGTGTGATCCTCACTCTGGGAGAGGGATAGTAAGCCTTGTCTGGTGTGATCCTCACTCTGGGAGAGGGATAGTAAGCCTTGTCTGGTGTGATCCTCACTCTGGGAGAGGGATAGTAAGCCTTGTCTGGTGTGATCCTCACTCTGGGAGAGGGATAGTAAGCCTTGTCTGGTGTGATCCTCACTCTGGGAGAGGGATAGTAAGCCTTGTCTGGTGTGATCCTCACTCTGGGAGAGGGATAGTAAGCCTTGTCTGGTGTGATCCTCACTCTGGGAGAGGGATAGTAAGCCTTGTCTGGCGTGATCCTCACTCTGGGAGAGGGATAGTAAGCCTTGTCTGGTGTGATCCTTACTCTGGGAGAGGGATAGTAAGCCTTGTCTGGTGTGATCCTCACTCTGGGAGAGGGATAGTAAGCCTTGTCTGGTGTGATCCTCACTCTGGGAGAGGGATAGTAAGCCTTGTCTGGTGTGATCCTCACTCTGAGAGAGGGATAGTAAGCCTTGTCTGGTGTGATCCTCACTCTGGGAGAGGGATAGTAAGCCTTGTCTGGTGTGATCCTCACTCTAGGAGAGGGATAGTAAGCCTTGTCTGGTGTGATCCTCACTCTGGGAGTGGGATAGTAAGCCTTGTCTGGCGTGATCCTCACTCTGGGAGAGGGATAGTAAGCCTTGTCTGGTGTGATCCTCACTCTAGGAGAGGGATAGTAAGCCTTGTCTGGCGTGATCCTCACTCTAGGAGAGGGATAGTAAGCCTTGTCTGGTGTGATCCTCACTCTGGGAGAGGGATAGTAAGCCTTGTCTGGCGTGATCCTCACTCTAGGAGAGGGATAGTAAGCCTTGTCTGGTGTGATCCTCACTCTGGGAGAGGGATAGTAAGCCTTGTCTGGTGTGATCCTCACTCTGGGAGAGGGATAGTAAGCCTTGTCTGGCGTGATCCTCACTCTGGGAGAGGGATAGTAAGCCTTGTCTGGTGTGATCCTCACTCTAGGAGAGGGATAGTAAGCCTTGTCTGGTGTGATCCTCACTCTGGGAGAGGGATAGTAAGCCTTGTCTGGTGTGATCCTCACTCTGGGAGAGGGATAGTAAGCCTTGTCTGGTGTGATCCTCACTCTGGGAGAGGGATAGTAAGCCTTGTCTGGTGTGATCCTCACTCTGGGAGAGGGATAGTAAGCCTTGTCTGGTGTGATCCTCACTCTGGGAGAGGGATAGTAAGCCTTGTCTGGTGTGATCCTCACTCTAGGAGAGGGATAGTAAGCCTTGTCTGGTGTGATCCTCACTCTGGGAGAGGGATAGTAAGCCTTGTCTGGTGTGATCCTCACTCTGGGTGAGGGATAGTAAGCCTTGTCTGGCGTGATCCTCACTCTAGGAGAGGGATAGTAAGCCTTGTCTGGTGTGATCCTCACTCTGGGAGAGGGATAGTAAGCCTTGTCTGGTGTGATCCTCACTCTGGGAGAGGGATAGTAAGCCTTGTCTGGCGTGATCCTCACTCTAGGAGAGGGATAGTAAGCCTTGTCTGGTGTGATCCTCACTCTGGGAGAGGGATAGTAAGCCTTGTCTGGTGTGATCCTCACTCTGGGAGAGGGATAGTAAGCCTTGTCTGGCGTGATCCTCACTCTGGGAGAGGGATAGTAAGCCTTGTCTGGTGTGATCCTCACTCTGACACATACCTTGACTCACACATCTACATAATACACGACAGTCGTTAACCCAGATAGAAGTAGACAGCTATCCTCAGCAGACAGCCTCGGTGTGGACTTCTAAGTCCTCTGCTGTCTTTAACTCTCCCCATGTACTTCCTGCCACAAGAGTATAGAGACTGTCCTGCTCGCTAATACCTGTCACTGAAACAATACCCAATGACTGTACCTGGTGTGGTTTGCCTGGGACTGGAGGAACTAAGCCCAGGGCTGGATGGACTCAGTGTAGAGACTAAACCTGGAAGGCCTTAGGGTGGAGGCACTGAGTGTGGAGGGACTCGGGGTGGAGGGACTGGGTATGGAGTGAATCTGGGTGGAGGGACTGGGTATGGAGTGACTCTGGGTATGGAGTGACTCTGGGTGGAGGGACTGGCTTTGTGGTAGCGTCCTCCCTGGAGACAGTGGCACTGTGCCAGGGATATTAATCACCCAGACCTGGTGATCAGCTCCAGCCTATTCATCGCTGTTTATTGACGTTTCTCTAATTATTTGTATCTGCACCAGAGTCTAAAACTCAATATAACATAATATGGTACAAAAGATGTAAGAGATACATTGTTGATATAAAGATGGCATATACAGTACACGAGGTGTGAGAGATACATGTCTAGTACATATTGTTACATGTTTGTCACTGATTATAATGCGAAAATCTCATCCAGCTCCTCCGAGCTGGGGCGCGTGCCCAGAATACAGCATGCATTACCCCTCTGAACAGCAGCGCTGAGTCGCTGGAACAGAAAACTAGCTGCCCTGGGATCCCTAGTTACCCTGTTGAGTCTTTTGCCCAGCTCCTTGAGGAACTTAGATGCACTCTTTCCCCATGAGCCAAGGGTCTCTGAGCCTATGGGAACAAACATATAATGATGGGCAAGTTCTCCATATTTTCTCGACTTCTGGGACACCAGCTGCCGCTCCTTCCTCCCTGGTGTATTGGAGATAGGTATCAGCCAAGGTAGATGCACATGTGTAGTCCCACACCACCTGCTTGCCGTCTGTCCAGGCTTGAAGGGTGATACCATCTGGACGCTTTTGGCTGCCATCAGATCTGCATAGTTGGGTGGTTCCCTTACTGCTGGGCATCCGGCTGTTGTGAGGCTCCTCTTGATAATGTTATTAACCTCTTCATGTCTTGCAATCTTTCCCTCGGATTTACGACACACAAGACCATGGTACCCGAATCAGTCTGCTGCTTCACTGCCACAAATACACCTGTGTTCGGCGAGAATAGGGGCGGCAGTCGAAGGGCAACACCAATGCGGATGGTCTGTGGATCGAGGCGTGTGCCAAGGCTGGAGTTGGGAACAGCCAAAAGAAAGTCCCCTGCATGAGGAGCTCTCACTGCAAGGAGGCGGGCTCTATCCTTCCCTGACACACTCTGAAGCATTGATGAGGCTATATTCTCTACTATTGGGCCATCCCAGTGCGACTGTTTGTAGTTGTTGGGGGGAGCAGGCCTGGTTTCAGAGCCTGTTAGGTTATCCCAGATCCTGGCTCCATCAACGAACTTTTGGTCATGGATTCCAATCGTGTCCCTAAGATGTTCAGGGAGAATTGCTGCTACAAGCCCTCTGGATGCAATGCATGAAGACAGGAAAGCAGGTAGAGCAATCTGAGATGACTTGCGGACACCAATGCCTCCTAGTCTGACTGGGAGTGTAGCTTGGTCCCACTGCCCATCTTCTAGAGTAAGGTTAAGTACTTTAGTAAAGATCTGCCTCAGGATACTGTCATATTCGTGCAGTATAGGGTTATCATATGAAGGAGCACATCTTAGGAAATATGTCAACCTGGGCGGCAGACTCAAGCATTTTGTGAGAAGGTACAAGGCATCATGGGTGTCAAGATTGCCTATTCGTTGTTCCATTCTTCTCAATTCTTCCAGTTTCTTCCTGAGAATTGTGTCAATGGCATCGCTTCCCAGAGGTGCTCCAAGCAAGACACTATTAGTAGGGGCAATGACTGTTGCTCCTGGTAGTTTTGATATCACTGCATCTATCACTTGTTGATTGACTGAGATGATTTCACATTTGGATGTATTCAGGATGAGACCCATTTCCTGTCCCCGTGTCTATATATATATATATATATATATATATATATATATATATATATATATATATATATATATATATATATATATTAAACATGCTTATATCCACTCATACACGCCAGCAGCACCTTGTATGAGGCTTACATCATACACGTTTAATGCTATACGCCACAACGTATATTAATAAGGCTCTCTTACCCTCTCTGCTGTTACAAATGACCACCACGGGCCGACGTTAAATAATTACACCAGTATTACTAGTTACACATTCCTGCTCTACTTTGAGGCAAGTATGAGAGAGAGAGAGAGAGAGAGAGAGAGAGAGAGAGAGAGAGAGAGAGAGAGAGAGAGAGAGGAGAGATATCTTGGCTAAGGAGAAGGCAAAGGAGGGCGCAATAAAGAGAGAATGAGATGAATATGAATTCAGGCCAACTGCAGAAAATTGGAAGAGGACTTGGGCAAGGTGCAGTAATGATCAAGGGAGGGGCTGTAACAGAAGTAAGACACGACAGAGAGGGGTGGGTTGATTGCATTTTCTTGGACTGCAAGAAGGCCTTCGACACAGTTCCTCACAAGAGATTAGTGCAGAAGCTAGAGGATCAGGCACGTATAACACGAAGGGCTCTGCAATGGATCAGAGAATACCTGACAGGGAGGCAACGAGTCATGGTACGTGATGAGGTATCACAGTGGGCGCCCGTGACGAGCGGGGTCCCACAACGGTCAGTCTTAGGACCAGTGCTATTTTTGGTATATGTGAATGACATGATGGAAGGGATAGACTCAGAAGTGTCGCTGTTTGCAGATGATGTGAAGTTAATGAGGAGAATTAAATCAGATGAGAATTAGGCAGGACTACAAAGAGACCTGGACAGGCTGGATACGTGGTCCAGCAACTGGCTACTCGAATTTAACCCCGCCAAATGTAAAGTCATGAAGATCGGGGAAGGGCAAAGAAGACCGCAGACAGAGTATAGGCTACGTGGCCAAAGACTGCAAACTTCACTCAAGGAGAAAGATCTTGGGGTGAGTATAATACCGAGCACATCTCCGGAAGCACACATCAACCAGATAACTGCTGCAACATATGGGCGCCTGGCAAACCTGAGAATAGCGTTCCGATACCTCATTAAGAAATCGTTCAAGACATTGTACATATGCAGCACCAGTTTGGAACCCACACCTGGTCAAGCACGTCAAGAAATTATGAAAGTGCAAAGGTTTGCAACAAGGCTAGTTCCAGAGCTAAGGGGAATGTCCTACGAAGAAAGGTTAAGGGAAATCGGCCTGGCGACACTGGAGGACAGGAGGGTTAGGGGAGACATGATAACGACATACAAACTACTGCGAGGGATAGATAAGGTGGACAGAGACAGGATGTTCCAGAGATGGGACACAGAAACAAGGGGTCACAATTGGAAGTTGAAGACTCAGATGAGTCAAAGGGATGTTAGGAAGTAATTCTTCAGTCACAGAGTTGTCAGGAAGTGGAATAGTCTAGCAAGTGAGGTACTGGAGGCAGGATCCATACATAGCTTTAAGACGAGGTATGATAAAGCTCATGGAGCAGGGAGAGAGAGGACCTAGTAGCGATCAGTGAAGAGGCTGGGCCAGGAGCTGAGTCTCGACCCCTGTAACCACAAATAGGTGAGTACACACACACAAACATTCCACCTGGTATTCAAAACACAGCTGTCAGCTTCACTGTCGGGAAATATTTCAATAAGTGGGATCAGCGACGGGGAGTCGAACCCTCGTGTCTCAGACAGAGACTCTCACTCCCACTACCAGTTCATTACTTCTCTCTCAACATAGACTGAATTTATATATATTTTTCCATTGATCGAGTCGTTCTTGAAGACCCAAGTGCGTTCCTCTGCAGGACCCGGATGTTTGTTGTTGTACTCACCTAATTGTGGTTGCAGGGGTCGAGACTCAGCTCCTGGCCCCGCCTCTTCACTGACCGCTACTAGGTCCTCTCTCTCCCTGCTCCATGAGCTTTATCATACCTCTTCTTAATGCTATGTATGGATCCTGCCTCCACTACATCACTTGCTAGACTATTCCACTTCCTGACAACTATATGGCTGAAGAAATACTTCCTAACATACCTTTGACTCATCTGAGTCTTCAACTTCCAATTGTGACCCCTTGTTTCTGTGTCTCCTCTCTGTTCTATGTTGTTGATGTTGTTCTTGTTCTTGTTATTGTTGTTCTTGTTATTGTTCTTGTTATTGTTCTTGTTGATGTTCTTGTAATTGTTCTTGTTATTGTTCTTATTATTGTTGTTCTTGTTATTGTTGTTCTTGTTCTTGTTATTGTTTTTGTTCTTATTGTTGTTCTTGTGTGTTTATATTCTTTATTGTTCTCCTTCATTATATTTATTACTTTCATTTTCTTTATTTATTACTTTCATTCTCTTTATTTATTACTTTCATTCTCTTTATTTATTACTTTCATTCTCTTTATTTATTACTTATATTCTCTTTATGTATTACTTTCATTCTCTTTATTTATTACTTTCATTCTCTTTTATTTATTACTTTCATTCTCTTTATTTATTACTTTCATTCTCTTTATTTGTTACTTTCATTCTCTTTATTTATTACTTTCATTCTCTTTTATTTATTACTTTCATTCTCTATTTATTACTTTCATTCTCTTTATTTATTACTTTCATTCTATTTATTTATTACTTTCATTCTATTTATTTATTACTTTCATTCTCTTTATTTATTACTTTCATTCTCTTTTATTTATTACTTTCATTCTCTTTATTTATTACTTTCATTCTCTTTATTTATTACTTTCATTCTCTTTATTTATTACTTTCATTCTCTTTATTTATTACTTTCATTCTCTTTATTTATTACTTTCATTCTCTTTTATTTATTACTTTCATTCTCTTTATTTATTACTTTCATTCTCTTTATTTATTACTTTCATTCTCTTTTATTTATTACTTTCATTCTCTTTATTTATTACTTTCATTCTCTTTATTTATTACTTTCATTCTCTTTATTTATTACTTTCATTCTCTTTATTTATTACTTTCATTCTCTTTATTTATTACTTTCATTCTCTTTATTTATTACTTTCATTCTCTTTTATTTATTACTTTCATTCTCTTTATTTATTACTTTCATTCTCTTTATTTATTACTTTCATTCTCTTTATTTATTACTTTCATTCTCTTTATTTATTACTTTCATTCTCTTTTATTTATTACTTTCATTCTCTTTTATTTATTACTTTCATTCTCTTTATTTGTTACTTTCATTCTCTTTATTTATTACTTTCATTCTCTTTTATTTATTACTTTCATTCTCTTTTATTTATTACTTTCATTCTCTTTATTTATTACTTTCATTCTCTTTTATTTATTACTTTCATTCTCTTTATTTATTACTTTCATTCTCTTTATTTATTACTTTCATGGCATTAAACTGGCCCTAATGCCATGGCATGCCAGTGGCTCTCCTTGCATTATAGTTTAATAATTGTAACTACCAATAACTATGTATACTTGTAACTTGCAACGAAATAAAAATATTATATTATTATTATTATTTGT
This sequence comes from Cherax destructor, assembly GCA_009830355.1. Lineage (NCBI taxonomy): Eukaryota > Metazoa > Arthropoda > Malacostraca > Decapoda > Parastacidae > Cherax > Cherax destructor. The sequence continues at coordinate 99,894 of WNWK01001960.1, forward strand.
TACTTTCATTCTCTTTATTTATTACTTTCATTCTCTTTATTTATTACTTTCATTCTCTTTATTTATTACTTTCATTCTCTTTATTACTTTTATTCTCTTTATTACTCTCATTATTTTTAGTCACTATTAATTCTTCCAATTTATTTATTTTTCAATGACTTTCAGCAGAATTTTTTTTCAGAATTCATAGTTTTTTTTCAACATTGGTACTAATAAGGTACCTTGATGCCAGGGCTCTTGATCTTAGGATTTGGATCTGTTCTCCCTGTTACTGGATCCAACGCTATTGTCTCTCATAATCTCTACGGGTTTAGCGCTTCCTAACAATAATGTTGCAATATCTTTCATACTCACCAAAGGCACCTCCTCCTCCCCCTCTTCCTCCTCCTCCCCCTCTTCCTCCTATTCCCCCTCTTCCTCCTCCTCCCCCTCTTCCTCCTCCTCCCCCTCTTCCTCCTCCTCCCCCTCTTCCTCCTCCTCCCCCTCTTCCTCCTCCTCCCCCTCTTCCTCCTCCCTCCCCCTCTTCCTCCTCCTCCCCTCTTCCTCCTCCCCCTCTTCCTCCTCCTCCCCTCTTCCTCCTCCTCCCCCTCTTCCTCCTCCTCCCCCTCTTCCTCCTCCTCCCCCTCTTCCTCCTGCTCCTCTCCTGGCACCTCACAGCTGACAGTGCCAACGATCACTCGACACTAAGCTGATAGCCCCATCAGTGGAACACTAATTGCTGGTTTTAATTAGAAAAAATGCTAATTAGGTTTCAGGTGCTTAATGGTAGAGTAGGATTGTAGGATCAGAAGCGGAGTATGATCGTAGGATTGTAGGATCAGAGGCGGAGTATGATCGTGGGATGTTGGACCAAAGGTGCATTGGGATCGTATTTTCAAAGGCAGAGTAGGATCGTTTGATCAAAGGCGGAGCAGGATCGTAGGATCAGAGGTGAAGTAGGATCGAATTGATCGTAGGATCATGTCAGGACCCGACGTTGATTCTCTCTGCTGAAAATACCAGTCGTCCTCCAGGACAGAGGCGCAGTCCGCAGGCTCCACTTACATGATGGGTCTCCACTGGAATATGTAACTAGATACAGGTATCTGGGCTTTGAGGCGCCACTGCTTGGACCTGTTGTAACAAGACTTTGTTACCAATACAAAGAAAGGCTGAGAGCACTTAGAGTTATGGCAGGTTTTCATCCCAGGTATAGTGCTAATGTTAAAATAGTGAAAATGATGTAGTATTTTGCTTACTAATCAGATTATTGGGTGATTAAGCCTCGTCCCTACTTGCTCTTGTGTCAGACTGGAAGATTGGAGGGTTGGAAAAATTAAAGAACGAAGCATTGAGAATCATCCTAAGATGCCCTCGTACTGCCCAAATTGTAAACATGAGGAACGAACGTGATATCCCAAGCATCAGAGATCGTGTCACTGAAAGAAGTGCCCTCATTGGGGTCAATATGCTCAGACAGAAGCCCTACAAACTTTCCTCAGCACTGGTGAATACCCCTCCAGATGGATCATAAAAAAATGAAACTGATATCTGAATGAACCAGATACATGATCTATGTAAAGTAAGGCAACGACGACACTTCCCACCATCATGGAATATTACCTCATTCCATTCCTAACCACTGTCTCCCATTTTCTAACAAACAAAAATAAATCACGACCAAAGTTTCGTCTTAAAATCAAGGAGAATGCCTTAAGTTTTATCGATGCCTTAGTCACAGAGCACTCACTCTCTTCCACGAATTATGTGTTGATGGCTCTGTTCGCTGGTGCAGCTGGTAGTGCTACTGTTGTCATACACTGGTGCAGCTGGTAGTGCTGCTGTTGTCATACACTGGTGCAGCTGGTAGTGCTGCTGTTGTCATACACTGGTGCAGCTGGTAGTGCTGCTGTTGTCATACACTGGTGCAGCTGGTAGTGCTACTGTTGTCATACACTGGTGCAGCTGGTAGTGCTACTGTTGTCATACACTGGTGCAGCTGGTAGTGCTGCTGTTGTCATACACTGGTGCAGCTGGTAGTGCTGCTGTTGTCATACACTGGTGCAGCTGGTAGTGCTGCTGTTGTCATACACTGGTGCAGCTGGTAGTGCTGCTGTTGTCATACACTGGTGCAGCTGGTAGTGCTGCTGTTGTCATACACTGGTGCAGCTGGTAGTGCTGCTCTTGTCATACAGAGTGATGACTTTCGTATTAAAATTAGAGCACGCATCAACAACTGGGCTTCGACCTTTGAAACTGAACCTTTTGCTATGTTCTTTCCACTCAAATGCTTCCATGTATCTAAGATTGGCACCTTAACTGTATCTGATTCTCTGTCATCTATAAATGCTCTTAACTCCAGGACACAGGACTAAGGTATGGCGGGATTGTAGACAGTGGAGTCAGAGTACACCTGTGGACTCCATCCCTCATTTGTCTTCAGATACACGATAGAACTGATGAATTGGGAAAGGCTTATGACTTCAGATGGGGAGTAGATGACAATCTTAGGCTGTCAGTTAGCAGTTTGAGAACAATAATACGAATTTTTTTTTAAATAAACTTCATTGACTTGAGACTGAGGGAGACAGACACCAGTCAGTCCAGTATATTAGTAATAATAATAATATCTTTATTTATACAAGTACATGTACATAGGCCTAGCTGACATCAATGACATAGTACTATATAGAAAGCCACTTGTTATGCAGAGCATTTCCCGCAAATTAGGTCAGTTTTTGTCCCAGGATGCGACCCACACCAGTTGACTAACACCCAGGTACCTATTTTATACCGATGGGTGAACATGGACAGCAGGTGTTTTATGGAAACACGTCCATATGTTATCCAGCCGTACCGGGGATTCGACCTGCGGACCTCAATGTGTGAGCTGTGTGCGCTACCGATCGTGACACCCTGGGAGGCTAAGGTCCTTCAGCCTATTATCAGGTCGTTCCTTCCATCTCCAGGTCGTCATAATCCCATTTAAGGTCGTTTAAACTTCCTCCCAGGTCACCATGAATCACATTAAAGTCGTTCATTTTATTGCCAGGTCGTTCCTCCCATCTCCAGGTCGTTATAAATCACCTTTAAGGTCGTCTGGGTCTCTGAACTCAGTCAGAAATATTTCCACACAAACTCAGGATTTTTTGAAAACGGGAGAGAAATTTTGGGGAGACTGTCAATTAAAAATAAAGATTTTTGCCCAAATGATCATAAAATGTTTTGCTCCATCACTAAAAATGGGGGGAAATTGGGGAGTGGTGTGAATTGGGTGAGAGAGAGAGAGAGAGAGAGAGAGAGAGAGAGAGAGAGAGAGAGAGAGAGAGAGAGAGAGAGAGAGAGAGAGAGTGTGGTTGCTATGGCAATACTTTCGCCGCCATCTTTCCAAAGCTCTCTACTCTGCCTTCCTCTACCTTACCTCAAGCTCCCTTCATGTTATTCTCCCTATCTCTTCCTAACGTTCACCCTTACTCTTCTCTGATCTCTAGCTACCAGCATCTCCTTTACAAGACCAGCTCAGACATGCTGTTTCCTCTATTGAAAGTTGCTTTCACAAGTAGTCCTCAGCTGGTACTAACCAGTGCTTGGACTCGGAACTAGCAGTCAGGAATTCCCGTCACTTTGGTTAAAATTAGAGTGAGATAACTGCATCATTCTGTAGTGAAGTCTTGACAAGGTCGACCCCAAGACGTCGTGGAGTCTTAATAAGGTCGACCCCAAGAGGTCGTGGAACCTTTACAAGGTCGACCCCAAGAGGGTGTGGAATCTAGACAGGGTCGTCCCAAAAACGTGGAACCTTGACAAGGTTGTCCCAAAGACGTAACCTAACAAGGTCGTTCCAAAGACGTCTTGAAGCCTTAATAAAGTCGACCCAGAGACGTCGTGGAGCCTTAACAAGGTCGTCCCAAAGACGTCTTGAAGCCTCAATAAAGTCGTACCAGAGACGTCGTGGAGCCTTAACAAGGTCGTCCCAAAGACGTCATGGAGCCTTAACAAGGTCGTCCCCAAAGACGTCATGGAGCCTTAACAAGGTCGTGCCAGAGACGTCATGGAACCTTAACAATGTGGTTCCAAACACGTTAACGTATCATGGAGGTTCACCAGGGTTCAAGAGTCAACAACAAGAAACCTCAGACAAACTCATTGTTAGAACCTTCGGATGTTCACATTATTTTTAAGTACAGTAGTTAATGTTCTCTCCGACATAGAGTGCCACTGCCAACCACCTGGCATGGTGCCTGACACAATGCCACTGCCAACCACCTGGCATGGTGCCTGACAGAGTGCCACTGCCAACCACCTGGCATGGTGCCTGACAGTGCCACTGCAACCACCTGGCATGGTGCCTGACAGTGCCACTGCCAACCACCTGGCATGGTGCCTGACACAATGCCACTGCCAACCACCTGGCATGGTGCCTGACAGAGTGCCACTGCCAACCACCTGGCATGGTGCCTGACAGAGTGCTACTGCCAACCACCTGGCATGGTGACTGACACAGAGTGTCACTGCCAACCACCTGGCATGGTGCCTGACAGTGCCACTGCCAATCACCTGACATGGTGCCTGACAGTGCCACTGCCAACCACCTGGCATGGTGTCTCCCTTAGTGTGCAAGAATTTAAATCCTTCCTAATAATTTAAATCCTTATCAGTAATTTAAATCCCCAATAATTTAAATCCTCCTCAATAATTTAAATCCTCCTCAGTAATTTAAATCCTTAATAATTTAAATCCTCTTTAATAATTTAAATCCTCCTCAGTAATTTAAATCCTCTTCAATAATTTAAATCCTCCTTAATAATTTAAATCCTCTTTAATAATTTAAATCCTCCTCAGTAATTTAAATCCTCTTCAATAATTTAAATCCTCCTTAATAATTTAAATCCTCCTCAATAATTTAAATCCTCCTCAGTAATTTAAATCCTTAATAATTTAAATCCTCTTTAATAATTTAAATCCTCCTCAGTAATTTAAATCCTCTTCAATAATTTAAATCCTCCTTAATAATTTAAATCCTCCTTAATAATTTAAATCCTCCTCAGTAATTTAAATCCTCCTTAATAATTTAAATCCTCCTCAGTAATTTAAATCCTCCTTAATAATTTAAATCCTCCTCAGTAATTTAAATCCTCTTCAATAATTTAATTCCTCCTCAATAATTTAAATCCTCCTCAGTAATTTAAATCCTCCTTAATAATTTAAATCCTCTTTAATAATTTAAATCCTCCTCAGTAATTTAAATCCTCTTCAATAATTTAAATCCTTTTCAATAATTTAAATCCTCCTCAGTAATTTAAATCCTCCTTAATAATTTAAATCCTCTTTAATAATTTAAATCCTCCTCAGTAATTTAAATCCTCCTTAATAATTTAAATCCTCTTTAATAATTTAAATCCTCCTCAGTAATTTAAATCCTCTTCAATAATTTAAATCCTCTTCAATAATTTAAATCCTCCTCAGTAATTTAAATCCTCCTCAGTAATATAAATCCTCTTCAGTAATATAAATCCTCTTCAATAATTTAAATCCTCCTCAGTAATTTAAATCCTCCTTAATAATTTAAATCCTCTTTAATAATTTAAATCCTCCTCAGTAATTTAAATCCTCCTCAGTAATATAAATCCTCTTCAGTAATATAAATCCTCTTCAATAATTTAAATCCTCCTCAGTAATTTAAATCCTCCTTAATAATTTAAATCCTCTTTAATAATTTAAATCCTCCTCAGTAATATAAATCCTCTTCAGTAATATAAATCCTCTTTAATAATTTAAATCCTCTTCAGTAATATAAATCCTCTTCAATAATTTAAATCCTCCTCAGTAATATAAATCCTCTTCAATAATTTAAATCCTCGTAAATCCTCCCATGTGACATTCAGGTGCCACGTTTCGAATCTTCACATTAGACAATGTTTTGATTATTGACAAAAATATTGACGTTTCGTGTACTTGCGATTAACCAAACTTTGAGCGTTAACACCACCTGTGTGTGCTCACCTAGTTGTGGTTGCAGGGGTCGAGTCACAGCTCCTGGCCCCGCCTCTTCACTGAAAAATAAATTTGGGTTAATTGAAACCCTCACCTAATTGTACTCACCTAATTATGGTTGCAGGGGTCGAGACTCAGCTCCTGGCCCCGCCTCTTCACTGATCGCTACTGGGTCCCTTCTCTTCCTGCTCCATGAACTTTATCATACCTCGTCTTAAAGCTATGTATGGTTCCTGCCTCCACTACATCACTTGCTAGACTATTCCACTTCCTGACAACTCTATGGCTGGAAAATACTTCCTAACCTCCCTTTGACTCATCTGAGTCTTCAACTTCCAATTGTGACCCCTTGTTTCTGTGTCCCCTCTCTGGAACATCTTGTCTCTGTCCACTTTGTCTATTTCCCGCAGTATTTTGTATGTCTTTATCATGTCTCCCCTAACCCTCCTGTCCTCCAGTGTCGTCAGGCCGATTTCCCTTAACCTTTCTTCGTAGGACATTCCCCTTAGCTCTGGAACTAACCTTGTTGCAAACCTTTGCACTTTCTCTAATTTCTTGACGTGTTTGACCAGGTATGGGTTCTAAACTGGTGCTGCATACTCTAGTATGGGCCTGACGTACACGGTGTAGTGTCTTGAACGATTCCTTACTAAGGTATCGGAACGCTATTCTCAGGTTTGCCAGGCGCCCATATGTTGCAGCAGTTATCTGGTTGATGTGTGCTTCCGGAGACGTGCTGAGTGTGTGCGTGTATACGCACCTAGTTGTGGTTGCAGGGGTCGATTCACAGCTTCTGGCCCCGCCTCTTCGCTGGCCTCTACTGGGTCACTCTTCCTGCTCCATGAGTTTTATCATACCTCTTCTTAAAGCTACGTGTGGATCCTGCCTCCACTACATCGCTTCCCAAACTGTTCCACTTCCTGACCACTCTGTGACTGAAGAAATACTTCCTAACATTCCAGTGTGTGTGTGTGTGTACTCACCTATTTGTGGTTGCAGGGATCGAGACTCAGCTCCTGGCCCCTGTGTGTATGTGATAAAACTAAACTCCTAGTGAGACGTATTCCTTAAAATAATTATACTTTTTGTTTCTTAATTCCAAATAATAATAATATTAAAAATAATAATAAAGATAATAATAAAGATAATAATAATAATAATAATAATAATAATAATAATAATAATAATAATAATAATAATAATAATAATAATAATAATAAATACAGTATTTCAGCGATATTGATTTAGTTTGGTAATATAATTTTTTTTAACTTTAAAAAAGATGTTGGTTTGGGACATTAGCTTTGTCTAAAAATATATATTGATGATACATTATAGAGAAATTAGCGTGGTGCACCCTCATCTTGTGCACGAGATGGGTGGGGGAGGGAGGGGAGATGGGGAGGGAAAGAATGAGAGAGGGAGGGGAAGTAGAAAGGTGGGAGAGGGGTGACGTGAGTGAGGGAGAGGAGGAAGGGGTGGGGAGAATTAGGAGGTAAGGGAGGGGAGATGAGGAAGAGTTGGAGAGAGAGAGAGAGAGAGGAGAATGGAAAAGGAGGGGAGAAGGAGAAGAAGGGTGGGGGAGGGAAGACAGGAGGCAAGGTTGGGGAGAAAGTAAGGTAGAAGGTGTAGGAGACGAGAGGTGGGAGGATAAGAAGAGTAGGAAAGAGATAGAGAGAGATAAGACGGATGAACAGTGATAGTAAAATAACTTGGAAACAATAAAAAGATGCATTTAACAATACAGAAATAATAATAATAATAATAATATCAATAATAATAATATCAATAATATTAATAATAATATCAATAATAATAATAACAGCAATAATAATAAATATACTACTACTACTACTACTACTAATAATAATAATAACTACAATAATAATATAGTAATAAAAAAATAATAATGATAATAATAATACATTTACAAGAAAAATCATATAGCAAAGTGTTACAGTGTTTGAAAAATCCTGGTACACTGTCATGGTGAGATGGTGTGTAATGGCGGCTGTGTTTACATTAGAGCAGCAGGTACACGACACCGTGCAAGTCCTTGATGGAATGATGAGGTGAAACTTGGGTCAAAGGGCAAGAGTTGACGTATAACAAGTTCTCGCAACGGGATGATTGCTTCTTCAGGAGTGATTGTAAATTTAAAATAGCCCCAATCTTCGTAGGAGAAGATTTAATACCTTGCCCTGAAATCTCGTACTCCAGATATTCAACAAATCGTGGTTTTAACACTTTGATTTTTTTATTCGGTACCACATTATGCTACCTACCTGGAGTCTACCTGGTTGGGTATTCCGGGGATCAACCCCCCCCCACCGGCTCGATCAACCAGGCTGTTACTGTGCCGGCCACATGTATTCCAACATACGAACCACAACCCGGCATCATGCTCAACTTCTGTGGCGCCACATATCATTCTAATAGAATGCGCTGTATGGTGGAAAAAGTGATATGCTAAAATTGCTCTTATTATATTGAGGGGGGGGGGGGGAAAGCGCTAAACTCATACGGGGGTCATATAGCGGCTGGGTTGTTGTTGTTGGTTCGCCGGTATGTCCGGCCCGGGTCTTCTCCAAATGGTGACCCGGCTGGGGAGTGGGAGGTAATCAAGTTTGATCCATGATTGGGGAAGGTAGCTTCAGTTACGTTGATCAAGAGCCCTTAACTAGCATCAAGAGAGAGAGAGAGAGAGAGAGAGAGAGAGAGAGAGAGAGAGAGAGGAGCTGAAAGAGTATTGAAATAATACAGAGGAAAATTAAATCAAAGAATAAGCCAGATATTGTTTTAAAATTTTACTGAGAATATTGTGGTAAGGTTTGGTGAGAACAAGTGATTGTGAGACATAAAGTGAGAACAAGTGATTCTGAGACAAAGTGAGAACAAGTGATTGTGAGACATAAAGTGAGAACAAGTGATTGTGAGACAAAGTGAGAACAAGTGATTGTGAGAAATAAAGTGAAAATATGAATGACTGTGAGAAATAAAGTGAAAAGTGATTGTGAGAAAATTATAAGTGACTGTGAGAAATAAAGTGGGAATAAGGATTGTGAGAATAAGAGGTGATTGTGAGAAATACAATGGGCATAAGGATTGTGAGAATAAGTGATTGTGAGAATAAGAGGTGATTGTAAGACATAAGGTTAAAATAAAAGATGATTGTGGTTGTAGGGAGGAGGAAGTCTTAGATGTGGACAACAATCACTCTTACAAGCTCAGGGACGCTTTGACGCTGGTGAGAGGGGGGAGCTCTTGATTCAGGGAATCGGTGATGCTTTCCCCTTTGACCAAACCTGAATACCTCTTTCAACCCCTGTGGGTTTAGTTCTCCCCGTCATCACAATAACACTTTTAAAAAATTGTGCCAATTACATAAGGAAACTCAGCACGAGAAAACCACTTCAATTTCTTAAGATAAATTGTAAGGACCTGGAAGGAGGGTAAAGGGAAGGCGTGAAGCATTACGTAGATTGAAAATTGAAAGAGTAGTGGAAATGGATGAGATTTAAGGTTGAAAATCTAAACAGTGTCCTCGTGATTGGTGTTGCCAGTGTTGTGTATGAAGCAAGGGATGGTACACAAGGATGGCCCGAGAGCAAGGGATGGTACACAAGGATGGCCCGAGAGCAAGGGATGGTACACAAGGATGGCCCGAGAGCAAGGGATGGTACACAAGGATGGCCCGAGAGCAAGGGATGGTACACAAGGATGGCCCGAGAGCAAGGGATGGTACACAAGGATGGCCCGAGAGCAAGGGATGGTACACAAGGATGGCCCGAGAGCAAGGGATGGTACACAAGGATGGCCCGAGAGCAAGGGATGGATACATGCAAGGATGGCCGAGAGCAAGGGATGGTACACAAGGATGGCCGAGAGCAAGGGATGGTACACAAGGATGGCCCGAGAGCAAGGGATGGTACACAAGGATGGCCGAGCAGGATGGTCAGGATGCCGAGAGCAAGGGATGTACACAGGATGGCGAGAGCAGGATGGTACAAGGATGGCCCGAGAGCAAGGGATGGTACACAAGGATGGCCCGAGAGCAAGGGATGGTACACAAGGATGGCCCGAGAGCAAGGGATGGTACACAAGGATGGCCCGAGAGCAAGTGTAGTTCCAGTGTTTGTAGGGAAAATGAAGAGGAGATAATGTCAGTATTGCAAGAACGTAATAACAAGGTAGCAGAGAACGTAATAACAAGGTAGCAGAGGAGCACTACACCAGGTCTACTAGCCATTGACTCACGAAATCGTAATGACACGATTGCAAACAAACCACATACCACGGGCTTACGCGACGGTCTGGAGTTCTGAGACTCTCTGACCGCGGGTTCGAACCCCACCCGTGGTATGTGGTTTACTAGCCATTACCAGGCAAGTCCTTCTCAAATACAAACCTTGTAACTGAAGGGAATGAATCTAAAAAATGTCAGGTAAATGTTACTGCATAAACGAACAAGAACAGATTACCTTTAGAAATGTTAGATAAAAGACAAATGGGCAACTAATGCGACATTTTATTGTGGCAACGTTTCGCTCTCCAGGAGTTTTGCCAAGACATTACCAAGGTTGTTAATCAAGCACAGGTACTGAAGTTTGCGACTGACTTTAATCTTCTGTTAGAGGTTATCTGTCCACATATAAACACAGATACAGTATAATGTGATCCTTTATTGACAACGTTTCGCCCACACAGTGGGCTTTATCAAGTCACAAAGAGATCTACCTGGGTGTATATAGTGTGGAGAGTCAGGTGGAGAATGGTGGGTAAGTCCCTAGTTTTCTTCTTTCTTTCCTCCATTTCCTTCCTTCGTTTCTTCCTTGCCTTCTTTCTTTCTTTTTTTCCTTTCCTTCCTTTGGCATTCTTTTTTTTATCTCCTTCCTTTGCTTTCTTTCTTATCTTCCCTCTCTTACCTCCCTCATTTCTTAACATTCCCATTTCTTCCTTTTCTCCATTCTCTCTTCTTTCCCCTTCCATGTCTTTTCTCTTCTCTCCCTCCCCCCCTCCATCTCTCCCTCCCTCCCTCCATCTCTCCCTCCCTCCCTCCATCTCTCCCTCCCTCCATCTCTCCCTCCCCCTCCATCTCTCCCTCCCTCCCTCCATCTCTCCCTCCCTCCATCTCTCCCTCCCTCCCTCCATCTCTTCCTCCCTTCTCCTCTACTTTATCCGGCCTCTTGCTTATTTCCGTTCCTGTTTTATTTCCCTTATTCTCCCTCTGTTATTCTGCCTCTATTTTCTTCCTTCTCCCTCTCTTTTCTCTCCCGTGTTATCTCTTCTCTCTCTTTCTCGTATTATCTCTTCTTCCTCCTCTTCTTCCTTCTCTTCTTCCTTCTCTCTCCTTCTCAGGACTTCATCAACTTCCCACTAATTAACTTACGTCACGACAAAGGAAAGTCTTTACTTAAATAACTCATGTGTGTGTACTCACCTAATTGTGATTGCAGGGGTCTAGTCACAGCTCCTGGCCCCGCCTCTTCACTGGTCGCCACTCTCCATTCTCTCCCTGAGCTTTGTCATACCTCTTCTTTAAACTGCGTATGGATCCTGCCTCCACTACCTCACTTTCCAGACTATTCCACTTCCTGACAGCTCTATGACTGAAGAAATACTTCCTAACATCTCACTGACTCATTTGAATCTTCAACTTCCAACTGTGTCCCCTTGTTGCTGTGTCCCATCTCTGTAACTCCTGTCTCTGTCCACCTCGTCGATTCCTCTCAGTATTTTATATGTTGTTATCATGTCCCCCCTATCTCTCCTGTCCTCCAGTGTCGTCAGGTCGATTTCCCTTAACCTCTCCTTGTAGGACATACCCCTTAGCTCCGGGTGTGTGTGTGTGTATGTATGTATTAATGCATCCACAGAACAAAGGTGTTTTAAGCAAATACAGTACTGTGACTGACCGGGGATCGAACCCGTGACATTTACCCAGCCTCCCGGGACACGAGGTAAATTTATCGACGCCTTTATCTACTAGGCCACCATGCTACAAGCATCAAGTACCCAGCAACACCGGGCACTTCCACGGCTCGCATCACACACAGTTGAAAACTTAGATGAGTCATAGGGATGTCAGGAAGTATTTCTTCAGCCGCAGAGCTGTCAAGAATTGGAACAGTCTGGAAAGTGAAGTAGTGGAGGCAGGATACATACATAGCTTTAAGAAGAGGTACGATAAAGCTTTTGGAGCAGGGAGAGAGTGGTCCTAGTAGCGGCCAGTGAAGAGGCGGGGCCAGGAGCTGTGGGTCGACCCCTACAACCATATATAGGCGAGTACATGTAGGTGAACACACACACACAGATGTTAGGAAGTATTTCTTCAGCCGCAGAGTAGTCAGGAAGTGGAATAGTCCAGCAAGTGATGTAGTGGAGGCAGGAACCATGCATAGCTTTAAGACGAGGTATGATAAAGCTCATGGAGCAGGTAGAGAGTGGACCCAGTAGCGATCAGTGAAGAGGCGGGGCCAGGAGCTGAGTATCGACCCCTGCACCACAATTAGGTGAGCACACACACACACACACACACACACTTAACGTTCCCTCCTTCATCTCCATTTCCTTTCATATTTCTCTCTTGTAGGTCTTCTCTTCCTTTCTCTTCTCTCCTCTCTTCTCTCTCCTTCCCCCATTTTTGTCTTCTCACTCGCTCCCTCTCCATGTCGTTTCTTGTGTGTGTCTCCTGCACCCCTCCTTCACATGTAGGGTACAAGAGATCAATTGGAAAAGTCAAGTGGCTATCTCTTTGTGTGTACTTTTTCATATCCCTTCCCTCGTATCTTTCGTGCTGGGGTGGAGGGAACCAGGACGAGGGGAAAGAAAGGAAGGGGAGGGACGAATGGAAAGGAAAGGGGACGGTAAGGAGGTCGGCAGGGGCGGTGAGCTGGTTCTGGTGAAGGGGTGGAAGGGGCAGCAAGGGTATATGGAAAATCCCAATAACAGAATTTTAGTTTTGTCGATGCAGAGGAAAATGGACTTTTATTTCTATGTTCAGAAACGTAGTCTCTGGCTGTTGGTGCTAGCAGCATGCAGTCTGATAGAGAGAGAGAGTGCAAGGGTTTGTAACAAGATTAGTACCGGAGCTAAGGGGCTTGTCTTATGAGGAGAGGTTAAGAACTCAACCTGATAAAACTGGAGTACAGGAGGACTAGGGGTTATATGATAGCAATATATAGTATACAGCCCAGCTGGTCAGGAACTGTCTTGAGGAACTTATCCAGTTCCGTCTTGCAGACAGCCAGGGATAAATCCCTTTATAGTCTGGAGGAAGAATGAACCGACCTGGTATATTGTGGTGCATAACTGTTCCTAGATCAACATGAAGACGAGTATGTTAGTCAAATTTATTTGCTAAGAATGTATATTTTTTTAGGTTTAGGAAGTCACTTTTTGTGCTTTCATGCTGGTAGCATGATTCACTATAAATCAAATTCCAAGATGGCCACTTTCTTTACCATGAAGTAGTGGTTATAAACACTGAAATACACTCCTCTGAGCCCTGTCACTTTCTAAGTCATGCCTCTCTAAGCCTTCTCTCTCCCTTAGTCCTGCCTCTCTCTCTCTTCTGAGCCCTGCTTCCTTGAGCCATGCCTCACTGATCCCTGATCCCTGCCTCAGACACCGGCCCGTAACCACTGTCTCTGTCTCTCCCGTGGTGGTCGCGACTACAGCTGACGGGGAGACACGAGATGACGCCATCGCCACCAATCACCGTCTGCGTGCTGTGAGGAACAGGCTGGAGGAGGCGCACGAGACAGCACGGGGCGCCCTTCTCACCCTTCACACCCAATACAACCATAGCAAGACCACCTGGAACGTCTTCACCAGGTACACCCTCCTCAAGGCCATGATCAAGGTGAGACATAAACCAGGAGATTGAAGCTGGTGGGAAAGACACACACTGCAATCACTTTACGACATGTTTAATTTTATCATGCCCATGGAGGTCTGTGTGACTAGGATCCATGAAACCTTTACCCTAATCCCTCTTTAAATAATTTGTATATGTGCTAGCTTCGTACACAAGCATGCTACATTCAGGTTAGTTTTAGTTTGATATCTTTATTATGCACCCCATACCCATCCTGTGGGCGGTAGTCAAAAGATTACAGAGGTACATAATGGGTCCAGGGACTGGACCTCAAAGTTTGATAGCTGAGCAAGTTACAAAGGTAATGAACTCAGATGGTCACAATCATGACAAGTTACAAAGGTATTTGCAGATTACAGAGGTATATATAGGGTCCAGAGACTGGGCCCCAAAGTTTTGATAGCTGAACAAGGTACAATGGTAATTAATTCACTAGTTACAAGGTAATGAATCATGTAAGTAAATTTACTTACGTCTGTACATGGTTGCACTCATGAACAAATTATAAAGCAATGAGCAATCTATTAGTCTACACCCGGCCACAACTGTAATGAGTTATTGGTGCAAATTTTAATTGTTGGGTCACACACACACACATATACATTCAGGTCTCAGGCTATTTACACTTTAGAGCAATGTTACGTAAAAGGACACAAGTGTAACTGATGTGACATTTTATTATGGCAACGTTTCGCTCTCCAGGAGCTTTATCAAGCCGTGTAGGGACACAGCGGTCTTAGAGTGAGGGATTGAGGTACTGATCACTTCAAAACTATATCTTCAAGGGTGATGGACTCATTACATTGTCTTCACATCTCTACTATTTCTGCAAACTCCTCTGTATTCGACTGAAGAAGCCTACTGTGTAGGCGAAACGTTTCAGAATAAAGATACTTAACTGTTGCACATATATCTTACTCTACCCAGGATGTTTGTCTTCATCGTACACAGCCCTCTGGGCAGTTGGTCTGGGGCGCCATTCACGAACCTATTTTTTTTTATTGTACCGTTCTGCGGATTTCCACGGCTTGATTGCTGACTCAAAGTCTGACTCTGCCGGTGTTTTGTTGTGGGGTCCACCTCACTTAGGAACTTCTGCACTGCTGGCCTTGGTGGAGTGAGCATGTCTCGCAATACCCCTGCCTTTACCATCACTGACGAATTTTCCTTTTGTTCCCCGGGACGTTTGTCCTTCTCATGTCCTCCAGTCAGTTAGTCGGGGCACCATCCATCAGCTTCTTTTAGGCCTTAAGAAAGAAAAAAGCATAACGCTGTTGACTCAGCTAAGTTTTGTGCTAGTTATTATTTTGTCAAAGGCACTTGTCGATAAGACACTTGGCCTGTTGGGTGTGTAGGGAAGAGAGTGGGTGGCTCTGCCCGAGATTAGGCAAAGGGAGTTCACGACTTCACGTAACTTAATAGAAAACGTATTGTTCTGTTTCTGTTTTGAAGGGAACTTTGTTTCCTCTTCATTTCCAGCCCAGATTTGGACAGTATATTACTGGCGGTTGCCCAGGAGGCAGGGTTCAACAAGGCGCAAGCTTTGGTAGCTCTTAACACCCCCAACAACTTCTGCTTCTGCCTTGCTGGTGTCCAGGCTTCTCTCTACTCGTTTCCCACAGGATAGGTATGGGGTGCAAAATAAAGATATTAAACTAACTAAACTACTCGTGCAAATTCTCCCCATTCTCTCTCTGGAGCGCTTGTTCAGCACATCATTGGTCTGTGGGCGCTGTTCAGCAACTTTCACAGTTCTGTGGACGGTGTAAGCTGTCAGTGGTCCTTCAAACTCAACAACAAAAACAATACCTAGGTAAATGGACACATGCCTGGACTTCTACGCCCAGTGTTGATGGAGTGCGAACGTGTTGCCCAGTAAGACTCCCGGCTCTGGGGTCCACATGATCTAAGTTGAAAGTTTAATGTTCCCATTCTCTTTCCTAAGGGAACTTTGTTTTCTTCCCAATTCCCGCCGTGTTAAATATCTTGTTCTCGGACTCTGGGAGGCAGGAATCAATAAAACATCAGCTTTGGCGGCCCTGAATAACACCAGCATGTATTTATACACCACCTTTCACTCAGCTGGAACATTAATGGTTATAATTATAACCATAAGTTTTTAAAGGGGTGGACCGGGAAGCCAGCGGAAGGCCTCGGTCAGATGACCAAAAGCTCCAGTTGCGGTCATCATATGACTAAGACCCTGACAAACCTACATAATCTTACCTAAAAGTTCAGGAGTTTTGTCAAGCCTAAGCTCCTAGTGAGAGGAAAACGTAACCCGTAATAAAGTATATATGTGTCCATTTACCTAACTGATTGTTAATATTTTGATAACTTTCACCGTGTCAACAACAACACCGCCACGAGTTTCTCCATACTCTTGTTATTAAACTTTACAATACAATTTTTATTTCTTTATGTGGCACAGATAATGTAGTTTACATGAAATAAAGCATTGGTGGGCACAAAATAAAGCCACATCACATTAATACACTTCGCGTATTCTACTGTGATGTTTGGCACTAGGCTTTACACAAGGCTGCAGACACCGTGAGCTTCATGTTTAATATGTATATACACTTCACTGTTTACTTTTATCTTATTGTTTGACTTCCTTGGCTTATCCTTCGTTACACTATGCATAATTTACTGTATAAAGTAATTGTAAAAATTACAAAATGTACGAAGCCTACATAAACACTAGTTAACTATTAGATAAAAACTAGCTAACTACTAGATAAGAACAAACTAAGTTACTATCGCACCCTTCAAGGGAGGTTCCTTGATGCTGAGAGGCTTTTGATCCAAGGAATTAGACCGGATTGCCTCGTATTCACCCAGATATTGTTTAACCTCTACGCTCAACTTCAGTAATTTATGTTATCCCGTGAGTAGTTAAGAAGTTGGATCAACATCTTGACACAGTATGAGTCTGGTGTTCGTGACTTGGTTGGTAGCGTCCTGAGCTCGCACCCCTGAGGGTCCGGGTTCGATCTCCGACATGGGTGTAAAACTTTGGGCATGTTTCCTTACACCTGCTGTCCCTGTTCACCTAGCAGTAATTAGGTACCTGAGTGTTAGTTGACTGGTATGGGTCGCATCCAGGGGACAAGATTAACTTAGGCTGCCCAAAATGCTCTGCATAACGAGGTTTATATATAGCATGTCAGTGACGTCAGCTATGTCTGTAATAGTCGTATCATGCACTGTTAGAAGTAAAGATTATTATTAATTATTATTATTATATTGCTAACGCACACAAAACAGAAGAAACGCTTTCACCATCATTCGGTTCAGTCTTGTCAGGAGCGTGTTGACATGACAGTTCAGATGAGCCTTTGAACTGCAACATCCCCACCTCTCCTTTAGAGCGCAGGCAATGTACTTCCCGCCTCCAGGACTCAAGTCAGGCTAACCGGTTTTCCTGAATCTCTTTATAAATGTCACTTTGCTCACACTCCAACAGCACGACAAATCATAAAAAAATCCCTTTCCTCCACTCCTATCTAACCACCTTTTGACTCTTCCTTCCCGCCATCCTAGATTTATATGCCCTCCTAGTCATTCTATTCTGCTCTAGCCTCTCTACTTGTCCAAAATCACCTAATATAATGAAAATTTGTGAAAGCGCAAAGGAAATTTATTGTGTAATAAAATTTTATTATCAAATAAAGACTTTTTTTTAGCTAATTTTTAAATATGTTATCTCCAGTAAACTCATATATTGTTCCGTCAGTTAATATATTGTGGCGTCAGTTAATATATTGTTCGGTCAGTTAATATATTGTGGCTTCAGTTAATATATTGTGGCGCCACTTAGAGGACATTCTCAATATTCTTCCCCACTGTAGGAGGTGGTGCGGTTGGAAACTGAGTACTGGCAGATGCTGGAAGTGCCTCGTCAGGAGAAGCAGGAGCCTGTGCTCTCATACGTGCTACGAGCTTGTTCAATCATCGAGAAGAGCCAGAGGTCGCAGGAACAAGCGGAGAAGGCACGCGCAGCCGATGACGAGGAAGAAGAGAGGAAGAGAGAGAACGCTCAGAGGTTGAATGGTGAGTTACGGTGAGAGGGGAGAAAGGGGGAGAGAACGCTCAGAGGTTGAATGGTGAGTTACGGTGAGGGGAGAGGAATGGATATGGTGGAGTGTGTATTTAATTAGATATGAAGGGGTTGAGCTCCAGCTCCTGGATTCCACTTCATAACCATTAATCAAGTCGAATGCCAAGATGGCTAGCCTAATTACAGTACAGTAGGGCCTAAATTTAACAAGAGGTTATGTTCCCAGAGATCCCGTGAATCTACACGAGAATCCACGAGTAATGCAAAATTATGTTCGCATATTGAACTATGTGTCAGATTTAGGCTTTGTTTTTCAAAAGCCATATCTGTTTTAATATCCTTCTAATATGGAAGGAATAAGCATAATAATAATAATAATAAGGGTAAGGGTAAGGGTAAGGGTAAGTCATCTTGAGTGAAATCTTATTGTTAGTTTTCACTTTAAGGGTTATGCACCAAGACTCCCCCAAAAAAATGAAATTGGAAAAAATAATCTTAAAGCTTTATCTTATGGGTTGTGCAGTGTATGTCTGCTGGAGCTTAGTCTGCTGTCCTGAGAGACTTCTCAGCACCTTGAGACTTCCAGGGCTACGAGACTTAGCTCTTTGATGAGAAAATTGTTTATCCTGCACTCTGAGCCGTTTTTGATATGTAAATTTCGACGAATACGTATGAAATTATAAACTTTGATATGTCCCAATATTTTTACATATTTTTGTTTGTTGTCCATCAGTGAAAATATTGGATAATCAAATTCTGTGAATTAGAGACACTACGAATTTGAAGTTGACTTTACTGTACAAGAAGTATATGCAATTTATGGGACGCATAATGGAGGGTAAAGTTAGCTTATGTTTCTCAACCACAATGAGATGCTTCTACTACTAACACACAGTATTAAAAAATAGGTTAGACAAATTCATGCATAGAAATAGGTGGATAAGAGCTGCCTAGTATGGGTCAGCAGGCCTTCCTCAGCGCTTCTGTATTTTTATGCTTTTATTAAACAGCGATTACCTTAAAGACACATAGCGTGTGCTATAAACCAGTGGTAGTTGTGCTGCAATCATTTGTAACTATTCTTCAACCATTGATATTTGTGCTATATTTTATATGTGAATGGCCTACCTGGCATAAGAGTTACACGTGTCAGTGTTTGTGCGTAACATAAAACTAATGTTGAGAATAAGGATAAAACGACTACAACTTGCTGCTGGAAGATATAAAAGTTACAATAATGTCGCAACATCAGGCTATGAAATTCAACCCAGCAAATACAAATTGATGATAGTGGGATTAGAAGGTAGAGTTCAGTTCAGACTCTCAGGTAAGGACCCACTAGGGGCGAGGGGGAAGTCTACCTGGAGTCTACCTGGAGAGAATTCCAGGGGTCAACGCCCCCGCGGCCCGGTCCGTGACCAGGCCTCTTGTTGGACCAGAGCCTGATCAACCATGTGGGGACAGACGAAGAATAGCCGGTGAGAGGAAGAGCTGAAGGAGAAGAGAAAGAGTCAGGACTAAACCCAACAGTCTAACTACTTTTCAGGGTGGAGGTAGAAAACCAGAGGAAGAGCACTACTAAAGATGTGCCTGAGGTGCACATTCACAGAGAGACTTGGGCAGCAAGGGCATAACTAACAAATATAAAATAATAGTATTTTGTATTGTGAACAAGGAATCACTTAAATCATTGTACATGGCGTATGTATACGAGTATTGAAGTATGTGGTACAAGTTTGGAGTCTTCATATCGTCAAGCATACAAAGAAACTTTAGAAAGATCAGACGTTTACTCTAATGTTGGTCCCAGAACCCCGAGGTGTTAGTTAGTTTAATATCTTTATTATGCACCCCATACCCATCCTGTGGGCGGTAGTCAAAAGATTACAGAGGTACATAATTGGTCCGGGGACTGGGCTCCAAAGTTTTGATAGCTGAACAAGTTACGAAGGTAATGAACTAGATCTGGTCACAATTATGACCAAGTTTCAAAGGTAATGAGCTCCAAGTAGAGCTGGTCACACTCATGACAAGTTACAAAGGTAATGAACTAGAGCTGGTCACAATCATGACAAGTTACAAAGGTAATGAGCTCCAGGTAGAGCTGGTCACAACATGACAGTTACAAAGGTAATGAATCATAAACACGTCCATACATGGTTACAATCATGAACAAATTACAGAGTAATGAGCAATTAACAAACATTCTAGGGAATGCATCCATTGCCCCAACAACAGATGTTGCAAGGTGCCTGTCCCTCTTCGGCAGGACAGCCAGACAGCCATTGCAAACAGCAGCAGGTTGCACCAGGATCTGCTGCCCCGAGGGCTGGGATAAAAATACGTATAAGCTAAGGGCACTTGATCCTGCGTCACTAGAATACCAGAGAGCCAGAGGAGACGTGATCACAACTGATAAGATACACAGAGACAGGAGGAAGCAGAGAGAGGGAACCATTAGAAACTAGTAGGTTAAAGTAAGAACAAAAATTCTTCAGCATGAGTGTAATGAACAAATTACATGCATTAATGAGGAAGGGATGTTTTGAATGCCAACTCCATCTTAAGGATTCAAAAGTAAATTTGGCAGTCCAAAAGGTCACAGGGAGTAAGACACATTAGTTATGAATTGCCAAAACAAAACCCAAGAGGTAGAGCTCGACTTTCAGAGACAAGGTGAATGCACACACGTAACCAGGTTCACTCAGTGTCCAATAACAACACTAACAGGAGAGAGAATAATACAAGGACATCAGCACAAATTAACTCAGCAGAGTCGTGGAGGAGAGAGAGAGGTCTAATTACATCTGCTAAATTACCATGTTATAGTGATATACCAGTTATATATGAACACCTGACTTGTTACTATCACCGTCTCCTCACCCAACCCTTACCCCTACCCTCACCCAAACCCACACCGTACCCTCACCCAAACCCACACCCCTACCCTCACCCAAACCCACACCCCTACCCTCACCCAAACCCACACCCCCTACCCTCACCCAACCAACCCAAACCCCTACCCTCACCCCAAACCCACACCCTCCATCACCCAAACCCACACCCCTCCTCACCCAAACCCACACCCGCTACCCTCACCCAAAACCCACACCCGCTACCCTCACCCAAAACCCACACCCCCTACCCTCACCCAAAACCCACACCCGCTACCCTCACCCAAAACCCACACCCGCTACCCTCACCCAAAACCCACACCCGCTACCCTCACCCAAAACCCACACCCGCTACCCTCACCCAAAACCCACACCTGCTACCCACACCCCTACCCTCACCCAAAACCCACACCCCCTACCCTCACCCAAAACCCACACCCACTACCCTCACCCAAAACCCACACCCCCTACCCTCACCCAAAACTCACACCCCCTACCCTCACCCAAAACCCACAGCCCCTACCCTCACCCAAAACCCACACCCCTACCCTCACCCAAAACAAACACTCCCTAAACTCACCCAAGACCCACACCCCCTCCAATCACCCAAAACCCTCACTCAAAACCCACACCCCCTCCAATCACCCAAAACCCACACCCCCCTCCAGTCACACAAAACTTACCTTCATCCTATTTCTAACTCTCATGAACAAATTTGAACTACCTAAACTGCTGCAAGACAGAGATAATAACCATTAACTTTTTCAAGAACATATTTAATAATTATTGCATGTTGCAAGAACATATTTAAGTCATTAAGTATGTGCATTTACAGATTTAACAATCATTAACATAATTAAGTTTATTAAATGTTGCGAGGAAAGGTTTGACAATTGGTACTGTAACTGTTTTATAAACAAATCTAAAAGTGCTAATTGAATATTGCAAGAACAAATTCAACAGCCATGACGCAAGATTGGTTTTAATAATTCTTATTTGTCTTGTTTTAAGAAACACTGTCTTGTATAGTCTTATTAGTTATTCGTTTAAGATGTGTTGCTGGTACAGCCTCATCTTTTGCAATGTGTTGCTTCTTCTTCTTCTTCGTTGGGGTTATCAAGGCCACTGACAACATAAGCCGTATCGAACCCGACTTAATAATAAGATAAGATTTCTTCGGATTTTTAACCCCAGAGGGTTAGCCACCCAGTATAACCCAAGAAAGTCAGTGTGTCATCAAGGACTGGCTGTCTTATTTCCATTGGGGTCCTCAATCTTGTCCCCCAGGATGCGACTCACACCAGTCGACTAACTCCCAGGTACCTACTTGCTGCTAGGTGAACATGACAACAGGTGTAAGGAAACGCGTCGAAATGTTTCTACCCCGCCGGGAATCGAATCCAGGCCCTCCCTGTGTGAAGCCAGAGCTTTGCCAGCCAGGCTATGGGGTCATGATGGTACCTGGAGTTTACCTGGTACGAGGAAGATTTGCTGCCCAAGGCTGGGCGATGAAAGAAAAGGAACAAAAGTTCCTTTGGAAATAGAGATAGAAACTTGAAAGTTTCCGATTAGGTCCAGTGGACCCTTTGCCAAGTCCCAGCAAAGCGGGACCCCAACACCCCCACCTTAGTACAGTAACCGACTTCCACAGAGCGGAAAAAATGGAGCTGGCTAAAAGTAAGCCGATGAACAGGTGCCCCTCCTGTAGAGTGCCCGGCGGGCAAAATAGATGAGGACAAGCGTCCCAGAGAGAACGGGGAAAATTTGTCACAGAAGTCCCAATGTGTTGCTGGTACAGCTTCATTTTAAGCATGTGTTCCTGGTACAGCTTCATATTTAACATGTGTTGCTTGAGCTGCTATGTAAGAATGTGTTGGTAGAGCCTCAGCCTCGGAGTTGGTGTGAAGAGCACCACCTCCAAGGTTGAGGGACTGATTACCTCATCTTTTATACGTATATAGTTTTTCTGTCTTCCAATCATGTCCTTGAATTTGTATTGATAAAGCCACTGGATGGCGAAACGTCTACAATAAAGATACCCAGATGTTGCTCATGTGTCTAATTTTTATAATGTATACTGTGTTAAACTCAACAATTGTGTTGCAGGGATGACCACATCACAGATCCTGGAGGAGAACAATTCCCTGACCAATGAACTCTACCGACATCTGAGGAAGTATTCTTCACTGAGGACGCTCATGAGGGAACTCAAGGTAACACTTCCAATGGACACTTTTGAGAACTTAAAGTAGATGGACTTCTGAGGAAGCTTTGAGGTGGTTGGTGGATACATGCTTCTCTGATGAACCAATTGACTTAATTCTAGAAAAAAAAACAGATTCAGTAGATAATGGAATGATTAATAATACAAGAAAATAAATTAAAAGGGAACATTAACATAATTTGAAAATGCTTTAAAATGACGTTAATTCATAATTTTCTTAATGACGGTTGTGTAGTTGATAGGCTTCAAACCTAATGGAAAGAGACTTTTTTTCATGAGTTTTTTTTTTATCCTTCCCTCAGGGGTGACAGCAAGTTAGTACCTAGCAAACAATGATTTTCTTACCCTAACGTACTTCACCTTGAACTGTCCCATATACGCAATCTAACTCTCCTACTACACTGATGTTAACAAATAGTTAACTTGCAATGAAATGTTGAAAATTAATTTTCTTTGGATTTCTGGTTTCTAGACTGTGACAATTGAAGTGCTTCTTATTGTGTATGTACGTACTCTAATTTCTGTACTTTCTTCTACGCTTTTAGTTTTTCAAGGTATAGGCATACCTTGTTAATATGGCACTCACTTTAGAGTGCTTTGCTAATACACCAGTTTTCAATTACATTCATGCTTATTATTTTTGGCACTTACCTTTCTCTTAAGATGGTTTTTAGCAATTAAAAACAAATATTTCTTATTTTTACTTTTGCATGGTTTTTAGGCCTAGTGCTTTTGCACACTTAATAAAAGATAGTGTAAACATGTTTTTAGGCTTTTATATTCACTGGCAAGTGAAAAAAAAGCTGTGATTCACTTTAAGGTGGCAGTCTGTATATACCTGGAGTTTACCTGGAGAGAGTTCCGGGGGTCAATGCCCCCACAGTCTTTTCATGAGCATTATAGAATAAAAGTCAATTTTTTTGTTGTTCATTTAAACTGAAAGAAATTCTTGTTACAAAATATTGAATGGCTATGATTTAACTTGCAGGACGACTATGTTGAGAGCAAAATGTACCCCATCATTCCCCGGTACTTCATGTTGAAGGAGATGATCCGTGATGTGATGCGAGACCCGGCGTTTGTGGAGATCTGTCAGGAAGCCACTCAGAGCCCCCCCACGGCAGCCTCCTAGTGGGTCATCTCTTGAGATACCGCAGGTTTTGCCACATAAGATAATATTCTGAGGGATACATCCCATCTTAACATTTCTTTAGACAAGAAGAGTCTGGAATAATATTTTGCTAGATTAAATACCTCTGTTAGTGGGTCATCCTTGTTTAGAAGTTTGTAATGCTTAGAAAATAAAGTGATATTTGGTGTAGATTTTGAAAAATTAGCAAAAGTGGTAAGACAAATGACATTTTCCATTAAAAATGTGTTTCAGGTTGTTATAGTATTTGATGAAAATAATAGACAAGATATTATACAAAAAGTTTTCTTATTAGATACTGTATAGTGAGAAGTCTGAAGGATGATTTTTATTATAAAAAATGTATTATAAGATACTATAGTATATTCTGAATGAAATATAAACCCACATTTGGGTTATCCAAAGAATTTCTAGTACGTACAGGAAATATCTATTTTTCTTATACGGTTTTGTGTGAAACATACATATAGTATAAGCAAGAAAGGAGAAAAGTGATTAAGAATTAGAACATGACTTATTTGAGGCTATTACTATAGTGTGATATATTAAATAAAAAGTAGAAAATGTATTAAATACTCAGGCCAGTCTATGGTGAATCCAGAATCTTGTGGTTTCAGGGAACACATTTCAGCAAGGCAATATTTATACAGTTATAATACTAATTAATTACTATTATTCAAGCCATGACTGCATTAAGTTTTTGAATCACATGAAAATTATTTTTTAGTGAAATGCACATACTATTTATATTGTAAGAGCTATTAGATATAAAAAGAGAAAAACATAATACGAGTAGGTACTATGGATGCAGTAGTTCCCATATGACAGTACCTTGCGTGATATCATAGCATTTAGGAAAGATACATTCTTGCACTTCAGAGGGTTGCTTGAATTGTGATGCCCTTGCATTGTTGGAGAGAGAGCTATTGAGTGAGTGATGGTGAATGTATTTCTTTGGGTCACCCTCTGAGGAAAGAGTAAACAATGTATGCTAATATACATAATCAGTTATTCAAACTCACATACTGTCCTGGTCGATTCCAATTCACAATTCAGTGTAGGTAGGACGCTCCTATCCGATACTTCAGGTATTCTGCTGTCTCCATCTTATATTCTAGGTCAGCTTTAGAAAATTGCACAAAGTTACCCATAAACAACACTCACCATTTTCCATTAATACGAGGAGGGCCCATACACTCTCTTCTACTGTAAATCTGCTACGGGCTTTATTTTAATTTTAAAAGCATCCAGTGGCAAATTGTTGGTTTAATGCTATGGAAACTTAAAGTTAAGAAAACATTTTTTATCTCAATATGCTGAAATTTGTAAGACAAATAATTTAAAGTATAACTGATAAAATGCATAATAACTGACAAGTGGATTGTTGAAGCTGTAGGGAGAAATAAAAGTTAGGATAAAATTTTCTAAACTGATGTCTTGAATTATTATGCCAGTGACACTGCTACATCAAAAAAAAAAAAAATTGCCCTCAAAATTCTGTAAAAATTATTTTAACCATTTGTAGTCCTTAGTGCTTTAGAATAATATAAATATAAAATAACTGCACCTACATTTTACATATATTTTTATTAAGTTTAAGACCCAACCCATAATAAAATTATGACTACAAACCTGGAAATCTTCCTCTGCAAATTTCTAATTGAGAATATTTAAAGTGTGAAACATTATTAAATGACTGCTCTCATGTTGAATGTCATTATATTGGGGTATTTAAATTTTATTGTAAGATATAATGGACATCACTAAACCATATAGGAAGATTTATTGAAACTTCTATTCAGATTTGTACCATATTTAAATTATTTTAATCATAATGAAAATTGTATCTACCATTAATGATCTTTGAACTGAATCACTAAATGGAAACTAGGTGCAGATTCTGGAATGCAAGTTAAAATACACTTAAAAAGTTATGATCTGCCAAGACGGAAAAAATCTCGAGACCATCTCTAAAATCAAAATTGTTGACAGATAATTATCTCTGTCATGGGCAGTTTGTCGACTCAGAGGATGGGTTAATTTAGCCTTGTTATCATAACATGAACAAGAGGATATTCCTGAGCACCACAAACACCAGCAGCCTTCTATGCTTACCACACAGTCAGACTTGAACTTACTGTTCTTCTCTTTAATGATACAGTACTGTACTTCATTTAACTGCAGTATGTACTATTTTGAATTATGTTTAACATATGAATAACACAAAAGCTTGAATCACCAATTGTGAGGTAGTTTGTGTATCATTGTTAATTATGTTTGATATATGAATAACACAAAAGCTTGAATCACTGATTGTCAGTTAGTTTGTGTATTATTGTTAATTATGTTTGACATAAGAATAACACAAAAACTTGAATCACCAATTGTTATCTAGTTTGTGCTTCATTGTTAATTATGTTTAACATATGAATAACACAAAAGCTTGAATCACTTGACTGTCAGCTAGTTTGTGTATTATATTAAACTAACTGTGTTTAACATATGAGTGACACAGACTTTATGTTGTTACAAAAGCATGGACCACTGATTGTCACCCAGTCTACTTGGAAATATTGTTAAAAAATTGCCAGGGTAGTTCTAATGCAAAATTAAAAGTAGGCCTAAAATTTTGAGTAACTCAGTTGAGCTGTTTTATCTTGAGGGTAAATCTCATATTTCTTAAAACATTTGCACCCCAAATTAAACATAACTGATACATAATGCTTTACTTTTTTAAATGTTTGAATTTCTCTTTGCAGTCAACCAGTGTTCTGAATGGATGCTTTATTTTTCATATGCTATGCGGCACATTTATGAAAGTCAGTTTAAAGTGTACCTATCATATATAATAAAATATAAAATAAAATTAATGCTGTATTCAAATTTCAATGGGCTATCTTAAAAAATACAAAGTACATAAACTGGATGTTACAAAAGCAACAAAATCTTGATTTAACAGACCCTGATTAACAAATTTCAGATTTAATGGACAAAGTCTGTTTAGTGAGAATTTTCTGATATTGCTGCAGTCTGTTGGGTAAATTAATTTTGGGTTTAACAGACAAAGTCTGTTAAATTCAGTACTGTCCATTATTTTCAAGATGACAGAAAAACAGTCTCATCATTCAGATATAATTAATGGACATTCAACTTTAACAAACACCCCCTTTTCCCTACTAGTACAATGAATAATTAGTTAAATATATGCTGGTATAATTTGTATCTCTGAGAAAGATTTTAAAGTTTCCAGAATCTGCCTTCGACTTACTTATGTCAAGGACTTTCTATAAAACCAACTGGAACAGTTTGCATTGATGCTGAAGCATTAATATAGCTATACAATAGTTATTAAAACAATAGTAGGTCTTAGTGCTAAAGAATTACAGTATTTTTGCTAAAGGTAAGTGCGAGAAATAAAGAATGAAGAAGTATTATCTATTGTTTTGTGCCAAAATATAATTGTATCTGTATATTCTTGTAAGCTTGACGAACTTAGAATATGAGCACTTTTATCTGGATGTAGGTTCTCTCTACAAACACAACACACACACACACACACACACACACACACACACACACACACACACACACACACACACACAAAGTGCAAAGGTTTGCAACAAGACTAGTCCTTGTCCTACGAAGAAAGGTTAAGGGAAATCGGCCTGACGGCACTGGAGGACAGGAGAGTTAGGGAAGACATGGTAACGACATATAAAATACTGCGAGGAATTGACAAGGTGGACAAAGACTCGATGTTCCAGAGATGGGACACAGAAACAAGGGGTCAGAATTGGAAGTTGAAGACTCCGATGAGTCAAATGGATGTTAGGAGGTATTTTTTCAGTCATAGAGTTGTCAGGAAGTGGAATAGCCTAGAAAGTGACGTAGTGGAGGCAGGAACTGTACATAGTACGAGGTTTGATAAAGCTCATGGAGCAGGGAGAGAGAGAGGACCTAGTAGCGATCAGTGAAGAGGCAGGGCCAGGAGCTATGACTTGACCCCTGCAACCACAAATAGATGAGTACACACACTTGCATAAAATAATGCACACACTAATGCATGTACAATATACACACTCATGCATACATACATACACAGGCATGCATGCACAGGCATGTAAATACGTATTAGGATGCCTTAGGGGTTTAGTTCTGTGTATAAATTTTTTTTTTTCATAAGATTGCCATTTAGAAAATTAGATAAAGATAAGGTAAATCTAATCTTGACCTCATATGCAAGACTAGGTCTTGAATATACAGTGCAAGTGTGGAACCTTCCTTAGTACAACGTTAAATAAAACTACACAAGACCAGAAAAAGCTCGTCCAGACTAGAGCTGAAACTGAAGGTGAAGGAAAGAGCTGTGAGGAAAGAGAGTTGAGTAGAGCTCCTGTAGATAGAAGATCTACAAACAATAGGGAACACGAACTCAGATTAAGTTGTAATAAACAGGAGTCAGTGAATAAACAGAAAGATGGACGAGGGGAGCGAACCGTGATCTGTAAAGTGACAGTCTGACGCTCTACCGTCTCCACCACCAGGCTTACAAGAGGAAGGAAATGGAACTAGTGCTTACTGTACTACATTCCATCAGAGCACCATCAGGAGCCCAGTAGGGAACATGATTACATGCTAAATACTCTGGAACATAAGCAGGATACGCATTTTACCAGAGAAGCAATTACAAGATGACAGGTGGAAACTACACACCCAAACGAGAGACAGAAATACGTATAAGAAAAAGTTTTTCAGTATAAAAGTTATGACAGATTGGTAGGATTTGGTCAGTTAAATCAACTCATTACAGGATATCACAAGTAAAGTAAAGTAAATTTTATTTCTTTGCAAATATACATAGATATTGGTAGTTACAATCATAAAACTGAAATGCAAGGAGAGCCACTGGCATGCCATGGCATTAGGGGCAGCTTAATCTAATAACTTATAGACTATGTACATAATACTAGATAAGTTTTGTCTATTTTCTCATACATACATACATACAGTGGTACACCTTGGTATACGTCCTTAATCCTTTCCCGGACCTTGGACTTATACCAAACAGAACATACAGTATATCTAACGAATTTTCCCATAAGAAATATAGGGAAAACGATTAATCTCTTCCCATGAAAAAAAAATCCTATTGTTATTGGCATATTATACATTGATGGCAGTGGCATTGTAAGGGTAAGCGGGCTGCCCCAGGTGACACCATCTAGGGGTGACACCATAGAGCCTCTAAAGAAGGTGACACTAATCACCAAAACAGTGCTGCACCAAACATAAGAGAAGAATCCTTCGTTTCTATATAGCCTATGTATATGTTTACAGAGTACAAATAGTAGGCCTATATAGAGAAAATCATTGATTTAGATGATTTTGCAGGACTGAAGTCAAGGAAATTTAAGATGAGATTCATTGAGATATTACCTGTACTCAAGCTCAAATCGGAACTAGTGTTTCTCTAATATTGCAATTTTTTCTTTATTTTTCAATTTTAAGGTTTTTTTTTTGGTATTGTTGAGAATGAATAAATGTAGGATCTAAATGTAGGATACTAAAATATGTAATTTAAACACTGCTTAATACTAAAATATACATACGTACATAAATACAAAAGAATTAGATGAAATAAATGCAAATTTAACCTCACTTTACTTTGCTGAAAAGAATTGAGGGCCTACTAGGATAGTGCTAAGAAGGGAGGAGGAGGAAATGTTATTGTTTGGAAGGAGAGTCCCTTCTCTTTTCTGTCTCTTTTTCCTATTTGGACCTGGTTGAAGCTCACCAGGTTTGACTTTTACTAAAAATCTGTCCAAAGAACTTTGCTTCTGCCTTCTCCTCAGGATGTTTTGGAAATGTGACATTGTCTGGTCATTCCAGACAATGCTATTATGGCTTGTTTGGGCTTTGTTAGGGTGGTACTTCTCTGCAAAGTTTTTGACGTCCATCCATTTGGCAAAGATTTCCTTGATTAATGAAGTAGGGGCTTCCTCTATCTCCTCTTCTGAGCCTGAAGAGAGTGCATCCATCTTAGTCTTGTGCTCCTCCTTCTCGAGTTCCTGCAGCTCCTCAGTGGTCAGCTCTTCCCTGTGCCCCTCCACTAACTCCTCCACATTGAGAGAGAGGTAAACAAGGGTAGCGAGCGGTGTCGTGACTCATTTTGACCCATACAAGTTCTAGCACGCGAGTCGTATTCCAAATAAAGGTTGTATACCAAGCAAAAATTTTTGTGTCCGAACAGGACGTACACCAAGGTAAACTTATTCCAAAGTGGACGTATACTGAGGTACCACTGTACATACAGTATAAACATTGTCTTTACGTCCACAGCAGGACTCGAACCTGCAAACTCTGTATCAGAATCTACAGTACTTTACCGTGGTCTGGCCCTGTGGTAAAGTACTGTAGATTCTGATACAGAGGTTGCAGGTTCAAGTCCTGCTGTGGACGTAAAGACAATGTTTGTAAATAATTTTGCCTGTCTGCGAATTGTTAAGCATACAGTATAAATATCCTCTTCTGTTTTTTTTCAGTAAAGAAAAATTTGAGCTTGCTTTCTTGACAAAACTTTCCCTCACAACAATGGCTTACAGTTCATGTGTGTATGTATGCTTGTGCTTGTGTGTGTGTGTGCCAAAATTTACATTTACAGATATTTTAATTTATGAAGAGACTTAAGCTACTAAACACAGTCAAGCACTGGAAGGTTATGTGATACTTCAGATACGTACTCAGAATGTTTAATGTGGTACTTGAACACTGATGTGGTTTTCTTTGATTTGCATTGTAATGTTTTGGCAGTTATTTCTTGAAATTTTCTCTTAGATTTTTACAGTTGGTTAAACACGATGATTATAAGCTTAGAATACTTCCGACCCTAATCAGTCTGAACTTTCAGTGCTCGTCTGTGTACAGGTATTGTGCACCTCTGTAAAATATTGCAGAGCTATTCTGAACTATTTAATTGAAATACACAAATAAGGAGTTTTGAAATAATCTTGGCTGGTGCAACTCTAGATAAAACTTCAACCCACGTAAAACTAAGAGGATAATATTCTGTCTATAGTATCAGCCAGAGAGGTTTTACAGAAATTCAGAATTTTGTGTATTAGTCAGATATACTCGATAAACTTTTGACTACTATGATGCTTTGTCATTAAAAGCGATATTTTCCTTAGAGAAAGATTTTATATCTATGGTAATGCTGAGTTTACTCTTAAGCTTAACTTTGTAAAAACATGTGGCACTGCACGAGGCTCAGTGTTCTCAGCCTCAACAGTGCTAAGCCATATGACATACTGCCACAAAATAATGTTCCATTGTTGCTAGTAGATCTGGGTAGTGTTCAGGAGATGCTGTTAATTTCATCCCCATGCACTCATAACATTGCTCTTAAATCTGTATACTCAAAAACCAAGTCAAAATACTCTAACTAATTACAGTAGTCATGTACATTATGGATGTTTAAAATTATATATGTTTGCCACTAGAATGCTACCCTAAGAGTAATATAAATAATATATTTTTCTTTACCCTTCTTGGGTGAAGACCAGATCGGTGTTAGGTGAGTGTTGTGTAAGTTAACGACAAAGCTACGCTTAAGAACTTGTATGTCATGCTTTCTGTACCATGTTTTTACAATAATGTATCCCCTTCTTTGCTATGGCATTCTCCTTATAATTATGCATCAAATTATTGCATGTATCTGTACATTATAACAATCACATTTGTATGCCTATACAGTATCAGAGTAAAAGAGGGAAAAAATGCTTGAAAAGCAAATATAGGCCTATTCAGAAATTAGTAATTCATTTGATGCATTGGATGGTAAAATTAGTCAGATTTTATAAAAGACAAGGATAATATTACTAGTTTCAAGTTAAAATGTGAATCTGTCTTGGATGTTCATAGATGCTCATCATAATAGTTTATCTTTTCATAATTGTCATCACCTCAATATTTTTTCTACCCAGTCTTTTCACTGTTTTTGACGGCATTTCAAGCATTCAAACAGGTTTTTCCCTGTGCATTACACAGCATTTTCTTCCTTATTCTCTGACTGCCCCACCATTGATAAGTTGCTGAATTTTTTGTTACTTCCTTATTGGCTGTTACTATTGCCATCCCACAAACCTCAGGGAACATTTTTTCAAATGTTTACCTTGGTGGGCTTCCCTAACTGTACTTGAGGAATCTGCCTTAAAACCTTCCACTTGGGGCCATTACTGGTACGTACTTTAAAGAAAATCAGGGCCCATCTGAATACACTTGTATAGCATTATTTTTTGTAAAATTTTAGTATTGATTCTGTCAGTAGACTATAACCTTAAAGACCTGATGTGACCTTACCATAGGAATCATAATAGTACAGTGGTACCTCGGGTTACGAGCTTAATTCGTTCCAGAAGGCTGTTTGAGTGCTGATACTGAACGAATTTGTTCCCATAAGGAATAATGTAAATTAGATTAATCCGTTTCAGACCCCCAAAAATACACGTACAAAAGCACTTACAGAAATACACTTACATAATTGCTCGATTTGGGAGCTGCTCGTACTTCGAGGTACCACTGTACGTATCAGTAATATTAATTATACGTATTTCAAAATAATTTCAAGATAATTGTCATTATATAACCCTCTTGTTCAGTAGTGTTATGTGATATAGTGTTATGAAAATGAAAGTGAAGGAAGTCATAATTTTAATTGTATAATAAACAACAAGCATGTGTAGTCAGTGTTATATAATATTGAAAACCAACTGGTGCTGCTGTATGCAAAAATGGTTTTTACAACTTACATAATTTAATCTTTACATTGATGCACCTCAGGAAGACTGCTGTATAATTTTGTCACTCATCCATTTGGCTGATTTTATAGTTATAGTAACTTACTGTTATACATTCATAAACAGTTTACGGAGTACAGGCAGGTCCCACTTTACATCACTTCACTATACAGTACAGTGTTTTGCTAATGCAGTGGTTTTCAATTATACCCATTCTTCATTTATTCAGATTTCCTAGGTGTCCCGTAGCTCGATCACTATTGCACTCAGCTCACACACTGATGTCCAGAGTTCGAATCTCTGGTATGGCTGGAAAACATTAGGGATGTGTTTCCATAAGACAACTGCTGTCCCTGTTCGCCCATCAGTGTAAAATGGGTACCTGGGTGTTAGTCGACTGGTGTGGGTCGCAACCTGGGACAAAACTGACCTAATTTGCCCGAAATGCTCAGCATAACAAGCGGCTTTCTATATAGTAGTATGTCATTGATATCAGCTAGGCCTGTATACCTTGTACATGTACTTGTAGAACTAAAGATATTATTATTATAAATATATTCACCACTCACTATAAGGTAAGGATGAAAATATATTAAGTAATGTGTGTACTGTAAATGCATTTTTTAGACCTAGCTATATTACTCAATACTGTATATGATAGTGTAAACATGTTATCAGGCTTTTATATGCATTTACAAGTGAAAAAAAAGACTATGATTCACTTTACATTGATATTTGCTTTACAGCAGTAGCCCAGAACCTAACCTGCTGTTTAGGTGGGGCCCTCCTGTACTTCCTTTCAAAATCTAAACGCAGTGATCAGTTAAAGTTAAAACACTGTATATCCACTACAGGTACATGGTTATAATATATGCTACAATCCTTTTCAATGGTTTGTTTTACTCCTCTTCTCCTCCTTTGTTCACTTTCAATACTCTCTCTAATGAACTCTCTCCTGTACACTCTAATGAACTCTCTCATACTTCCCTAATGAACTTTCTCCCATATTCTCTAATGAACTTTCCCATACTCTAATGAGCTCTCTCCCATTTCTGATAAACTCTTTTTCATACTCTCTCTGTGAGCTCTTTCCCATATTCTCTAATAAACTATCTCCCATATTCTCTCAATTGAACTCTTTCATATACTCTCTATAATACAAATACAAATACAAATATTTTATTTCTTCGCAATTTTACATAGAAGTTTACATAGAAGTGCAAGGAGAGCCACTGACATGCCATGGCACTCTCTCCCATGCTCTCTCTTCCATACTTAAACTATTAAATTTCTTAAGCAGGTTACATTGCCACCACAAATGTGAACAGCCATAAAACACATGAAACTTGATGGTCCAAAGCATAACTGACTTTTTTTTTTTTACAGTTTGTTCAATAGTTATCCACAGAACAGTTGTTTTCTTTTATGAACTGTGCATATACTGTTTGTGGCAACTATAGGGTAAGCATAGCACTGAACACACACTTCTTAAGTGTCTATCTGTGGCAGCTATTGAGGGAGAAGTCTAGGCATGGTAGCAGGAAGTGCCACTGCCCAGGCATGGTAGCAGGAAGTGCCACTGCCCAGGCATGATAGCAGCAAGTGTCACTCCACAGGCATGGTAGAAGGAAGTGCTACTGCCCAGACATGGTAGCAGGAATTACCACAGCCCAGGCATGGTAGCAGGAAGTGTCACTGGTCAAGCATGGTAGCATGAAGTACCACAGCCCAGGCATGGTAGCAGGAAGTACCATTGTTGAGTTTGGGTTTCCTACATGTAACAGGTGAAAAGAAATCACAGTCATTACATGTTGTTATCATGCCTTCACTTCCTGATACATGGTGTATTGTCCATGTTTGTGGTGTATATTCTCACAGATGTTACTGTAGATGATAACTGTTATAGTATACTTGTGTAATTAATAAAAAATGGTCAGTGGTATAATTTTTTTCATAATTCACAAAATTGTTAACATAATTGCAGATAAGATACAGAACGGGTGGGGTTTGAATCAAATGGCTTACACACTGGTCTGGAGTTTTACAATTCGCTTGCCGCAGATTCAAATCCCACCCATTCTGTGTTTTTTTTTCAATAATGTTTTGTTGAAAGTCAGTGCCGTATGACCCTTATGGGTTTATTGCTTTCATTGAATATAATAATTTGTTAAAAGTTATACATTAAGTTGTCTTGTTTCTAAATTGATATTTGTTCTGGTATTTACATTTAGGATTATGTCAACTAACTGTACCTATGCATAAGCTTATTAAGATAGTATAATAATTATATTAAAATCAAACTGAGGCTTGTACACTTGTTATCACTATGTGTTTAATTTTGTACAGATTCGAAACTTCTGATTGAAGATGTATTGAGATTCTCCAGACATTTATCTTAGTTTAATATCTTTATTATGCACCCCACACCCATCCTGTGGGCGGTAGTCAAAAGATTACAACATAGTGGGTCCAGGAACTGACATAAATGATACCCAAAATGCATTATACAGAATGACTCTCTTCATGGGGGGTACCTTGAGGCTGGTGAAGGACTCTTGATCCAAGAAATTGAAGCTTTCTTCTTCTTTTGATCAAACCTGATTGCAACCATTTTGAGGTGCTGTTCGACTTCTATGATTTTAGCATTTCCTCATAAATATAATAATAATACAGACTCTAGCAGCAGTGGTAAATTAGAGTAGCTTTGGTTAGTTTTAACCTTTGATTCTAGAAGTTGTTGAAGATTTCAAGATCATTAAGTCCTGACTGACTAAATTTATTAATATAGTTATAGACAAGACAAAGACAAAATTTATTTCTTTGCATAGGTTACAATGTGTGTTTACATTTTATATGTGTTGTTAGGTACAAAGAAAGCCACTAACATGCTGGGGCATTTCGAGCAGACTAATTTTAATACTGACAGACTACTCAAGACTAGACTGGTAAAGAGCGATAAATTATGTACAGTACATCTGTTACATTATATTTCTAGGCAATGTGGTTTGCATTGATTGTTTTCAGCCATGGCTAGCACATCTTGAATAAAAAAATTATGTATTACAAAAGTTTAACTTTATGCACTTTTTATACAGTACAGTATATCAAAAATAATTTATAATTTCTGAGTTGCAATGAAATTAATGACATTTATATTAGTGGATAAAGATGCAATGATATATGGGGTACAGTTGATGTAGTAAAGGATAACAAGAGCTACAAAGGACTCCAAAAAACTATAAGATGAGCTTCTATATACAGCAGTAGCAACCCAAGGTTTACCTCCAGGTGCTCTACAGAAGAGTACAGTAACTCTTGTATGCACCTTTAAAGTTCAAGTGTACTGAAAAGCCCAAGATCTAGTCTTGTTGAGCTCCCTCTTAGTGTTAGTAAAATCCATCTCATCACAGCACAATATTGTTGCACTGCACTTCAGTATTGTTGCACTCAAGTATAAGAATTGAACTTATCTAGTCACTCAGGCTGAGCTGCAGCATTAGTTTCTCTAGTTGGGGGGATGTAGTACATTCATTACAGGTATTTACTCAATTTACAGAAATTAAATGTCAGGAAGAGGGCTAGAAGTGGTGAGAAGTTATTATAAATACAGAATAAACTGTAGATCACCCCCCTCCCCTCACCTTTATTCACACTTCAACATACTACATGTTTCTCATTTTTGACAAGAATCAATTGATTTAAATTGTTTCATTGTATCTCATGTTGATCCTCTAAATTAACTGCAATTAATTACTTAACAATCTAATTAGGGCAAGCTATAACTTAGCAAAAAATGTGTATTAAACAAGGCAGCATCTACATTTTGTACATTTATAAAATTAATTTTTTTTAGAAATTAGATTTGTATAAAAGCAGTAATTATTGCCAGAATTAGGATACATTAGTTATTATTATTAATTGATAAATTATGGTGGACAGTTGTATGCAGACTGATTGTCTTACCAGCTTGAGTTTCTTGAGGCACAGTGCATGACTGGGGTGTGCAGTGTCTAAAAACAAATGGTCATTGCAATAGTAAGGCTAAAGAATTTGAAAACAAGCTGTAAATGACCACAGTACACATCAGTGTGTAACATAATTGACAGAGTGTAGCAACGGGTACTAGACTACAATGTCTCCATCCCAATGCTAGATGCGCTATAGATGTTGCATTCACTGGACTTAAAAGGAGGATTGAAACCACTTTTGATTGTACAGTTTTATCACAGTTTTCCACAGTGCATATTAATTTATGTAGAAAATGACTTTGTGTTTTTATCTTAGTTTCTCATTACATATCTAACATCAGAAGAGCTTATTGCTTGCATTCATTGAATGTGTAGTGTAGATGATGTCATGAATCAGCTAACTGCCTCATTGTCAAAGGCCAACTGACTGCCTCTGATGTCACAGACCTGCCTCGGATGTCAGAGACCAACTGACTGCCTCAGATGTCATAGACCAACACTACATATGATGTCATAAACCAACTAACTACCAATGATGCCATGCAAATTTTCTGTAATGTGAGGTCAACTAGTTATGTTAGGTGTCATGACTCAGCTGATTGCTTCAGATGTCATAGAGCATTTATCTTTGATATCATGGATCAACTGACTGCCTCTGAGAGCATAGATCACCTGAGGATTCAGATTCTCAAAGATTTGTATATTTATTCATGGAAACTAAAAATGCATTTAATTATCAGATTTAAGCAAAAAGTTAAATGTGGTTACACATAATGGCCACTAAATAAGGATAGAACAAAGACAGTTGATGCTGCTACCCTTTACCAGACAATGTAATACTCAAGTGCTAAATGACCTTCATGGGTTTAGCACTTGTTTCTGAATACAATATAATAATTAGCTTAAGCACTGAACTGTTCTGTCTTGGCTAATAATCTTTGAGATTCCACTCCATCTGTCAAACAGTTTATCACATTCCAAACACAAACACAACAATGCCACTTGGATGTCTTCTTGTACATAGGAACTGTTTTGCTAGAGCAAGAATGAGATGTTGTAGTGGTAAACATTGATAAATATTAAGTACTGTATATGTAAGTTTAATTTTGTAATGCACATAGCTGTTGCAGTATAAGTTATGATTTGTTGCTGAAAGGATCATTCACCTCCTTAGCTTTTTGTATGTAGCAGCAAATGTTGATAATTTCTAAAGCTGGTGGACTCGTCACCATTCTAGCAGCAGTCTCACATACCTCTCCCTCTAGTTTCCCTCCCTTCTAGGGAGTGCAGTGTGCTAGTGAAAGGCTCTTGAGTCAAGGAATATGAGCTACTCTCTGTTTCTTAGAATCAAACCTGATTGCCTCTCATTCCCTAGGTTCTGTATGGCCCATATGGGCTTACCACTTCCCCCGTAAATTTAATAATGTAGTTTCCTTGTTCATCTCCTTTATTGAACCAAAGTTAAAATTTGAAGGTGTGAAGTGGTATTTTTGGGAAGTCCAATGGTAGCACACCATAAACTGTAAGATAAAGTTGTATAAAAAAAAAAAATAACAGTTGAAATGGATTATTATGTAAAGTTTTATTGAGTAAACACAAAGTGAACACATGAAATGTTCTTCCATATTTATTTTTTAAGCTTTGATTCATTGCTTCACTGCTCCACATCTATAAATAAACTGTTTTCTTAAACATTTTGTTTGAATTTTCCTTGTTGAACTCTTTCCTTTATTATCTTCTACAGTGGTACCTCGAGTTACGAGCTTAATTCGTTCCAGACGGCTATTCAAGTGCCGATACCAAAGGAATTTTTTCCCATAAGAAATAATGAAAATTAGATTAATCCATTTCAGACCCCCCAAAAATACAATTACAAAAGCACCTACAAGAATACAGTTACATAATTGTTCGAGTTGGGAGCTGCTCGTAAGTAGAGGTACCACTGTATGTATGTATATTTCAAATTATTCCTATTATGTGATATTTTATTTTTAAAATTATTCCTCTTGATCCAAGGAAGTGGACTTACCCTCCCCATGGATCGAATGTAAATGCCTCCCATTGCTGACAGGCACTGTATGACCCTTATGGGTTTAGTGCTTCCATGAATAATAATAATCCTGAACAATGTTTTTCTGACATGGTCACCTCTAGGTCACCTCTTCCACTGTTGACCTCTCGAGGGAGGTCTCTTGAAGCTGTTGAGGGGCTTCTGAATGCTTGCCAGTCCCCTAGACCCTGTATCGCCCCTCCGGGTTTAGCACTCACATACATGCAATGGCATATACACGTGTGTGGTTGCAGGAACCATACATAGTTTTAAGACTAGGTTTGATAAAGCTCATGGAGCAGGGAGAGAGAGGACCTAGTAGCAATCAGTGAAGAGGCGGGGCCAGGAGCTATGACTCGACCCCTGCAACCACAAATAGGTGAGTACAAATAGGTGAGGGGTCGAGTCATAGCTTCTGGCCCTGTCTCTTCACTGGTTGCTACTAGGTCACTTCCTGCTCCATGAGCTTATCATACCTCTTCTTAAAGCTATGTATGGATCCTGCTTCTACTACATCACTTCCCAGACTATTCCAATTCCTAACAACTCTGACTGAAGAAATACTTCCTAACATCCCTGTGATTCATCTGAGTCTTCAACTTCCAACCGTGACCCCTTGTTGCTGTGTCCCATCTCTGGAACATCCTGTCTCTGTCCACCTTGTCGATTCCTATCAGCATTTTATGTCTTTATCATATCCCCCCTGTCTCTCCTGTCCTCCAGTGTCTGGAGACCTGGAGAGGGTCTTGGGGGTCAACGCCCCCGCGGCTCAATCTGAGACCAGGCCTCATGGTGGATCAGGATCGGATCAACCAGGCTGTTACTGCTGGCCGCATGCAAACTGACGTACAAACCACAACTCGGTTGGTCAGGTACTGACTTTAGGTGCCTGTCCAGTGCCTTCTTGAAGACAGCCAGGGGTCTATTGGTAATCCCCTTATGTATGCTGGGAGGCAGTTGAACAGTCTTAGGGCCCTGTACACTTATTGTGTTGTCTCTCAATGTACTCGTGGCACCCCTGCTTTTCATCAGGGGAATGTTGCATTTCTTGCCGAGTCTTTTGCCTTCATAGGTAGTGATTTTCGTGTGCAGATTTGGTACCAATCCCTCCAGGACCTTCCAAGTGTATAATATCATGTATCTCTCTCTCCTTCCTTTCCAGGGAATACAGATCAAGGACCTTCAACCGTTCCCAGTAATTTATCTACTTATGTGTGCCGTGAAAGTTCTTTGTACACTCTCCAGGTCTGTAATGTCTCCAACCTTGAAGGTGGCCATTAGTGTACAGCAGTATTCCAGCCTAAAGAGAACAAACTATATGAAGAGAATCATCATGAGCTTGGCGTCCCTAGTTTTGTTAGTTTTTAGTTTGATATCTTTATTATGCACCCCATACCCATCCTGTGGGCGGTAGTCAAAAGATTACAGAGGTACATAATGGGTCCAGGGACTGGACCTCAAAGTTTGATAGCTGAGCAAGTTACAAAGGTAATGAACTCAGATGGTCACAATCATGACAAGTTACAAAGGTATTTGCAGATTACAGAGGTATATATAGGGTCCAGAGACTGGGCCCCAAAGTTTTGATAGCTGAACAAGGTACAATGGTAATGAATTCACTAGTTACAAGGTAATGAATCATGTAAGTAAATTTACTTACGTCTGTACATGGTTGCACTCATGAACAAATTATAAAGCAATGAGCAATCTATTAGTCTACACCCGGCCACAACTGTAATGAGTTATTGGTGCAAATTTTAATTGTTGGGTCACACACACACACATATACATATACACATACATATACACACACACATACACACACATACACATACACACATATATATACACACACACACACGTGTCAATGCTTTATTTACAGGGAGCAAAGTCAGTGGAAAAATACCCTAGTTTTGAAGGTTCTCATTTTCCATCCTATCGGGTCAATTTACCTTAATCTCTGTGTGTGAGTGTACTCACCTAGTTGTGGTTGCAGGGTCGATTCACAGCTCCTGGCCCCGCCTCTTCACTGGCCGCTACTAGGTCACTTCCTGCTCCATGAGCTTTATCATACCTCTTCGTGTGTATGTGTGTATATATGCCATAAATTATGATCAGGCGATGCATTGCCTGGTCTTATCAAAATAGAGCGTATGTATGATCTTCCTCAACTCTTAATTAAACAACTAGACTCCATTTAAATTCGACATGTCTTCAGTATGGTCTGATAATGTCTTCAGCTGATTTATGTTTCTGTAATTCACCCATTAACCACCTTGTTTTAACATCAATCTCCCGCCCCACCATGTTCAACCGTAGTCTCGTGTGTGTGTACTCACCTATTTGTGGTTGTAGGGGTCGAGACTCAGCTCCTGGCCCCGCCTCCTCACTGATCGCTACTAGGTCCTCTCTCTCCCTTCTCCATGAGCTTTATCATACCTCGTCTTAAAGCTATGTATGGTTCCTGCCTCCACTACATCACTTGCCAGACTATTCCACTTCCTGACAACTCTGACTGAAGAAATACTTCCTAACATCCCTTTGACTCATCTGAGTCTTCAACTTCCAATTGTGACCCCTTGTTTCTGTGTCCCATCTCTGGAACATCCTGTCTCTATCCACCTTGTCTATTCCCCGCAGTATTTTGTATGTCGTTATCATGTCTTCCCAAACCCTCCAGTCCTCCAGTGTCGTCAGGCCGATTTCCCTTAACCTTTCTTCGTAGGACAATCCCCTTAGCTCTGGAACTATCCTTGTTGCAAACCTTTGCACTTTCTCAAATTTCTTGACGTGTTTAACCAGGTGTGTGTGCTCGTGTGTGCGCTCGTGTGTGTGTGTGCTCGTGTGTGTGTGCGCTCGTGTATTGTGTGTGTACTCACCTTCTGTGGATTCCATCTCACACCGGTTAGTAAGTAAGTTTATTCAGGTATACACAAATACATTTACATACATTATCATACATAGCAGCATATGTGTAGAGAACCCAGGATAACCCAAAAAAAGTCAGACAGAGTGACTTATTTCCATTGGGGTCCTTTACCTATTTCCCAGATGCATAATAAAAATGATGAATAGGCTATTTATCATTTTTATCATGCATCAAAGAACCAGTGTGAGATGGAATCCACAGACGGTGCACACTGACTCCACTGTCCACAATCCTACTTTACGTGTATCAGGCTACTGACACAAGCCTTCAAAGAGTACATTGCAATCTTGGGCTGTCAGCAGTTTGAGAACAATAATACTAAAAGAATTTCAACTGAATTTTATTGACCAAAGACTGAGGGAGACTGACACCAGTCAGTCCATCTATCATCATTCTATCATGCAGGAGGAGCCACATGTCTATGGTGCATCCAACAAAATAAGTAGACTCTTGAATATCACTACCGCCAGGCTCCAGCTGGGTTACATGTATCTTTGGTAAGTTAAATCACCACCACGAGATGTAGACCAAATATTAAATATATTAAATATTATCTTTATTTCTACAAGTACATGTATAAGGTATACAGTCCTAGCTGCATCAATGACATACTACTACATAGAAAAACGCTTGTTATGCAGAGCATTTCTGGCAAATTAGGTCAGTTTTGTCCCAGGATCCGACCCACACCAGTCGACAAACTCCCAGGTACCTGATCAGGCCCTAATTCACCATGAGGCCTGGTCACAGACCGGGCCGCGGGGGCGTTGACCCCCGGAACTCTCTCCAGGTAAATTCCAGTTACCTATTTTACTGATGGGGAACATAGACAACCGGTGTAAAGAAACACGCCCAATGTTTCTACCTTCGCTGGGAATCGGTCAGCAGTAACAGCCTGGTTGATCAGGCCCTGATCCACCATGAGGCCTGGTCACAGACCGGGCCGCGGGGGCGTTGACCCCTGGAACTCTCTCCAGGTAAACTCCAGACCCTCGCCGTGTGAAGCGAGAGCCTTGTTCTAGAAATTAGGAAAGGAAGATTGAAAATTTTTGGAAAAAAATGTTTTCTTACCAAAAAATAGTGCATCATTCTGGCAACATTTTGGTGTAATCAACTTGTTTATATCATATTTCCAAGTATATTTTTTCCTTAAATGTATTTTTGTTGTGCTTGCTGTCATAAATAATACATGTTGCCAATTAGTGTTTTTTTTTTAGTTTTGTCTCTGCAAAAATTACAATTTTTATGATTATTTCATTAAAAAAACTCTAAATAGCAACATCTCTGATGCCTCCATTCAAGTGTAGGGACTCATGCCACCTCAGTGGCCTCTGGGGTCTCAACATGTGCTGATGCATGCAACTCGCTGAGATTTAGCGTGCCATATCCATAGAGTTTCACAGAAAAAAATATATTAATAACTCAGAAATAAGTTTTTGACATTGTTTGTAATGTTTTGCGAAAAGTATTAATAGGATTGTCAAGATTTTTTCAAACGTTATTGAGTAATGATGGCTCTACAACCACCCATGAAAGATTTCCAATATCTTTTACAGCTTTGTTTTTATTGATTTTTTTCCCACAAAATAAAGGCAAAAACAAAATCACTAACTTCAACATTTTTTATAATGGAATCTACTGATATTTTTGCTAAAATGGATTGGGTCAACAATTATAGAGCCTTTATCTTTCATCTGATGTTAACTAGAGCATTGTACATCTTCCCAATTTTGTAGAAATTTACTGGTTTTGTGACCCCTAAAATTTGGCACATTTTATTTTTTCTACCTAACCTAAAGGCAAAAAATCATAAAGACAGTGTATAGGTTTTTAAAAGCTGTATAAATCACTGTAAAAAATCTCATTGAAATTAGACCAAAATAAAGAAAAAAACGTGAATTCATTCGCCCCTCCCTTTAGCCACCAGGTCACGGGGCACCTTAAATAACACGTAAACTTTGTCAGATGGACTATTGTCATACTTTGCGTCATTATGTGCTGGAATGCGAGAAAATTAATGAATTCAGAGACAACTCATTCAGAAATGTTCAAGATATATCAAAGTATTTTATCCACAGTAGTATATAAATCATTCTGGAAAAATACCCTGACTTTGCTCACTTTGTGTGTGACCCAATTAATGTCTGCACAAACTCTTTATGATTGTGACAAGATATAAACATGTAAATAGTTCATTACCTTTGTAACTTGTTCAGCTATCAAAACTTTGAGGTCCAGTCCCTGGACCCATTATGTACCTCTGTAATCCTTTGACTACCACCCACAGGATGGGTATGAGATGCATAATAAAGATGTTAAACTATCATTTTTAGGGTTATACAGAGCCTTGGGAATGGGAAGCAATCCAGTGTGATCCAAAGAAGGGGAAGACAGGTCGAATTTCTTGGAACAGGAGCCCGTCACTAGCATCAAAGAACCTCCTCTGAGGGAGGCAAGGGGGAATCGAGAGGTGGGCGTGGCTATAGAAGGTGCGTCTCAGATAGTGCACCGTGAGTGGTCGACACGAACATTTTTCATGGAAGTAGGGCTCTCTGGTTGGTCAGGTCGTTGCTCTATTTGTCAACAAATGCGTTGATTGGTTGGAGGTTGTGGCCCAGACACCAGTGTTCCAGGCAGCCACTTCCAGGGCAGCAGCGGCCGCTGATGGTTGTGCTGGTGAAGGAGCAAGCAGCCGCAGACAACAGAGGAAGTTGCTGACCTTGGTGAAACTCTTCTACCCCGTCATGGCACTTAGTTGTCTCGCTGGCGTCGTGGGCCTCCTCTTCCTGGCTGGTGAGTTGGTAGTAATACACTGTATGGCTATAGTATATAACTTAGTTTTTAGTTGATATTTTGGAAAAAGACGGGTTGTCAATATATTGCCTAAAAAT
Organism: Cherax destructor; assembly: GCA_009830355.1. Lineage (NCBI taxonomy): Eukaryota > Metazoa > Arthropoda > Malacostraca > Decapoda > Parastacidae > Cherax > Cherax destructor. The sequence continues at coordinate 144,710 of WNWK01001960.1, forward strand.
TGGTTGTGCTGTCAACATATTGCATAGACTGGTTTTGCTGCCAACATGTTGCATAAAGACTGGTTGTGCAGTCAACATATTGCATAAAGTCTGGTTTTGATGTCATATTGCATAAAGTGTGGTTATGCTGTCCACATATTGCATAATGACTAGTTGTGTGGTCAACATATTTCATAAAGACTGGGTGTCTAGTCAGCATATTGAACAAAGTCTGGTTGTCCATCAACATATTGCATAAAGTCTGGTTTTTCTGTCATCATATTGCATAAAGACTAGTTGTGCGGTCATGAAGATCCCATGAAAGGCAACACTTGGAGTCTGTATGGCCCTTTCAGCTTTAGCGCTTGACTTGATTATAATAATAATGGAGCACATCAGAGGCCAGATGATACATTGTCTAAACAGCATCACCTCGCTCACCTCTAAAAATAAATTCTTTGGGTATCATTTATTCATGAGGCGCTGAACTTGTAGGAGGAAATGAGAGGAAGGTCACATAGCGCCTGAGAAATGAAAGGCTTGATCCGAGGACATTAAATGTAATTCCAGTTCTTTGGAACAAGAGCCCTTGCATTTGTGGACACAGTGGTGCCTATGCTTACCTTCCTATGGTGTAGAAATATACCTAGTTGGATCAATCTTATTGAAGCTAGCTGGCCTAGTGGCTTACGCGACGGTCTGGAGTGTCAGCAAACACTTGTCTTGTTTCCTGACGAACCTTACCTAACCTCTGGAGTTTTGAGACTCTGTGATCGCGGTTTCTAACCCCACCCGTGGTATGGTTTGTTTGCAATCGTGTCATTACGATTTCGTGAGTCAAGAGCCCTAAACTAACTAACTAACTAGGCTATGTTCTAAAGTTGATTGGTTCATTGGGTTTAAAGCCTATTGAATACACGAGGGTCATCAAGGCTGCATATAACCTTTTCGCTATTAGTCAAGGATATTTTTGGCTTTAGATAACACCGCTCTACACGAGACACTTTAAACATTATCCTGAACTATATACAAATAAATAAAGCCCAAGACTGTGCTGCTGTCCTCGTTGCCAAAGACGTGGAGAAGGCTTTCGACATGGTCTGGCATGACGGCTTAAAGTACAAGCTCTGTAACTCTTTTGACTTTTTAATAAACATGATGGTCGCACTATACGTATAAAGTTCAGGAATAATTTTCCTAACTACTTCCCCCTTCAGACAGGAGTTTCACAAGACTCCTTTCTTTCTACATTCTGCATTCTTTATACAAATGACTTACCAGACCCTATGCACCCACACACTATCACCATCTCACTATCACCATCTCATGTGCAGACGACATCACACAACTCACTGCAAGATTCCTTGCACACAACTCAGCACAAGGTAGACAGGATTAGCGCATGGGAATTATTATGGCGAGTAAAGTCTAAAATAACCCATTTCCATCATAGACGAAGCATCCCTACTCCTGTCGAACTCAGAACACTGTCTCACGAACACCTATACCTCGCACTTCATCCACAACAGTACTTGGAGTCATCCTCGACTACAAGTTACGAATCCACGATCACATCGATTATAAGGCAGCTGTGACGTGAATTGCACCCTCTCAGCTTTATAGGCCCAGAGAGTGCAATTCTCTCAGATCCCTCATCACGCATTTGCACTGGGTGCTGGACGTGAGGTGCCAGGACTTTGCCACGAGCGAGTCACTCCGTCTCAGGACTGGCATCCCCTCAAGGACGGTTCCTTGACGTTGGTGAGGGGCTCTTGATTTGATCTGTGCTCCAGTTCCTTGAATACCTTCCACATCCCTCCCCCTCACAGGCGCTGCATAATCCTACGGGTTTAGTTCTCCCACTTTATTATAATAATAATCAGGACTAGCATACCAGCTCTGAACGTCTTCACCCCTCAAGGAAGGTTCCTTGATGTTGGTGAGGGGCTCTTGAGCTAGGGAATTGGATCTGTGCTCCAGTTCCTTGAATTAAACCTAAATACCTTCCACATCCCCACCCCTCCACAGGCGCTGTATAATCCTACGGGTTTAGCGCTTCCCTCTTGATTATAATCTGAACGTCTTCTGGACAGACTTGAGGTATACCGTGACTCATGGACTTCCTTGACGACACTATCAGACGCCCCCACAATCTATAAAACCTCTTCCAATCTTTTTGCAATCCTGTTTCTCAACCATTTTACACTTAGCCTTTACTTAAGCCACTTTTCTTGCAACTATCATCCTTTGCCATAATATCTTCCATCCTCACTATTAAAATACCATAGCCATGGATTGCATTGCTGTGTAGTTTGAGTAAAGAGCCTTGTTCAGACTCCAGAGTTCCTTGGGGCCGCCACCGTCCAACCTTTTGCCGACCTTGCCCGACCACTCTTGAAGAGAGGAGTTGAGGAACACAAGACTTGCAATGCCTTTGCTGCTGGGTTTAGCCCCGGCTTTTTTTCTTTTTCTGTAGCTCTATTCTTCAATTATCCCCTCTTCCCCCCTCACTCCTAGTGGGTCCTTACCTGTGAGTTTCTTATAGTTCTTCAAGGATACTTTAACCCCTAAAATTTGGATTAAAGTATAATATCAGTGTGTATATACATACACCTCTCGGTGTATGTTCTAATGAGGGTAATTTCCTGTTACTAATTTTAATTAACATTTAATGACCGCGTAATTTTATGCAAATATATCGCATACAGTCCACCCGTTTTATTTACAATTTCTGGTGTCATTCCGACGAGTGAATATATATACCTGTGAGATATTCATGATAACGCCGTATTTTGCGTTGAATATACAATTCAATAAAATTATTTCAGTATTCCTAGTGTTGAACACTGTCAAATAATAAGCCTCATTTATCAATTTGAATAGCTCTTGCACACTAGAATAAATAACACATGTAATGGTTAATGTTTAAAAATATTTTAGCTGCAATTCATTAAGCTGTTCAGTACAGATTAATCGTTATCAATAATGAACACCAGAGGTTCAATTTCGTCTTGACATGCGAGACTGGGACCACAGCGAGGCTGGGACCACAGCGAGACTTTCTACCGAAACTAATTCAATACAGTGTTAAGCAGCTGTCCACAGACAGCAATACCATTAGATGATATTTGTAATTTATTGAGACTGCTTTCTTGTATCCCCCAGACAATGTCAGACGCAAGTGTACCAAATGAATGGATGCCATTAGTCAGAATATAGAGCGTATTTACCTTTGGCAATACAACTTTGTATTGTGTGGGAGACTTTAATATGTGGTGGTGGTTATGGTTGTGTGTTGGTGATTGATGTGGTTGTTTGTGTGGTGTTGGTAGTTTTTGTGTGGTATTGGTGGTTGTGTGCAGTTGGTTTTAAAGTGATAGGTGTATGTGTATGTATGTGTGTGTGTGTGTGTGTGGGTGTGTGTGTGTGTGTGGAGAGTTAGCCATTGATGTGGTGGCGGTTGATGTACTTTTTTTGATGTAGCTGTTGAGTGGTGGTGGTGGTAGTTGTGGTGGTGGAAGTGGTTATGGATGGTGGTGGTAATGGTTGTGGGTGTGGTGGAGTTTCTAGATGGAATACCACTAGTGATGCCATTATAAAAGTATATCAATTTCATGCTTTTTTTTCTGACATTTTTGAGTTTTCCGCTTTTCCTCGAAACTGACTTTTTTTTAATTAGCTCTGAGAGCCATATAGTATCTCTGATTAAAACTGTCTTATTTACTTTTATTTTCAGGTGTTGCACCATCAGTCTGATGCGTGTTGCTATTTTGGTGTTTTTCAATCATAATTTTGAAAACTATTTCGAAACTTTGCAAATTAAGGGTAGTTTTAGATTCCATTATGACGTGTTTCCTTACACCGGTTGTCTATGTTCACCCATCAGTAAAATAGGTACCTGGGTGTTAGTGCACTGGTGTGGGTCGCATCCTGGGACAAAACTGACCTAATTTGCCCGAAATGCTCAGCATAACAAGCGGCTTTCTATATAGTAGTATGTCATTGATGTCAGCTAGGCCTGTATACCTTGTACATGTACTTCGACATTATTTGCGTTTGGAATTTAAATTTATGTAACTTCAAGAATGCGGGGAAAGGGGATTTGTGTTAGTAGGGGTGGGAGTGTGCGGGTGGATGTATTGACGAGTGTGTACTCACCTATTTGTGATTGCATGGGTCGATTCATAGCTCCTGGTCCCGCCTCTTCAATGATCGCTACTAGGTCCTCTCTCTCCCTGCTCCATGAGCTCTATCAAACCTCGTCTTAAAACTATATATGGATCCTGCCTTCACTACGTCACTTGCCAGACTATTCCACTTCCTTACAACTCTATGACTAAAGAAATACTTCCTAACATCCCTTTGACTCATCCGAGTCTTCAGCTTCCAATTGTGACCCCTTGTTTATTTGTCCCATCTCTGGAACATCCTGTCTCTGTCCACTTTGCCAATTCCTCGCAGTATTTTGTATGTCGTTATCATGTGTGTGTGTGTGTTAGTTAGTTACCATTTTGTCCTAGGCACATGTCAATTAGACACTAGGCCTGTTGTATATATGTGTGTGTGTATGTGTGTGTAAGGAAACACTTCGAAATGTTTCTGCCCCACCGGGAATTGAACCCGGCCCCTCCGTGCGTGAAGCAAGAGCTTTACCCACTAGGCCACCGGGGGCTGTGTGTGTGTGTGTGTGTGTGTGTGTGTGTGTGTGTGTACTCACCTATTTGTATTATACAACGTGTGTGTGTGTGTGTGTGTGTGTGTGTGTTAGTTACCATTTTGTCCTAGGCACATGTCAATTAGACACTAGGCCTGTTGTATGTATGTGTGTGTGTGTGTGTGTGTGTAAGGAAACACTTCGAAATGTTTCTGCCCCACCGGGAATTGAACCCGGCCCCTCCGTGTGTGTGTGTGTGTGTGTGTGTGTGTGTGTGTGTGTGTGTGTGTGTGTGTGTGTGGTGGGTGAGTGCGTGGTGTAGTTAAGGAAACTTGAACTGAGTTTTTATATAGTTGAGTCCACTTGCAGCATTACTAGTTTGGTGAACCTTTTTGTCGTTTTTATGAGTATACGTTAATATCCTGGGTAATCTACACATATGCTATGTATGATAATTTATGTAACTGTATTTATGTGTGCCTGTACCTGAATAAACTTGCTTAATACTCAACATTAACTGTAGCCTCCACCCTCCCCCCATATACATGCATGCATACACACACAGCCAGGAGCTCTGAATCAACCCCTGCGACCACATATAGGTGAGTACACACACAACTATGAGAAAAGACTTTAAAAACTCCGATTAAGAGCAAAGTAATGAGGACTAGTTTAGACAGGATCAAGATCACTGCCTACAAAATTCTCAGAGGACTGGATGCAGTGGATAAGGATAGGCTGGCTGTTTGAAACAAAGCCAGGGAGACAGGTACGAGGAGAGGGGGCCAGGTACGAGGAGAGGAAGCCGAGTAGGAGGGAAGGTAGCCAGTGGATATGAGGAGAGGGAGCCTGTGGAGAGTGATGCCACTGGAACGTTACGAAGGGCGCCTCATCAGTGTGAAGCAGTCACTATACTCTGGTTCAAGAGTAGATCTGATAGGGCCCGGGATGACAGAAATTAGTAAAACCGGTCAATATGAGTTGAGAGGTAGGGCTAGAAACTAAAATGCTACAATCATTAAAACTTAAGAGTTGATAAATTAATTTCTGAAGACGAAACACCACGACCATAGATATAAACATGTAAATAGTTTATTACCACTATAACTTGTTCAACTATCAAAACTTTGCAGTCCAGTCCCTGGACCCATTATGTACCTCTGTAATCCTTTGACTACCACCCACAGGATGGGTATGGGGTGCATAATAAAGATATTAAACTAAAAACTACCCCTGTTGCTGCAAGTATAGCAAATAGGTTATTATACTTAAGATTACATAAGTGAAAGATAGAATTACTGGTATATCAATACAGACACATTTGCCAATGAGCTACGAGATAAGATATAGTAGCGATACCCAGGACGAAGATTATGGATATGATGAATGTTATATTTCCCGAGGGATATAACATAGTAAGAAGTGTGTGTATGAGAGGAAGTGATGAATAACTAGACGTAATAACGCTTTTAGAGAATACATAGTAGGAATAATGGAGACAGAAGTATGAGAAACCGAAGGCAAAACTACTGATCACGGGGGAAACTTTGTTGATAAATAAATTGACTGGAGGAACTGAGAATCACACAGACGATCAGGAATATGGAGAGCCAACATATTTAGACTCCACTAGGCAATGGAGAGAAGCTGAATCAGCAAGCGAATATAGAGGAAACAATACGAGAAACCTATAGAATATGCTAACCCACACTGGGATGAGATTCGAGTGGAGTAAATTACGTAGTAATGAGTTCCAGGATAAAAATGGAGGAAAAAGACCATGACGGAGAGATTACTAAAGTCATGCCAAGAAATAAGATTCGTTCCAACAAGAAAGATAGGAAAGACAAAGAACATGGTGGTCTACGAATTACAAGGAAAAGTAGTGAGGCAAATGTTGAGAGTAAAAGGGCATAGAAAAACCTATAGGAAAATACAGAAGAAAACTGAAAACTAAGATAAGGAACACTTCCTTGACTGCATGGAAGCATTTGACACATCACACAGGAGGCTGCTATAGAAAATGAAAAAAGCAGGAATGAGTAACGAGAAAATGGTAAAGCGTTACAAAATTACCTAGGGAAATAAAAGGCAGAGGGTAATGGTATGAGAGAAGGTACCAGGGTGAACACTAGTGAAGGCAGAGTTCCCAAGGATGAGTGTGTGATCCTCACGCTGTTGCTGATATACCTCTAATACATCATACAGAGGAGATGGATTATGGGGAGCCTCAGGGTGACAGCAACCATTGCTTCATATGCTTGGCTTTCTGAAGAAAAAAATACAGGGAGAGGAAAAGTTAAACCAAACTTGATTTACACAAAGATGGTGAAAATTCCGAATACGAAAGACAACGAAGAGAACAGAGTAGTAGCCAGAACTGAATGTACAAGATTGATAAAGTTCTTCTTGAGCGAAACAGTATTAAAAAATGTTTTCTGGTCATAAGTATATTTGATTTACCCAGGGGAGGGGGCAGAGTTCCCTTACTTGGAAGTGTCAGTCTTCTAGCTTAAAAGTCACACAACAGCGCTGTATGACCCTTGTGGGTTTAGCGCTAAGTTTTGATTATAATAATAGTAATATTACTGTTTTATTTGAGGAAGGGGGAGAGTTAAGGGAATTATGAGAGGCTGAAAAACCCCTATTCCCCCCTTACCCCTTAGCACCGGCCCTGGTTATACCCATCTAGATTATACTGCTTAAGATCCTTTAATAAGAACGTAGTAAAGAGTGCGTGTTGTGCTCATGATTGTGTTATTGAGCTTTAGTAAAAAGATATATTGACCAAGCGTCTTACAAAGTTGTAACCCTGATGAAACTCGGGACAAAAACACACACAAAAAGCATCATACATGCGCGCACACGCACGAGCCTTCATGTACATTGAACGTGTTAATTATAACCCTAATTTTTAAAGGTGTGGACCGGTAAGCCAGCGAAAGGCTTCGGTCAGATGACCAAAAGCTCCAGCTGCGGGTCATCATATGACTTAGACCTGCGTCAGGAAACACTTGTTCCCTACAGAACCTTATTCACCCTAATTGTGTTAAGTTTCTTTGATCATTAGAGTGGCATGCTGTACGAGATATAAAAAAAAAAAAAATTGAAAGCCGTGCCGCATGACTCATACGAATTTTGGCACTTATGGTTGTTATTATAGTAACAAAAAATATACGCCAGGGGACTCCATAAGCTTAGCCTTGTTCCAGGAGCTACAGATAGTCAGACTAACACAGGTTTTGGCGCACTTTATTTTGAGAATATTATTTTAGCCCCGGCCATGTTAAAATAAAATAAAAAGAAACACACTAACCATCATTCATTCAATAGGTACGTTTCCAGGAGTGCGCAGACATGACAGTTTAACGATCCTCAAAGTTGTAACATCATTACTCCTTCAGTGTAGATACTGTACTTCTCACCTCCAGGACTCAAGTCTGACTAACCGGTTTTCCTGAATCCCTTCATAAATGTGACTGTGCTCACACTCCAACAGCAAGTCAATCCCTGAAAGCCACTCTTCCTAAACAATAATATCAGTAATATAATATTCTTAAGAAAAGCACATGCACGCACTCAAGTGGAACTTTGAGGAATATATTTTGTTAAAAATGATTTAAAATTCGTTAGGTATTTGTCTGTGAATATATTGGTGTTTTTTATTGTGACGTGTGTTCAGCGCCCCTCCCACTTCCCTTGGAATGTAGGATTCACCCCCTCCCGTCGGGTTACCTTCAAAATACAAGCCTCTTATGTACAATGATATTATAAAAGTTAATGGAATTAGCCTAGCTTCCCAGTGGTGTTTTTTGTATAATTGAGAGGGAGGCGAGTTGGTTGTTAGACTTGTAGCATTGATAAAGTGGAATATCTATTATTTGTTGTTGTATATATTATTTTAGATGCAGTGTACGTGGACTCCATACATAGCTTCAACAATATGAGGACACATAAAATTCTGCGAAGAAAAGTCTTTATTATTGCATTTTTTTATATTTTACCTTCTATGGTTCCTGGACTTAGGACAGTTCTCAAATCACCTCAGTTGATTGTAGGTTGAAAGAGCCAGCGTTCACCCTCCCATTCCATAAACTCAAATAGATAATAATTAATATGTAATAACACGAACCCCTAGTGCCCTAGTCATCGTGTAGTCAAGGCGAAAACGCCTTGACAATGAGAGAGGTCAAAGAATGGCCAGACTGTAATTCAAATAACCTTGTGTTACAATAAGGGTATGCAGAAAAACATCTCTGAATGCACAATACATGGAACTTTAGAGTGGATAGGATGCAGCAGCTGATCACACTGGGTTCCACTCCTGTCAGCTAAGAACAGGAAACTGAGGCTACAGTGGACACAGGCTCATCAAAATTGGACAGTTGAAGATTGATAAAGCGTCGCCTGGTCTGACGGATAACGATTTCTAATGCGACATGCAAATAGGGACAAAATTTGGCATAAACTTTGGAATGTAGTGGAATGGGAGATTCGCAGCAGGAATGTACAGCCGACAAATCTGCAGTAACTGCGTGACGGATCTCTAAGGAATATTTCCAACACTTGTAAATCCAAGCCAAGAAGAAATCAGGCTGTTATTGGCGCAAAAGGGATGGGTGGCTACCTAGTACCAGAAGGGTGTACCAGATCAAGTGGCAAGTGAATGCATATGCTGAAATATATTTCTAGGTGTATAATTCCGCTCGTTTGAATGTCTGAGTCTGGAAGTCCCTGGTAGTAAAGTATTGAAATATTCACACGTGATAATGTCTGAAGTTTGTCTAACCATCAATTTGTTTTGCCAGACATGCAAATCTTATATTGCACACGCGTGATAAATCTGACTACTTTTAGTGCACTTTTTAATATAGAATAAACTTTAGCACTCACCTGAAATGAATATTAATGTTCTGGGCACGAGGGAGAGTGATGTTTTGACATGGATTGTATTTTACAGTGATGAGGATTATTGGATTCACATATTGTAAACAAATCACGGTACGGGTGGGGCTCTAACTCACGGCAAGCCAGAGCGTAAGCCACTCAGCCAGCTGAGTGGCCAGGTATATTAATAAACCATAGGGAGGTTAGCATGGGTCCCACTGTGACCACATGTGCAAGTTTATACCGATGAATCTCCCGCCAGAGTGGCTATGTCGAACTCTAGCTCAAGTCCCCTCAAAGCCGTCTGACTCACGAAATCGTGTTATTACGATTTCGAGATTCACATAGTGTGTTTTACAGTTCTGGGGACTGATGTATCCACATTGTGTTGTAAATTGAACATTTTCAACACTATGGGATCTTTATTGATAACTGTTTCGGCAGCACTCAGGCTTCTTCAGTCGAATAAATAGATTAATCAGAATCTTGGAAGCATCAACTTAGATGGAAGACGAAGTAGAGTAAGTGTAGCAGTCTGATGTAATCAGTCTATCGCCCCTAGGAGTGTGTGTGTGTGTGTACTCACCTAATTGTGGTTGCAGGGGTCGAGACTCAGCTCCTGGCCCCGCCTCTTCGCTGTCCGCTACTGGGTCTCTGCTCTCCCTGCTCCATGAGCTTTATCATACCTCGTCTTAAAACTATGTATGGTTCCTGCCTCCACTATATCTTTCTCTAGACTATTCCACTTCCTTACTACTCTATGGCTGAAGAAATGCTTCCTAACATCCCTTTGACTCATCTGAGTCTTCAGCTTCCAGTTGTGTCCTCTTGTTTCTGTGTTCCCTCTCTGGAACATCCTGTCACTGTCTACCTCGTCGATTCCCCGCAGTATTTTGTATGTCGTTATCATGTCTCCTCTGACCCTTCTTTCCTCCAGTGTTGTTAGTCCTATTTCCCTCAACCTTTCTTCATAGGACAGACCCCTGAGTTGTGGAACTAACCTTGTCGCAAACCTTTGCACTTTCTCTAGTTTCTTTATGTGCTTGACCAGGTGTGGGTTCCAGACTGGTGCTGCATAGTCTAGTATGGGCCTGACGTACACGGTGTACAGTGTCTTGAACGATTCCTTGTTAAGGTAACGGAACGCTAATCTTAGGTTTGCCAGTCGCCCATATGCTGCCGCAGTTATCTGGTTGATGTGTGCCTCCGGAGACGTGCTTGGCGTTATACTCACCCCAAGGTCTTTCTCCTTTGCCGAGGTTTGTAGCCTTTGTCCGCCTAGCCTGTACTCTGTGTGTGTGTTTGTGTGTGTGTGTGACCCAATTAATATTTGCACTAATAACTCATTACAATTGTGACCGGGTGTGGACGTGTGAATTGCTCATTACTTTGTAATTTGTTCATGGTTGTAACCATGTATGACGTGTGGATGATTCATTACCTTTATAATTTGGTCATGATTGTGACCAGATCTATCTGGAGTTCATTACCTTTGTAACTTGTTCAGCTATCAAAACTTTGGGGCCCAGTCCCTGGACCCATTATGTACCTCTGTAATCCTTTGACTACAGCCCCCAGGATGGGTATGTGTGCATAATAAAAATATTAAACGAACTAAAACTAAGCCCTAGGTGTAAGATAGCAGGTTGTTGTAAACCTAGTGGCTATGTAGGTTTCTAGGCCGCGGGCAGTAATATTTTGTTAATCAGTTGGTTATCAGAAATAAGGCCTGGGACCTGTTGACCATACTTAAACATCTCTCAGAATCGTCCACAAGAATGTCACGATTAACGTACACATATTTTGCTGCTGTACAACTGACACGCAGGCACTGAGACTTGTAGGTGTAATAGTGGCCAGAGTGCCATGGCCTACCTTATCCACCTTCGTGTCGTTACACACCATTGTGTCACACCACAACCATCACCTCTGGTGTCGTGTGTACAAGGACACGTGTACGTTTTAGGACCTTAGTTAAAGGAAAACTTTAGCCAAGAGTGGTTTCACCAGTCCTTATGATGATTAGAAAACCACTCCTTTAATAGTAAAATCTGATTATAATCATAACCATAATTTTTAAAAGAATGGAGAGGTAAGCCAGTGGAAGGTCTCGGTCAGATGACCAGAAGCTCCAGCTGCGGGTCATGTGACTAAGAGCTACACCAGGAAACACTTGTCCTGTTTCCTGACAAACCTAATACATACCTACTCCTTTAATAAGTCTTGACCTGTACATAAGTGTTGCCATCCACGGCCTCCCGGTATCCCCATATAATTGACTATTCCACTTTTAAATATCCTGGCAGCGGACTGCGGATGTATCCACTCAAAGTATCATTTTATAATAATATTAATCTTTATTTCTACAAGCTGACACACTGATATATAGAAAGCCCCTTGTTATGCAGAACATTTTGGGAAAATTAGGTCAATTTTGTCTCCATGATGCGACCCAAACCAGTCGACTAACACACAGGTACCTGTTTTACTGCTAGGTGAACAAGGACAGCATCCTAATGTTTCCACCTGTACCGGGGATCGAACCACGGACCTCAGCGCGTGAGCTAGCAGTCGAGCTACTGGACACAGTATCGGATTCTTCCCTGACAAAGTACAGTGTTAGAGTGTCTTCCTTTACAAATAAACCAATAACACTGCTCTTCTTTTCAGCTAAAACTGACCTAATACGGCCGGTCAGGTTTGTGTTACTCTTCCCAATGTTGGAAATTATTTTTCGTTTTCTTTGTTAGTGTTTCCTGGTTATTGATTGAATGAGTTTGTGCTCACAAGAAAATTGCCTTAAGACGTTAAAATAAATTGTAAAAAGTTTTCACTTCTTTAATTATTCACAACATTAGTTAGTCAGTGTCGTGGATAATGGAGAAAGTCTGGCCGGGTTAAGTTTTTCTAGTGATAACATTTACGCATTAGGAAAATGTAGCTTGGAGGAGGGGGTATACTCGTTTATTTTCCTGGCATATTTGTAGTTGGGGAGTTGAGTCTAGGATCCTGGCCCTGTCTTTTTGGCTCATAAGACTGGTGCTATAAATTTGCTGCCCCAAAAGGAGCTCTATCGTATATATTCTTGATAGTGTGTTTGGAGTTTGTCCTTACTTCTTACTTATTGAATCCAACCCAGCGTCGATAATTGTTTTTTCATGTTACTGACAACCGACCTACTGTTTTCTTTGAAAACGAGAGTAACTCTGGACTCCTTGAGTTCATCCAGCACGGTACTGGAGATGGATAAACCATATCACGGGCGGGGCTTGAACCCGCGGTTAGAGAGTCGTAAAACTCCAGACCGATGCGTTAGCCACTGATGATGGATAAATTTGTTGAGGGACTGGCAAATCGCCGGTACCATCTTTTAGGATTTTTGTTGGAATGTTGTTTGGTCCGGTGCTTTTAGTTGGGTTTAACTTGTTTAATAGATCTAGTCCTGAATGGCTGTACCGAGTGATTTTAGTTGCCATAGTTTACTAAGATTGTTCCTGAAGAAGCCCATGGTGAGCGAAACGTATATCCATTAGATATGTTGATACTCCCTTGTTTCATTATCATATTGGATTGCTCCTGTATTCTTCAATTTTAGAGCCTTTGTTCCTTTCATAAGTTTTTGTATACTGTTTTTTTCTGAAAACACTTAGCGCTGTAACATTCTGTCTATTTGCCCTAAATCTTTTCAGCAACTGATATCTAAATTTTAGATTGAATTATTGGATAATATCTCATCAGTTATCTAGGGTTCAGTTTTTTATCCTAACCTCCTAAATATGGTTCCAGTTTTTTCCCCTGGCATCATTTATATCTGCAGCTTGTTATTGCAATAATCTAGTCAATGCAAAATGTGGATACAACCTCAAGATTTCGGATATCTTATCATTAACAGTGAGGTGTTTTGCCATATTCTGTAAGGTTTTCATGGAGGTGTCACTGAAAGAATGGATATTTGGATACACTAAGATATAATGCTCCATTGTATGGCCCTGTCTCTGTCCACACACTTTACATTTTATATCACTGACATCTCAATACAAACAGTACTGCCAGAGATACTTATAGTCTAACCTTAGTCTGGCAGTAACATCTTGCAATCTCCTGACTTTGTTATTTTCTCCGTAGATGTGTTTAACTCGACACATTTCATTATGACGGATAATGCATCTGCTGGTTCCTATCTGAGCTGTTATACTTTCTTCAACTTCGTTTGCTAGTTCCTTTCTGACACTGATAACATTTCGTAATTTTATGTTTGAATCAGAATTATACTCAACATATTCTATGTAATGTTTGTGAGAGGGAATCCACAAAAGCTTAACTGTAATCCCTTTCTTAATAATTTGTGTATATCTATGCCTAACTTCATACACAAACAAACTTCATTCAGATCTCAGACTATTTAGAGCAAGTTGCATGTTGCAGAACATGCAACATCCCCCAATGAAAAGCAGTGGCGCCTCGAGTACACTAAGAGACAGTAAGTGTCAGGGGCCCAAGACTGTTCAACTCCCTCCCATCATACATAAGGGGGATTACCAACAGACCCCTGGCTGTCTTCAAGAAGGCGCTGGACAGGCACCTATAGTCAGTACCTGATCAGCCGGGCTGTGATCCATACGTCAGTTTACGTGCGACCAGCAGTAACAGCCTGGTTGATCAGACCCTGATCCACCACGAAGCCTGGTCTCAGACCGGGCCGCGGGGGCGTTGACCCCCGAAATCCTCTCCAGATATACTCCAGGTAAGTAATGAGAAAAGAGTATGTGGTCGTAGTTTCCACAAGCTTGAGTGCAATAAGCATGGCAAACAGCTCCGTTTGTAAGGTGGAAACCCATTTATTAATTCTAATAGACCTCTGTATTATAGTACCATCAGGCTAGTTTACAATAACAGCACTTCCCACCCTCACTTTGTCAGGGTTAATTAAGGGAGCCATCAGCGTACTCTGTATAATATTCTTTGTCCTAAGGTTGTGTGTGCTCCCAAGCACTGAGTTAAGAGGTAATCGAAGTTGAGTATTGTGCATGATTCGTTTCTTGGGAGGATAGGTGGACAAAGTGATATTAAAAGCTGTTATTTGCCAGGGTGGCGGGAAATGCTGTTGTTTTCTAGCATAACACAAATCACGTAGTCCAAAAAATTTTGTGTGTGGCTGTTATTTTAATCCATCTTGTGTATACCTGAATAAACTTACTTACACTTGTTTCATGAACATCCCTGAACCAACACAACTAATCACTCCACATCACCATTCATGCAAATTGCACGTATCCTGGAGGAGGAGGAGGAGGAAGATGGATGGTTTGATTGATATATGTGGTGTAATATAGTGTACTGAATATATTTTCTTCCACTTCGAACAGGTTTGAGTGAGGCCGGAGTGTGTCCCACTCCAGGAGTGGCAGGGACACAGGTACAGGATTTGGTAATGGGTTTGCTGCAGGCGTGGACCTGCCCTCAGACTTCTGGTTTGTGGTCCACCGGTGACTCTGTTCTCATGGTCCTCTGTAACTATACTCAGGCCACCACCTCCAGTCAGACTTGCTGTAAGTGCACCTTACGACTCCGGGTGTGTTTGAGGATGGGGAAGGGAAGGTAATACACCCATTGTGTGAATGACTTAACACCTCTCAAGGGCGGTTCCTTAACTGTGGTGAACAGCTCTTCAGATAAGGAATTGGACATGTGCTCGAATTACTTGAATTCAACCTTCATGCCTTCCATTTTCCCTGGCGTTATATGCCCCCTACGGGTTCACCGCGCCTTTCATGAATGTAATAATAATAATAATAAACACCCTAGCTTCCCCTCCTGTCCTCTTCATTCTTTACTCCATTCTTTCCTTCCCTTCATACATCGTTATTTATTCTCTCCATTTTTTTCACTCTTCCAGTGTTTCTCCATGATTACTCATTAAGATAAACTTTCTTCAGGAAATGTACAAATGGTTCTTAAAGTCAGCAGTTTAAATTTGAAGAATGATTCTGATGGCACATTATTTTCATATTTAGGGGGGAAGTGCTAAGCCCATAGGGGTCATACACCGCCTGGGAAATGGGAGGTAGTTAACTTCGATCAAAGGGGAGGACAAGGTTAATTTCTTTTATCAAGAGCCCTTCACCAGCATAAAAGAACTTCTAAGAGAGGTTTTGAGGACGCAGATGTAGTAAAGTATCAACGATACATTGTGGATTAAACCCAAAATGATAACATAAGAAAAAGTGACTTTTCCGTTATTTTTTTCCCCCCGACTGCCCCATTGTGTCCTTACTGCTCTGATTACTTAATGGGGCAGTTGGGAGAAAAGTTAAAAATGTCATTGATTTTATTGGGTTATCGTAGATTTAATGTAAGTAATGTATCATTCTTTACTTGCTCCATTGATTGCTCCCCTCAAGTTAGGTGTTTTGATGCTGTTGAGTACTCTTGATCCAAGGAAATGGGCCGATCTCACTTTTAAATCTAACCTGATTGCCTTTTAGAACCATTATGGGTTTAGCGCTTCAATAATAATAATAATCAATATTTTTGCATATACTGTACATCATTTCCATTATTATTACTGCTGTTTATTATTGTCCCATGTTGGTCAGCCACTACCAGAGTATCGTGCTCAGGAAGTCCTCCTTCGATAGCCAACGCCACTCACGTTGCTCTGTCTAGCAAGATGGGTTACTACTATGACTGCGACAACGGCACCTCCTGGATCTCCGGCAGCCTCTCCGGCCAAGTCTCCCAGTGTCTTCCCAGCGGCAATTACTCCAATATATTCGACTTCTGTGTCCCAGGTATGCCCGAGGTGGGGCTGTAGGGTATCGATATGCTTGGTTCGCATATGTGATCTCGGTGAAAAGGACCAATTAATATGACAAAATAGTCCTGTAAGGTGTTGGGAGCAGTAAGAAATTAAATACTATGTATGTTTGTCATCTTATTGTGGTATTTATAGCTGTAAGTTGTTATTGTTTACCCCTGGGCTTAGGCGAGAGTAAACCCAGCTAACATGAAAGGCCCTTGATGCAGTGAATTGCAGCTACCCTCCACTTTCTGGGATCATGTCTGATAACCCTATTTTCCAGGGTCGTATGACCCCTACCAGTTTTGAAGACTTCTTTCGCCAACAACGTATAAAAAGTCTAACATTAACTAGACAAACATATACAAAATAGTAAAAGCATTTTAAAATACTGAAAAATCTAGATCTATAAACTTTTTTTGAACGTTACCTGGACAAGAATAGAATAAAACTGTAAATAAAAACACTGCATTTTAGAACCCCAAACGAGATGATGGCATTTTAGAACCCCAAACAAGATGATGGCATTTTAGAACCCCAAACAAGATGATGGATTTTAGAACCCCAAACAAATCATAGAATTTTAGAACCCCAAAAGATGATGGCATTTAGAACCCCAAACAAGATGATGGCATTTTAGAACCCCAAACAACATCATAGCATTTTAGAACCCCAAACATAATAGCATTTTAGAACCCCAAACAAGATGACGGCATTTTAGAAACTCAAAGAAAATACCTCTGGGGTAGACATTCAATGCAGTTGTGCTTTAATTTGTTGATAAACAATATCTTCCACAGGTCCAGTATGTGTCTTGCCACGGGACTGTTCGGCATTGATGGACATTGGCATGAACATTACCGGCTTGTACATCATCAACCCCATCGGATTAACGACGTCCCCCACTGTCACTGTCAGTATTGCCACTGGGTGAAGGGTTGAATGTTATGGAGTTTTAGGTTTAGCAATGACATTATTTTGGACACTTCGAGAGGGATAAATGACTCAAATATAGGAAGTTTGAATTGGGTATATGTTTTTGATAGATGGTAAAATCACAAAACTGGCACTTTCATGAATGACGGCTTGGCTTGGTACATTAATGGATATATGCATTTTTCCAATATAAACTTTATGGTTGGATGGGTAAGTGGACATAAATACCATGTTGGATTAAAGGAAGGTGGGGTAGGGAGAAAAGCAGCCAAGGCTCTAGCCCTCTTTGCCAATTCTAGTAAATTTCGAATGGAATTTTTTTCCTTGAGGTGGATGCCATGTTGTTAAGCCCCCTGATCCTAAGATGTTTCAGAGTCCCTTTTTTAGGAAATCGCCTCATAGATGTAATGAGGCTGTCCTGTACAACGTGGCGTGCGGACAGGCATGTTCTCTGGTAATTGTACATTTCAATTATTATGAATAGGCTTATGAGAGTATGGTATATAGGCGGCTCTACCCATGGCTTTGGTGACCTTTCTCTATTTTTCTATATTTTTCATGGAGGCTGAGGTGGGTGTATCTTGCTTTGTTATATATCTAGCGGTTGGTCATTTATTTAGATTACATTGGCATTTTTTTTGTCGTGTTGTCACTGTATTGTGATTTTTATGTAAAAGAATGGAATCTAAATTGAGTACGTTTACATGTACGTGTACATTTGTGTGTACTCGCCTATATGTGGTTACAGGGGTCGATTCACAGCTCCTTGCTGTTCCTGTTTGTGTACTCACCTATTTGTGGTTGCAGGGGTCGATACATAGCTCCTGGCCCCGCTTCTTCACTGATCGTGTGTATATTTCATTGGTAAAACGGCTACTGAAACTCCCAAAATGCGTCAGCAAGCATTTGGCGACGTAGTAGATCAGACATAATAATATTTTGAATGGTTTTATCCATTCAAAGCAGAAAAAACAACACTTGATGATGTTGAACGTTGTGGTCTTCCCACAGCATCAAAAAGACACCTATATTGAAAAAGTAAGGAAGCCTATTCACAAAAAAAAGAGTATCAAGGACATTGCAAGTGCTGTGGGAATTTCTTATGGGTTGTGTGAAAACATTTTGACTGCAAATTTAAACATGAGGCAAGTGGCTGTGAAATTTGCGCCCTGCTTGCTGACTCAGGATCAAAAACACCATTGTTCTCTGGCTAAAAACGTGTTGGTCGTCTCAAACCCTCCCTACTTTCCACCCTTTGTAACTTCTTTCTCCAAAAAATACAAATGACACTCAAGGGGCGGTGCTTTAATGGCGTGAGATTCAAGAAGAATCGCAGTTCACACTGGATGCTGTTAGGAAACAACGAGTTCCAGAAATGTTTCAAACAAATGGCAGAGGTGCCTGTGGCCCGTGGCCTGGTGGCTAAAACTCTCCCTTCACATGGTGCTGTCCGGGTTCGATTCCCGGCGAGGGTAGAAACATTGGACGTGTTTCCTTACACCTGTTGTCTATATTCACCCATCATTAAAATGGGTACCTGGTGAGGGTCGCATCCTGGGACAAGGACCTAATTTGCCCGAAATGCTCTGCATAACAAGGGGTTTTCTATATAGTAGTATGTCATTGATGTCAGCTAGGACTATATACCATGTACAAGTAATTGTAGTAAATAAAAATATTATTATTATTATTATCAAATTCAAATTTTATTTCCTTGCAAGTTTACATTGAGATTATATAATTACAATAATGAGTTGCAGTGCAAAGAGAGCCAAGGGTGCTTGAGGACATCAACTAGGTGATTAGCAATACATATTTTTTGTGGTAGTTTGGTACCTTTTAATAGCACTTCATATATGTGACAGGAGTGTTAGTGTATCAGGTCCACTGCCTGTTAATTATACTAGTGGGGGCTGCAGCTGCTGGGCCTCTTTTATATGTAGCAGCAACGTCCTTGTTCACCTTTCAACATATGGTTCTCTACAACCTCTACTCCCACCCATGCTAGCTCATTTTTCTTCTCTATTCGTCAGTTCATCAATGGGTAGAACTTTCTTCCCGTGCTGCAACTCTCTGGCAGCTTTCCCAACACTGGCCATCATTTTCAAGTTTTTTTTTTTTCATATGTGAACACTCTTCCCATGTAAAAAATATTTGAAGTCTGTATTTAATTACCAAACCAAGTCAAGCTAAATGTCTTAATGTATACCAAAAATAACCTTAAAATTCAACTCTTTTTTTTTTTTTTTTTTTTTTTTTTTTTCAGGACAATGTGATAAGTTTCTACCTGCTTAAACACTAAATATTGCGGCGCTGTATGGCCCCTGCGGTTTAGCGCTTCTTTTGATTATAATAATAATTAAACACTGAATATTAACAACAATGAATTTGGCTATAGGATCAGAATGGAGAATAAATACACATATTGCTAATTTAGGTTATCTTTGGATTTTTTTCTGGGGGGAAAAGAGTTGTGACCTGAAGGTAGATTTGGGTCTTTAATTAAAATTTTGTCCTATCAGGTTATGTGTGATCTTGCTGAAGGTGAGCCAGATTATATAAGAATGTCTGATGGAGGGTGGACACTTCTTCTGCAACATCAAAGTCGTGCTGGTGTCATGGTTGGAGATTTTATAGGTGGATTTTCTTCCTCCCTAATATCCAATGACAGTAGCTACTTCTTAGGTAAGTGGCTGAAACCATGGTACATGATATGGGAAGATGGCTGAGGTTAAGTGGGAAAAATTTTGGCATGGGTTAATAGTAAATTTTGTTCCAGGTGTCGGGGCAGTTCATATAGGCTATTTACTATACTTTAGTTTGATATGAGTAAATAGAAGTATCTGCAACATAGCTGTGGGTAAATAGAGATATTTACATTGATGTGGGTAGTTTAGTTAGTTTAATATCTTTATTATGCACCCCATACCCAACCTGTGGGTGGTAGTTAAAAGATTACAGAGGTACATAATGGGTTATTCAGTCTGGCAGTGGCAGCTTGTCCATAGGAGCTGCAGAGTCCCCAGATGCTCACTGCCAGATGTATGACTTCATCAACCTTACGCTAAAATAATTTGCAACTGACAAATATATTACAGGAAAAATCTGTTGTAAGTTGTTTTCAATGTACAGTGGTACCTCGAGTTATGATGGTCCCCAAAATCGCCCTTTTATGTAAGTTTATTTTTTAAATGCTTTTGTAGGTATATTTTTGGGGTGTAAAAGGACTAGTCTATTTTACATTATTCCTTATGGGGATAAATTCGTTTGGTAATGGCACTTGAACAGCATTCTCGAACGAAAAAATATCGTAACTCGAGGTACCACTGTATTTATAAGCGAATTTTTAATTTTTTTGTTGAAACGAGATACATAAATGATTAAAAATAGAAGTTTGATGCTGTATGATAGTGTATAGGTATTACTAGCATTACATCTGGCAGCAAGGAGCTGCATTCAATGCAGCACACCCAGTTGCAATTGGTCTGTTTATGCTGTTCTATGAGGCTTGCAGTCACGCAGTCCCCCATTCTATTTTTTGACGAGCCGCCACTGATCTGTGGTATAAAAAAGTTATGAAGAGTAGAATAGTTTATAAATTAGTTTTAAGCATGAGACCTGAAATGCTGTACATAACTAGGATTTTTTTTTAATCTGTGCACACAGATAACAGATTCATTGTAATATTTACAGTGGACCCCCGGATTACGTACTTCTCCAAACTCGAACAATTACTGTATGTAAGTGTATTTTTGTAAGTGCTTTTGTAAGTGTATTTTTGGGGGTCTAAAAGGACTAATCTAATTTACATTATTCCTTATGGGAACAAATTCGTTTGGTAACTGCACTTGAACAGCATTCTGGAACGAAATAAATGACGTAATCCGGGGTCCACTGTACGTACGTATATACTTTTTAAGAAATTCATATTTTCGACAGTATGTGGGTTATTAAGGTTGCAATTTGTCCCGTATATTAACATCAAGAATGCTTTCTTCTCTAAAACAGCAGTTAAAATCAAACTAAATGCAAATTATGTGATCAGGCATATGGTCACTGTCTTGAACACTTTGTGCTTAATTGTCCACTTATTGAGGAATATAGAGATAGACAGTACAGTGGACCCTCGGTTAACGAAATTAATCCGGTCCAGGAGCTATTACTTAATCTGAAACTTTCGTTATCTGAAACCTTATTTCCCATAAGAAATAATGTAAATACAATTAATTCGTTCCACAAAAAAATAATCACTCAAAAAAAAAAAAACATTTACTTACCTTTATTGAAGAGTTGCAAGCATCTGGAAGGTAGAGTTGCTGACAGGGGCAGGGTGTTAATGGTTGGAAGGGAAATCCCCCTCCAAAAGGACTTCAGGTAACAAGTCCCTCTCTGGGGTTACTTCCTTTCTTTTTCTTTTAATGCATGAATGATACACTCCCTGCATGCCTGCTACACTCCCTGCATGCCTGCTACACTCCCTGCATGCCTGCTACACTCCCTGCATGCCTGCTACACTCCCTGCATGCCTGCTACACTCCCTGCATGAATGCTACACTCCCTGCATGAATGCTACACTCCCTGCATGAATGCTACACTCCCTGCATGAATGCTACACGCTCTGCATGAATGCTACACTCCCTGCATGAATGCTACACTCACTGCATGAATGCTACACTCCCTGCATGAATGCTACACTCTCTGCATGAATGCTACACTCTCTGCATGAATGCTACACTCTCTGCATGAATGCTACACTCCCTGCATGAATGCTACACTCCCTGCATGAATGCTACACTCCCTGCATGAATGCTACACTCCCTGCATGAATGCTACACTCCCTGCATGAATGCTACACTCACTCCATGAATGCTACACTCCCTCCATGAATGCTACCACTGGGGTGCCACTAGGAAGCTTCTTTGGACCCATGGTGACTTATTTCACAGTGACAATCACTAAACCACCAAAAAGACACCAAATATATTGTGAATCTTTGAAAGACGCGCTAGGTAATGTTCTCTCAATGGTAAACAACGCTTCACTGGTGTCCTGCGCTTGCGCGAGCAGCGGACACGTCTAATACCTTTCGGTAACCGAGGAATTTTCGCTAACCGATTCCGAAAAAGCTTACGTTTTCGAAACTTTCGTTAACGGGACCTTTCGTTAACCGAGGGTCCACTGTATAATAACCTATGTGACATGTCAAGATATCTTATTCATGAAATAAGATACAAATTGTACTAAGCAAATTTCCTAAATTTGCTTGTAACAGATAATTGATATGTAGATATAAATCCAAATGTACAATTGTTAACTCCTTTGGGGCCTAGTGCCTAGGCCTTTTGTGTATCCATATGCTCTTGCACTACTGTCCACAGGATGGATATGGGGTGCACAATAAACTAGCCACTTCGGTGGCAAAATCTAAATCTAATCTAAGTAGTATATTGTGTATAGTACATGTAATATACTACAGTACCTAATACGTATATTTTTACAAGATGTTCTGAATATGTATTATGATGTTCATGGGGGTAAGCACTAAGCAAGTAAGGGTCATAAAGCACCTAGAGGATGAGAGAGGTGAGGGCAGGCAGGTTTGATTCAAGAAAAGGTAGGGTGGCTTTAATTCTTAGGAGCAACAGCACCCCACCAGCATAAAGACATCTTACCCCCTCCCCTTGAAGGGCAAGATGTTTTGCATTTCTAAGATAATTCTAGTTATTTGAATGCAGGATTTACATGGATCAATTCAGGCCTAAATTTGGCTACCTCAAAAATATCCGGTTGATGACATGTTGAGTTACTGAGTCATAGTTTAGATGTCATATGTGATCTACAGTTTCCAGAACTCACCTTTCTTTATTCTCAACTTCAAGCCAGATAATGCATGTGAACTTATCACACTGAGGAAAGTCACTCTTTAAACTTGCCCAAAGTGACTAGGCCACTTATCCTTTCTTGCATCTCTCCCTCCTTATATACCACACTTGCCATCCCTCTTATGGCATTGCAAAAAAAAATGGAATCGTTAATGTAAATATGAATATATTCTCTCAGCCTCATCTTGATTTAGATTTTTGTGTTTTTACATACATACATTTTCAGGCAGCACGACATTATTGAATCTAGGCTCGTCAGACTGCCAGGGTTGTCGTCCACTTGTTCTCAAGGTGAGTTACATCAGTGGGCCGGCCATTTGTACTGATGTTTATCCAAATACGTACAAATATTTATTCATAATAGCATTACAAGCATAAGTGTAGTACATAAGTGTGTATAAAATATAAATTAAAGCTAATACTGTATTACATTCAGCATTTCAGAAAAATGCAAGTCATAACTTGAGAATCTTCCTGATAATTAATATGAATTAACATATTTTATTTAGTAATTTCTTTATAAAATACTGATTAAGCTTTAACTGAAAATGCATTTTTCTTATCATAGCTCTTCATTTCAACAAAACTGCTGCTTTTGCTTTATGATATTCTTATATATGTGGATGGATTTAAAACAAATTGGTGTTGAATGACCCCTCTTGTTGTGTGTGAGTGGATTTACTTAGGTTATTAAAATCCGATACAGTATTTTGCCAGATGGGATTTCTTCAGGTTCTTGAGCTTGGACATTGACTTCATAGTCTTGCAGAATTTGAATGTTAGAATCAGTCCTAAATTGTGGCCATTTATATCAACCTTTATCAATCTCTCATTTCTTGTCCCATACCTGGAGTATACCTGGAGAGAGTTCCAGGGGTCAATGCCCCTGCGGCCCGGTCTGTGACCAGGCCTCATGTTGGATCAGAGCCTGATCAACCAGGCTGTTACTGCTGGCCGCACGCAGTCCAACATACGAACCACAGCCTGGGTGCTCAGGTACCTACTTTAGGTGCCTGTCCAGTGCCTGCTTGAAGACAGCCAGGGGTTTGTTGGTAATCCCCTGATGTATGCTGGGAGGCAGTTGAACAGTCTTGGGCCCCTGACACTTATTGTGTTCTCTCAACGTGCTAGTGGCACCCTGCTTTTCATTGGGGGATGTTACATCGCCTGCCGAGTCTTTGCTTTCGTAGGGAGTGACTCTCATGTGCAAGTTTGGTACTAATCCCTCGAGAATTTTCCATGTGTATATAATAATGTATCTCTCCCGCCTGCGTTCTAGGGAGTACAGGTTTAGGAACTTCAAGCATTCCCAGTAATTGAGGTGGTTTATCAGTTATGCGTGCCGTGAAGGTTCTCTGCACATTTTCTAGGTCAGCAATTTCACCTGCCTTGAAAGGTGCAGTTAGTGTGCACCAATATTCCAGCCTAAATAGAACAAGTGACCTGAAAAGTGTCAACATAGGCTTGGCATCCCTAATGCAATGGCATGCCAGTGGCTCTCCTTGCATTTCAGTTTTATGATTGTAACTACCAATATATATGTATACTTGCAAAGAAATAAATTTTTTATTTTATTATTTATTTTATTTTATCCATCCTGTCATTTTTCTAGCAGATGCGATTGCTACGGTGTTATGGTCCCTGAAGGTGAGATCCTCTGACATGATCACTCCCAGGTCTTTGACATTAGTTTTTCGCTCTATTGTGTGGTTGGAATTTGTTTTGTACTCCGATGAGATTTTAATTTCCTCACGTTTTCCATATCTGAATAATTGAAATTTCTCATCATTGAACTTCATATTGTTTTCTGCAGCCCATTTAAAGATTTGGTTGATGTCTGCTTGGAGTCTTGCAGTGTCTTCTACGGTGGACACTGTCATGCAGATTCGGGTGTCATCTGGAAAGGAAGACACTGCATTGTGTTTACTTATAAAGTTTCTTAGTTTCAAATATTGCACAAGCCTTTTGGATGCTAGAGTCATTAGCACTAGAAACCCTTCCTTGAATCTCGATTCGGCTATGTACTACTCTTTGGGAAAAATATACATATTCTAATATTCTTTGGAACTGCTTTTATCTTAAATTGAACTAAGTAAAAGCAGTTTTTGGAATGAATTGAAATATTTATCACTTTCTTTGTAACAATTCACATGGCATAATTAACTGAGATACTATATCAGCTTTAATACTGCTGTTGTTGACAGGTTAGTTTTATGTAACTAATAAGTACACATTTAATTATATATAATCTTTCACTTTGAGAATACCACCTTTGCTTCTGTTCTTGTCCATTTTCTGAATTAATATTTACATTTAGCCCTTTCTTTTTCTATGTTTTCTTTCGTTTCTGGAAATGCACTTTCTCATTTCATGTAAATTATCAAGCAAAAATAATATACAATTTATTATTAAAATATTTCTAAAATGTTTAAATGCATAACATTGGCTTAATAAGGTCATTCATTCTCAACTCCCTCATGCCCTAGTCAAGTACTGCACTCTCAGAGATTTACTGCTGATACTGTCATGGTTGTGAAGGCTATGGTGGCTTTAATTTTGTTGACGAAGGAGTGTCTCTTCTGTTAGCTCTTCTGTTTTTACTCAGTCTGGTTATTCTAAGGAATAACTTTTAAATATTTTAATTAAATGAATTTGATTTTACTTTGCCCTTTTCAGGGTTTTTAGATGTCACTCACAATTTTGCTGTGTATTTTGCCCATCCATCACTAAATCAATCTCTCCCATCTTTAATATTTTCTGTATCATGTATATTATCTTTCCTCAATGATCCAACAACAGGTACTACTGAACGATAGCCAAGGAATAGGGTATCACGCCACCTACTTCAGTGTAACTATCAACACCACCTCAAGCGGTAGCACAGTTCTCACCAGCACTGGCGGCTGTCATGGCAATGCAGGTTTGTCAAAGTTTTATCCAGAAAGGACGCCAATGGAAGTAAGTCACTTTGACTTTTTTTTGGGTTATCCTAGGTAATCTACACATATGTTGCTATGTATGATAATTTATGTAACAGTATTTGTGTACCTGTACCTAAATAAACTTAAAGGCATGGAACACAAACCATTGGGACCATTTTTTTTTTTTTTGTTATTCGACAGCTGTCTCCTGCCAAAATAGCGTGACCCAAAAAAGGAAACACATTCACCAACATTTATTCAACTGCTGTCTTTCCAAATGAAATTGGAGTAAATAATAAAAGTAATGCCCACTCAGCTCACACACAGAGGTCCAGGGTTCGAATCTCCTCCGGTATGGCTGGAAAACATTAGGGACGTGTTTCCATAAGACACCTGCTGTCCCTTTTCACCCATCAGTGTAAAATGGGTACCTGGGTGTTAGTCGACTGGTGTGGGTCGCATCCTGGGACAAAACTGACCTAATTTGCCCGAAATGCTCAGCATGACAAGGGGCTTTCTATATAGTAGTACGTATGTATGTCATTGATGTCAGCTAGGCCTGTATACCATGTACATGTACTTGTAGTAAATAAAGATACGTACAGTGGACCCCCGGCTAATGAACACCCTGGAAATCGTACAGTTATGTAAGTATAATATTGTAAGTGCTTGTGGAAGTGTATTTTGGGGGGTCTGAAATAGACTAACCTATGTGACATTATTTCTTAAGGAAGTAAATTCGTTCGGTAATGGCACTTGAGCAGGCTTCTGGGATGAAGTTTTTTCGTTAGCCGGGGATCCACTGTATTATTATTATTATTATTAAAAGAGTACTATTTGTAAATGGTACAAATCAGACCGAAACGTCATGAGCTCCTCTCTCCTTTGTGCGGGTTATTTGTGTATTGTTCCAGTCATGGTATTGTGCCTTTTGTTATTTAATTATGAAGGTGATTAGTAATGCAGCCTCTCCTCACTTAACGACGGAGTTCCGTTCCTGAGACCACGTTGGTAAACAAATTCATCGCTAAGTGAGGAGCATACTATAATGGTAGTGAGTTTGTGTCAACCATCTTTGATATTGTTTTAATGTCACCTTTGCAGCATTTACAACATTTCTGGTATATTTTTAAATGTTTATACAGTAGAGTACTGTATGTATATTGTAATAAACAGAATAGAGGAAATAAGCTCTAATATACATTATTTAGAGAGCCCGTCGTAAGTCCGAGTCATCGGTAAATAAGTACATTGCTAAGTGAGGAGAAGCTATACACACAAATCCACACATAGGAGAAAGAAACTTATGACAATGTTTGGATCAAAATATCGTGAGTTTTTCTCCTATGTGTGGATTATTTGTGTATCCAGGATGCTATTTGTTTACTCTCTGGTACACAAATATTAAATATAGCTAATGCAACATTTAACCTGCAAGACTGTGATACCCAATTGGAACATGTAAATATATATGGAACATCAAATGGTGGTACAGTAACAGCTAATACATAGTCTTTAATGTAGCTGCAACACTGGGAGAAGTAACTGGACCTCACACCTTGCTGTGTGTTGCAGCTGCAAAACAGGGAGAAGTAACTGGACCTCACACCTTGCTGTGTGTTGCAGCTGCAACACAGGGAGAAGTAATCAGACCACACAACTTGCTGTTTTATGCAGCTGTATAATGTAATATTTATCTTCAGCAGGAGGATCCCAACAGGGGTTTGAAATATACAGATCAATTAATCTTCTGAGTTTGTTTCCATGCGGGTTATTATTGAGCATTGACAAGTGTTCATTACACTTTAGTTATTCATACCAGTTATATCTTTCACAGGAGATGGGCTGATGCTGGAGACTGGCCAACAGTTTGTGAAGAAAGCGGACTCTACTTACTGGTGGGGACAAGCGGTGAGTGTGTTGTCTTGTGTGACACTGAGCTTGACTCTATCATCATTACTGATTCTATGTCATCATTGAAGGCTCTTGACTCATATAATGACTCCAACAAGATGCTCATTGGAGAAGCCAGGTATAGATACTCAAAAATTTGGGAAAAAGGAATTAATGTATGATTGCTATGAATCCCATCACACATTGGATTACTCCTTCATGATAAAGTTGATATGTTAGCCAAGAAGAGTACCCTGAAGGAGAATGTAGAATATAACTGGTATATCTGTGTCTAGCATTAGGAATAATATTAGGAGGGAAGTAAATAATGAAAATGAATGTTATAGGAATGCAGTTAGAAGTCTGAGTAGATCTATAACCCACTATGATAACATGAACGTAGATAAGTATGTTTATGGAGCAACTTGCAATGTGAACAGATTAACTGATGTTGTAGTGGCCAGGCTTAGGCTTGGTGACGAGTACTTCTGGCAGTTTGGGAGACACACAGATGATGATCAAACTAAATGCAATTATGTGGTCAGGCCTATGGTCACTGTCTTGAACACTATGTGCTTAATTAATTGTCCACTTATTGAGGAATATAGAGATAGACAGTATAATAACTTATGTGACATGTCAAGATATCTTATTAATGAAAATAAGATACCAGATACTGTACTAAGCAAATTTCCTAAATTTGCTTGTAACAGATAAGTGAATTAGATATGTAGATATAAATCCAAATGTACACCTGTTAACCCTTTTGGGGCCTAGTTCCTAGGCCTTTTGTGTATCCATATGCTCTTGCACTACTGTCCATAGGATGGATATGGGGTGCACAATAAACTAGCCACTTCGGTGGCAAAATCTAAAAAATCTATCTAATCTTGTGTAATATATTGGGGATGTAGTTTAGTGTTGTTTTATGATGTAGTGTCATCACCACCAACTCTCTCCCTCATCACCACCCACTTTCTCCATCACTACCCACTTTCTCCCTCATCACCACTCTCTCCATCACTACCCACTTTCTCCCTCATCACCACTCACTTTCTCCATCACTACCCACTTTCTCCCTCATTACCACCCACTTTCTCCCTCATTATCACCCATTTTCTCTCTTATCACTACCCACTTTCTCCCTCATCACCACACCTTTTTGCATCACTACCACTCTGCCTACAAGTTCCACTTCCTGTATCATCCTTTTTATTTTCTGTGTCATATAATTTTCTTCTTGTACAATAGTTTTCATTGTTTTCATTTGTATTGTAACATCAATATTCATCTTCTCCACTTGTATCACTACAGGTTATGTACTTGATATCTTTACCACTTGTATCACTATAGGTTATGTACCTGATATCTTTACCACTTGTATCACTACAGGTTATGTACTTGATATCTTTACCACTTGTATCACTACTGGTTATATACTTGATATCTTTACCACTTTCAGGCAAACCTGACAGGGAAAGTAATTCAGTGGGGGCCTCTAGCCAACAAGACCATCAGTAGGGTCATGATATGGTTTCGTTCTGAAGACTACGATCAGAGTATGGCTATATTTATAGTTCTGGTAGTGTAATACTTATAAATCAAATAATTGTAATATACGTAGTCATGATAAGGAGTAACTTGATAAGGCTCACACCGAGCAAAACTTCCTTTTAATAAATGCTCACTTTTTCTGTGATTTACTGTACTTAAATATGATACTTTAATAAGTGTACAATAACTATTATTCTTTGGGACTTGTTTACAGTACTTGCATTATTAGGTGTCCCCAAATGGGCGCATTTAATAAGTGGTTGCCTGAATTTTTCTTATGTTTTTCTCCAAGATTTCGTTTGCTTGAGACATCCTCAATCAATTATCTTCAAATTTTCAATGCTTGTGTAATGTAACTTGGGAAAGGTTCATGGAACTCTTGACATGTGCAGGTGCTCTCTGGTAAATTGTCGGTAGACCATTTCCAGGTTTGGTTGTGGAATGATAACTTGAAAAAGCCTCTTCAGCAATGGAATATCTTATCTAGAAAAAGGTAGGGATTGTAACTGGAGTGTGTAGGTGCCAATTCGCTAATTTTATTTCTAAGATATAGAGTTTTCTATTCAGTAAATTGAGTAAGTTTATTTAGGTGCACGTACCATACCTGGAGTATACCTGGAGGGTATTCTGGGGTCAGTGCCTCTGCAGCCCTATCCATGACTAGGCCTCTTGGTGGATCAGGGTCTTATCAACCAGGCTGTTACTGCTAGCCACATGCACTCCAACAAATGAACAACAGACCAGCTGGTCAGGTACTGACTTTAGGTATGAAGACAGCCAGGGGTCTTTTAGTAATCCCACTTATGTATGCTAGGAGGCAGTTCAACAGTCTTGGGCCCCTGACACTTATTGTGTTATCTATTAGTGTACTCTTGGCAGGTGCCAGTTTGCAAAATTTTATTTCATTGTCGAAGATGTCCCTGTCATATAGCTCTTAGAAGGCATATAAATTCCAGTTTCTTAAAATACAGTATATAGTATGTTCTTGTAGGATTGTAAAGAATTTTAAATTGAAAAATGACAGGATGGATAATGAGAACCTTCAAAACCAGGGATGCAAAGCCCATGTTGACACTTTACAAATCGCTTGTTCTATCTAGGCTGGAATAT
Organism: Cherax destructor; assembly: GCA_009830355.1. NCBI lineage: Eukaryota > Metazoa > Arthropoda > Malacostraca > Decapoda > Parastacidae > Cherax > Cherax destructor. The sequence goes on from WNWK01001960.1 coordinate 175,325, forward strand.
TGCTGCACACTAACTGCACCTTTCAAGGCAGGTGAAATTGCTGACCTTGAAAATGTGCAGAGAACCTTCACGGCACGCATAACTGCGATAAACCACCTCAATTACTGGGAACGCTTGAAGTTTCTAAACCTGTACTCCCTAGAACGCAGGCGGAGAGATACATTTTTATATACACGTGGAAAATTCTCGGGATTAGTACCAAACTTGCACACGAAAATCACTCCCTACGAAAGCAAAAGACTCGGCAGGCGATGTAACATCCCCCCAATGAAAAGCAGGGGTGCCACTAGCACGTTGAGGGACAACACAATAAGTGTCAGGGGCCCAAGATTGTTCAACTGCCTCCCAGCATACATAAGGGGATTACCAACAAACCCCTGGCTGTCTTCAAGCAGGCACTGGACAGGCACCTAAAGTCGGTACCTGACCAGCCAGGCTGTGGTTCGTACGTTGGACTGCATGCAGCCAGCAGTAACAGCCTGGTTGATCAGACTCTGGTCCAACATGAGGCCTGGTCACAGACCGGGCCGCTGGGGCGTTGACCCCTGGAATTCTCTCCAGGTATAAATGAGAAACAAATAAGGGTGTTTTCATGTCATTTTTAAGTTTTACAAGTTTAATGTGATTAAAAAGTCAGTTTTTCACATGGTTTTATTTCATGGCCGGCACTTATACTCAGTGTTCTTTTCTTCATACAAGGTTTTCATTTAGAACTTGAAAATGCCTCATCCTATTAACTTCAGATTGACATGGTTGGTGAATTATAAATAGGGTAAGGTTCATGCAACTATTGGCATGTGCAGTGCTCTCTGGTCAGTTTTTTATAGACCATTCCAGATTTTGGTTTCTATTTGAGAAAGCCTCTTCTGATTGGCTTTAAACTTTCAACACTGGTTTATCCTATTTAGAAGGATGTTGAGATGTGATATTTGTTCCGTATTATCGTATTTTCTGCATATGTATAAAGCATAACCCAAAACCTCCCCTTGACCATGACCTTCAGCATGTAAGGCACTGGTTGATTTTTCAAGACTTTTTGTGGGAAGAAAGGTGCACCTTAAATGCCGGAAAATACGGTAGTTAAAATGTGTAACTCATTAATGCCTGTTTTGGTTAGCCTCAGATCTTCAGTGATGATATTAAACTGCATTAGAATCATATAACACACTCTATACTTTTGCCTTTGTGTGGATTAAGGTAAAGTAGGCATAGCTTATGAGATGTGAAAATAACTTTCTTAGATTGCGCTGCTACCAAAATATATCTATGTACTGTAATTCCAATGTTAGAACATCTTTTTTTTTTTTAAAGACAACTTGAAGTCATATTTCCTTATTTGGATTACCCTCTCTTGCTGATAAATCACCAGTGTAAAAAACTTATAAAAGAATTTATTTGTCGTCTCGTTAAACCATTTGTGGCATAATTAAAATGTGCCGTTGTTACCATTACAGGGACATCATGTCCACCACTCTTAGATGCAGACCCAGGCTGGAACTACACTAATGTTAATATGACAGTGAGCCGTGCTCCGGGCAGTATCTTTAGCTACCAGTGCACTAATCAGCACATGATGGAGGGTCAGGATGGTGGCAACAGATCATCCAATGGAGCCATTGAGTGTACATCAACTCCATCCTCCAATGATCTAATTTGGAATGATACGTGTATTCTTCCCTGTACATGTGAGTTGAGAAGAAGTACCATTAAACTAGTTGATGCTGTGACCTATAGTTTATTCATAAGTTGTCCACTATTTTCAGGAATGTCACTGTACACTGTGACTGCAATTGTGTAATGTTCCAGTATGATCTTGGTGAACATTGATATTAAAGGTTGAGGGATTAATGTAAAGGGAAAAACCAAAATAAATATTCATTACTGTTAATTATGATAAATGATAAACTATTTCTACATTCATAATTTACAATTGGTTCAGGAATAGGTGACATTATTGACACTTCATAGAAAGTCCCTGGTTATGCAGAGCATTTTGGGCAGTCTATTAGTGGAATTTTTTCCAAACAGTTTGTTGAAAGTTTTAGTAAAACAATTTATTATAACATCTGCATTGGGTATTACAAAAGTTGGTTAGCTACAAATATTAATATAGATTGCAGCATTGCTGCACAGGATATACAATAAACTGGAGGCTGATAAAATTCATAACATCTCAGGCAAAACTCAGACTGTACTAATATACTTAAAATTTACTCAATTTGTTATATGTACGTATTTAATTTTTCATTATTTTTTTCTCTAAGGGTCTATAAGAAAATATAATTATCTAGTTTAGAAGGTTTCTGATGGGTGAGTGGTAATAATTATTTAAGTTACAATACAAAAAATATAATGAGATGGTACAAACCCATCTTACAAAATGTTCAAGTTAAAGGAAAGCTGAAACAAGAACTGGGATAGGATTGGCTGAAAACAGTAGGCTTCAGGATTTTCTTATATTACTGTCAAGATCACATTAAGGAGTTATCCATGTTGACAAACTGTGCTGTATTAAAGATACAGTGGAGATCCTCCAAAAGTCATCCACTGTAGATAGTTTATCAGGGGTCCTCTCTTAATTTCTACTTTTATTTTTACATTTATTGTTCTCACTGTGTACAGTACGAGTATTGTTAATATTTTCATTATTTTTTGTTTGCTGTTCTGAAGTCTAGCAGAGGGTTATTATATTATTACTGTATTTATTAATCATTTCTGTTATACTTAAACAGCAGTGAAATGTATGTTTGTTCTCACAGTTAAGTATCTATTACTCTGGTAATAGATACTTCCCTTGGTGATGTTTTGATTTTTAGAATGATGTGCCTTGTCTACAGTGTTGTGCTTTGTGTGTACAGTGATGTGCTTTGTCTCTACAATGATGTGTTTTATCCTTACAATTATTTCTGTTCTCAGTGGTTTGCCCAGATGGGTGGTTCATGTCTCGCACTAACACTGAATGCTACCGGTTCAACTCCAGTATCACCACCTATGGCATCGTATCTTCTGCTTTACAGTACGTACGTTGTCAGTATGGGTGTTGATGAAAAAATCGGTGTTGGGGAGGTATGGATTTTGTAGAAGGTACAGTGGAACCTCAATACTCGAACTTAATTCGTTCCAGAAGGCTGTTCAAGTGATTACCTGGAGTTTACCTGGAGAGAGTTCCAGGGGTCAATGTGATCTGTTCAAGAACCGAACGAATTTTTCCCAACCCATTTTTTTTTTGGTTGGCTGTTATCACTAATCTTCAAAGGCCCCATGGTGACTGATTTTTACAAATAATATAAAATAACGCCAAAAAATGCGAAGAAACACGAAATAGTTTACAGCGAAGTTCTGGCAGGTTGTGTTTGTTTGGTAGAGTGCCGAGCAAACAGTTGACTACCGAGCAATTTTTTTATTGAACAAAGCGTTCGAATACCAAATTATTCAAGTAGGAAGCTGTTCGAGTACCGAGGTTCCACTGTATTTGGATTGGGGAGGTATGGGTGTTGCCAGATAAGATGCATAAAGGCTGATTGAAGAATTCTAGTATACAGTGGACCCCCGGTTATCGGCCGTTTCTGATATCGGCCAACTCAGTAATCGGCTGGTTTTTCGGCTTCCAGTGATCAGCCGTTATTTTGGTGATTGGCTGTATGGGACACGTCCGTCTGCCAGCTGGGGCCGCTTGCGTGTCAGTTTGCCTGTGTGTCTCGGTGCGTGAGGAAGCTTCTGCTCATTCATCCAAACATTTCGCTTGTTTTCCATTGTTTTTGGTGGTTTTTTCTGTGCAACTGCGAAATAAGTAACCATGGCTCCAAAGAAAGTTCTTAGTAAAGTTCCTTTGGTAAAGAAAGTGAGAAACACAATAGAATTCAAGGCAGGCAGATATAGAGGCAGGGAGTGTAGCAGGCATGCAGGGAGTGTAGCAGGCAGGCAGAGAGTGTAGCAGGCAGGCAGGGAGTGTAGCAGGCAGGCAGGCAGGCAGGGAGTGTAGTTGGTGGAGTGACTCTCAAGCTGGTCCTAGTGGCATTAAAAGACAAAGAAGGGAAGTAACCCCAGAGAGGGCTTTGCTACCTGAAGTCCTTATGGAGGGGGATTTCCCTTCCAAACAAAAACTCTTTCCTCTTCCCTATCTTCCAGAAGCCAGCATTAATCTTCAATAAAGGTATGTAATACTGATTTAATTGTTATTTTTTTTTTTTTTTTTTCAACAAGTCGGCCGTCTCCCACCGAGGCAGGGTGACCCAAAAAGAAAGAAAATCCCCAAAAAGAAAATACTTTCATCATCATTCAACACTTTCACCACACTCATACATAATCACTGTCTTTGCAGAGGAGCTGAGATACGACAGCTGAGAATTGTCCCTCCCAGCTGTCACTATCCCAGACCCCTCCTTTAAAGTGCAGGCATTGTACTTACCATTTCCAGGACTCAAGTCCAACTAAATCAATTAACTGGTTTTCCTGAATCCCTTCACAAAATGTTACCCTGCTCACACTCCAACAGATCGTCATGTCCCAAAACCATTCGTCTCCATTCACTCCTATCTAACACGCTCACACATGCTTGCTGGAAGTCCAAGCCCTCGCCCACAATACCTCCTTTACCCTTCCCTCCAACCTTTTCTAGGACGACCCCTACCCCGCCTTCCTTCCCCAACAGATTTATACGCTCTCCAAGTCATTTTACTTTGATCCATTCTCTCTAAATGACCAAACCACCTCAACAACCCCTCTTCAGCCCTCTGACAAATACTTTTAGTAACTCCACACCTTCTCCTAATTTCCACATTCCGAATTTTCTGCATAATATTTACACCACACATTGCCCTTAGACAGGACATCTCCACTGCCTCCAGCCTCCTCCTCGCTGCAGCATTTGTAACCCATGCTTCACACCCATACAAGAGTGTTGGTACCACTATACTTTCGTACATTCCCTTTTTTGCCTCCATGGATAACGTTTTTTTGTCTCCACAGATACCTCAACGCACCACTCACCTTTTTTCCTTCATTAATTCTTATGGGAAATATTATTTAGATTATCGGCCATTTCGGTGTTAGGCTGAGCTTCTAGAACGGATTACGACCGATAACCGAGGGTCCACTGTATTTACTTTGACTCATAATTTATAACCTTCATAAAATATTTATCTATTACAGGCATGCCCCGCTATACAGTAGGTTAGGTTCCGGGCTACTGTTGTGAAGCGAAAATCCCTTTAAAGTGAAACATCCTTTTTTGACTTTCAAATGCATATACAAGCCTGATAACATGTTTACACTATCATATATTAAGTGAGCAATAGAGCTACCCCTAAAAAATGCATACACAGTACATGCATTACTTACCTTAAAATATTTTTGTCCTTAGCCTATAGTGAGTAGTGAATATATTTATTGTAGGAAGTCTGAATAAATGAAGAATGGGTATAATTGAAAAACCGCTGCATTAGAAAAATGCTGTAAAGTGAAGTGCTGTAAAGCTAGGCCCTCCTGTACATTGAACAAATATTAATTGCAGGTTGTGCATTTTTACTCATCACAAACAACTAATCTGTCATCCCTTTTACAGATGCCATGCAGTGAATGGTTCTCTGGGTGTCATTGTAAATACTTCAGATCTGTCAACAGCAAAACAAAACCAATACTACTACACAGCTCACACGCAAATGTATGTCCCTTTTACCTTCTAGATATTTAATGTATTTTGCATAATGTTCCAGCAGGAGGCTCTTGACACAAGGGACTGGACTTGACCTACCATTCCTTGGATGAAAGCTAAATGCCTCGCATTAACCCAAATGATATACAAGCTCTAAGGGTTTAGCACTTCACCATGATTAAAATATATTTTTTTTTTTTTCAACAAGTCGGCCGTCTCCCACCGAGGCAGGGTGACCCAAAAAGAAAGAAAATCCCCAAAAAGAAAATACTTTCATCATCATTCAACATAATTAATTTACATAATGTAATTTAAACAACTTTCAGAATTGCAATGAAATCTAATATGTACTTGTAATAGAAATAGTATTTTAATTTTAACTTTTTTAGTAGTATTTTTTTTCAATGAACTGGCTGTATCCCACTGAGGTAGGGTGACCTAAAAAGAAAAACCAAAGTTTTTCTTTATAAATTCATTAATGTATATAGGAGAAGGGGTTACTAGCCCCTTGCTCTCAACATATTAGTTGCCTCTTATGACAGAAAAAGAATTCTGTTCCACTTCCCTATGGATATCAGAGGAATTGAACAAGAACAAGAACTGTTAAGGAAATAGAAGAAAACCCAGATTGGTATATCTTTCTTCTTCTTTCAACAAACCGGCCGTATCCCACCGAGGAAGGGTGGCCCAAAAGAAAAAACGAAAGTTTCTCCTTTTAAATTTAGTAATATATACAGAAGGGGTTACTAGCCCCTTGCTCCTGGCATTTCAGTTGCCTCTTACAACACACATGGCTTACAGAGGAAGAATTCTGTTCCACTTCCCCATGGAGATAAGAGGAAATAAATAAGAACAAGAACTAGTAAGAAAATACGTAGAAGAAAACCCGGAGGGGTGTGTATATATATGCTTGTACATGCATGTGTAGTGGGACCTAAGTGTACGCAGAAGTAGCAAGACATACCTGAAACATTACATGTTTATGAGATGGAAAAAAACACCAGTAATCCTACCATCATGTCAAACAATTACAGGTTTCCGTTTCACACTCACTTGGTAGGACAGTAGTACTTCCCTGGGTGGTTGCTGTCTACCAATCTACTACCTAGGATAATAATTTTTATTAATTTCAAATTAGTCTGCCATTAATTTTGAACTGTTTCTTACTGAAAATTCTTTATTTTGAAAATTATAAGGGTAGGGTGATATATACCTACTGTATTTTATCATGTTCACTAACGACTTATGCTTAGTACTTATCACTTATATATGTTTAATCCAATCTGAATTCCCAGAGGTTCATCTGATGGAAGTGTTTCTCCTAGCACCACGGTAGCTGATACACTGGCCTGTACAGCTGATTGCAGTGTAAGTTATGTACAGTAGCCTAATGTTACAGCAGAAATAATGTACTGAAACAAGGTACCAACCGGTTGCAAAATTCTTATTATGCATTTTTTTTTTCAGTACAGGTATAAAAGGGCTTACCTGGTACATGTACACAACTCATGATAAAGCATCAAATCACTCTTTCAGGAAAAATTACAGAAGAGTAGGGCCCCACTTATATGGCAGGTTAGGTTCCAGGCTACCGCCATAAAGCGGAAATTACCATAAAGTGAAACGCCATTTTTTTTCCACTTATAAATGAATATAAATGCCAGATAACAAGTTTACACTAGCCTATATTAAGTTAACAATAGAACTACGCATTAAAATCAATAAAAAGTAAAATACACAGTATACACTCATTACTTACCTTACAATATTTGTAGTCTTAATGTAGGGTTAGAGGTGAGTAGTATTTATTGTTGAAAGTCAGGTGTGATAGGTATGGTAGCCCACCTGGCTACTACACCTACACATAATATACGACATTTAAAACGTCCCAGTATTAGTAGTAGTATGGCATCAAGACTATTGAGACACTCGTAGTAATTTTAATGTGTACCTGAATGCTAGCACAATGTTTAAATTTATTTAGGTACAGGTACACATAAGCATAATTATCAGAGTACATATACATATATAAAATACACAATAATTTAAAACCACTTGAAATTTTGGAAAGTTTCCAGACATAATGGACAGACGCAGAGCTCACAGAGGATGTAAATAAATAGTGGCACGCAAAGGCCGTATTAGCGAGTCAAGGGGGTTGCAGCCGTATAATGAGTTTTGGTCATAATTTGAAATGTCTGTTATTAGTGAAACACCGTAAAGCAGGGTCCTTCTCAGTGGCGTCGTAAGGGGAGGGGCCACCCCGGGTGACAATCTAGGGGTGACACCATAGAACCTCTAAAGGTGAAACTAATGCCCAAAACAGTGCTGCAGCAACATAAGAGAAGAGTCCTTCGTTTCTATATAGCCTCTTATACGATTACAGAGTACAAATAGGCTACGTATATAGGGAAAATCATTGATTTTGATGATGTGATAAATGATTTTGCAGGATTGAAGGCAAGGAAATGTAAGATCAGATTCACTGAGATGTTACCTGTCCTCAAGGTCAAATCGGAACTAGTGTTTCTCTGATATTGCAGTATTTTTCAAGTTTTTTTTTTTTTTTTTTGCATTGTTGAAGATGAATAAATGTAGGATCTGTTGCCTGTACTCAAAAGCCCAGACATACTAGCCAACACTGCAAATACTGAATTGCAGAAAATATCTACCTGGATGATGACCAACAAACTTACTCTCAATATTGATAAAACCTATTTTATCCAGTTTGGGAACAGAGCTACAAACGCACCACTTAGGTGGAAAATCTTAAAGATTATAGCTACTGGAGTGATGGTAATATTTGTAACAGATAAGGCATTGTCATCTGTAAAGTTTTCATGTGACCCAGAGGAAAGCTTCCCTTGTATGAAAGTCTTTATGTAATTCGGAGCACAGCTATTTGTCTTGTCAGTTTTTCTAACACTGCTTCTTATCTTGAAAAATTTACACAAACAACATACACATACAAGAGAGGAGGAACTTACAATAACGTTTCAGCCCGACTTGGACTATTTACAAAGTCACGGTGTGACTTTGTAAGTGGTCCAAGTTGAACCAAAACATCGCCGTAAGCTCTTCCTCTCTCCTATGTGCGGGTTATTTGTGTATATTCTTCCAGTCAAGGTATTGTGCCTTTTTGTTCTTTTTGAAAAATACATATACAGTGGATCCCCGATTTTCGGTCATAATTCATTCCAGAAGGCTGTTCAAGTGCCATTACCGAACGAATTTGTTCCCTTAAGGAAAAATGTAAATTAGATTAGTCCTTTCAGACCCCAAAAAATACACATACAAAAGCACTTAAAATATTAAACTTACATAATTGTTCGATTTCCGAGGTGACCGAAATTCGGGGGTCCACTGTATACGGTGGTACCCTGAGTTTCGGCCATAATTCGTTCTAGAAGGCTGTTCGAGTGCCATTACCGAACAAATTTGTTCCCATAAGGAATAATGTAAATTAGATTAGTCCATTTCAGACCCCCAAAAATACACTTACAATAATACTCTTACATAATTGTTCGAGTTGGGAGCTGTACGAAACTCGGGGTACCACTGTACGTATCTGTCTTTCTATTACATTATCTCGCTTCTTTTTTCTTTTCTTTTTATAACAAATTGGTATTCACCGTTTTCTTGATACCTTTCTCTCTTACTTCAAGATGCATTTGAAGGACAATTTTTATTAGTATAATATAAGTGACAATTTTTTTGTCTTAGACTCCTTTATTTTTTAATCTAAATAAATGCTTCAAACCCCTTTTGATTGTTGCATTCTTTAATTTTTACTCGTACTTTTCTTGTGGGGTGTGTACATTCTTCATGTAAACAGTAACTCTTCAACTGTATATATAAAATACTACCTTTAAAACCCATACTGCAGTGCTTCTACATTTTCTGATTCCTTATATAAATTTTTAGCTTTACTAATTGGTTCTATGACACTGTTACCCATGTCCACAGGCAACTGCAGTCCAGAAATGTCTTGTGGTGTCAAATTCATCTCGCAAATATGTGATGTGTAATGACACTACCATGTACTCCATGTGTATGGTTCCAGGTAAGTACGTACATATTAATTTTGCCATACCACCATGCAGAGTTAAGATAGTGAGAATTTGTCAGTTAATCTTTGATGGTGACAGTGATTTTGGGAGATTAGAAAAATATGCTCCAAAGATTGGTGAGGAGTTTGATAGGGCATGTAAAAGAGTTGAAAGTGAACATAGAAAACAGCAAAGTGATAAATATAAGAATGGAGGAACACTGCAGCAGGCCTACTGGCCCATACAAGGCAAGTCCTTATCAAAACTACCCATTAAAAAGTCTAAGAAATAAAATATTTATCAGATTGGAGGAAGGGAGTATGGAGAAAGTAAAAGTATTTAGGCATCTGGGAGGAAAAAAGGGTGGTGTTAAGGCATCTATGAAAACAGTTTATCAGTGTGCATTTTTTTTTTTTTTTTTTCAGCAAGTCGGCCGTCTCCCACCAAAGCAGGGTGACCCAAAAAGAAAGAAAATCCCCAAAAAGAAAATACTTTCATCATCATTCAACACTTTCACCACACTCATACATAATCACTGTCTTTGCAGAGGCGCTCAGATACGACAGCTGAGAATAGTCCCTCCCAGCTGTCACTATCCCAGACCCCTCCTTTAAAGTGCAGGCATTGTACTTCCCATTTCCAGGACTCAAGTCCAACTAAATCAATTAACTGGTTTTCCTGAATCCCTTCACAAAATATTACCCTGCTCACACTCCAACAGCTCGTCAGGTCCCAAAAGCCATTTGTCTCTATTCACTCCTATCTAACATGCTTACACATGCTTGCTGAAAGTCCAAGCCTCTCGCCCACAAAACCTCCTTTACCCCCTCCCTCCAACCTTTTCTAGGACGACCCTTACCCCGCCTTCCTTTCCCTACAGTTTTATACGCTCTCCACGTCATTCTACTTTGATCCATTCTCTCTAAATGACCAAACCACCTCAACAACCCCTCTTCAGCCCTCTGACAAATACTTTTAGTAACTCCACACCTCCTCCTAATTTCCACACTCCGAATTTTCTGCATAATATTTACACCACACATTGCCCTTAGACAGGACATCTCCACTGCCTCCAGCCTCCTCCTTGCTGCAGCATTTGCAACCCATGCTTCACACCCATATAAGAGTGTTGGTACCACTATACTTTCGTACATTCCCTTCTTTGCCTATAATGGTACCATCAACTTTGAATGGTTGTGAGGCATCATCTTTAAATGTTCCAGGGAGGAGGCTGGAGGTAGCGTTAACACCCCTCCTTCAGAGTGCAGACACTGTACTTCCCATCTCCAGGACTCAAGTCCGGCCTGCCGGTTTCCCTGAATCCCTTCATAAATGTTACTTTGCTCACACTCCAACAGCACGTCAAGTATTAAAAACCATTTGTCTCCATTCACTCCTATCAAATATGCTCACACATGCTTGCTGGAAGTCCAAGCCCCTCGCACACAAAACTTCCTTTACTCCCTCCCTCCAACCTTTCCTAGGCCGACCCCTACCACGCCTTCCCTCCACTACAGATTTATACACACTCGAAGTTATTCTGTCTCGTTCCATTCTCTCTACATGTCCGAACCACCTCAACAACCCCTCCTCAGCTCTCTGGATAATAGTTTTGGAAATATATATATATATATATATATATATATATATATATATATATATATATATATATATATATATATATATATATATATATATATATATATAGGAGGGTCTGGGATAGTGACAGCTGGGAGGGACAATTCTCAGCTTCGTATCTGAGCTTCTCTGCAAAGACAGTGATTATGTATGTGTGTGGTGATAGTGTTGAATGATGATGAAAGTATTTTCTTTTGGGGATTTTCTTTCTTTTGGGTCACCCTGTCTCGGTGGGAGACGGCCGACTTGTTGAAAAAAAAAATATATATATAATATATACAGTGGTACGTTTGATGGTCCCAAACTCACCCTTTTATGTAAGTTTATTTTTTAAATGCTTTTGTAAGTGTAATTTTGGGGTTCTAAAAGGACTAGTCTATTTTACAACATTTCTTAAGGAGATAAATTCGTTTGGTAATGGCACTTGAACAGCATTCTGAATGAAAAAAATAAATAAAGTACACTGTATATATATATATATATATATATACAGTGGTACCTCGACTTACGATGGTCCCCAAAATCGCCCTTTTATGTAAGTTTATTTTTTTAAATGCTTTTTTAAGTATATTTTTGGGGGTGTAAAAGGACTAGTCTATTTTACATTATTCCTTATGGGGATAAATTCGTTTGGTAATGGCACTTGAACAGCATTCTCGAACGAAAAAATATCGTAACTCGAGGTACCACTGTATATATATATATACAGTGGACCTCGAGTTTCGGTCACCTCGGAAATCGTACAATTATGTAAGTGTAATATTGTAAGTGCTTTTGTAAGTGTATTTTTGGGGGTCTGAAATGGACTAACCTACTTGACATTATTCCTTAAGGGAGTAAATTCGTTCGGTAATGGCACTTGAGCAGCCTTCTTGAATGAATTATGACCGAAACTCGGGGGTCCACTGTATATTTTTTTTTTTTACTGTGGAATTTAAAGGCTAAGAGCCTTTATCCTACCTCAGCTCATTTCAAAGTCCAGCCCAATCTAATGTATATTACCACCCTCAGAATGCAACTCGTAAATCAAGCAACACCCAGGTATCTATTTACCACTAGGTTCCTGGGGGTCACACACAGAGCCATTAGATTGTGAGTCAGGCATTTCACCACTGAGTGGTGAGATTTTCTATGTCATTAATTTAGAGGAGGAATAGTTGAGGGCCTAGGATGTTTCCTTGCAGTATACAGTGTTTATAGATAGAGTTGTTGATGAAATGATGGAACAAGTACAATTTTCTTGAAGATTATTTAGTGTATTTCATCATTTGGATTGTCTATGTTGTTCTGGTAAGACAGCTATTGAATGAAGGATGGTGTATGTGGTTCCTTGTTTAGGTCATCATACCTTGGTGAGTTCACCTAAGAAGGAAGTAAAATCATTATCACTTGTTTTTCAGCATCTCCTTGATTAAGACATTGCAGGTGGTAAGGCCAAACTTGACGTTTGAACATTGGTGAAAAGGCATTAAATAATGTATACACAGAATATTTTATCTCAACAACCATCTCTTGCCAATGGAGGGTGACCAATAAAGGTCATTCACCGAGTTGCTGTCTTGACAGATATGTGTTGACATCATAGTTCAGATTACCCTCTGACTGCAACATCCCCACCCCTCCTCCAGAGTGCAAGCACTTTCCTTCCCTGCTCCAGGACTCGATTATGGCTAACCAGTTTCACCAGAATCCATTCAAAAATGTTACCTTGCTCACACTTCAGAAGCACGTCCATTAAAACACCACTTGACTACTTAACAAACCAACACAAGCCTGTTAGATGCTCAAACCTCTGAAATTCAAAGCCTTCTTCACTCCCACACCTTAACCATTTCTTAGGACAACCCTTACCCCTTCTACCTTCCACCCCAAATTTATACACCTCCATTATCTCTGTACCTTAACCAGCTCAACCCCTCCTCACTCCTCTGCTCTCTGAATTATAGCCTTGGTGACCTCCACATTGCCTTTTAATTTATGCACTCTGAATTCTCTGAATAATTCATATCACACATTCTGCTCTCAAACTTGACATCACCACTGCCTCTAACCACCACCTGCTGCAACACAAAACTCATACTTCACACCCATATACCTCACACCACTATACTCTAGTACATCATCTTTTTTTTGCCTCCATAGATAAACCTCAACAGATACTTCAATACACCATCCACTTTCTCCTCATCTATTCTGTGATTCACCTTATCTTCTGCCATGTCTGCTCCCAAATATCCAAGTATATCCACTTCCTCCATTCTTCCTCCCTCTAATCTGATATTCAGTGTATCACTGCCTAGAATTTGTATTATCCTCAATACTTTGCTCTTCTTCTATGGCCACTTTTAGTTTCTTTTTAAAAATTGATATACTGTAAAATATAATTGGATTTTTAAATATACATTTTTTAAATGTGTAAATAGTGTTTTATGGTATTTATACAAAAGGCCAGATGTAAGTTTGCTGTTATTGCTTGCAGTGCATCATATGTTCACCTACGCTTAGTGTTTTCCACTTATTCATCCTCTTGTCTCCTTCAGCTTCAATTATCATGCCCTGGCAATTATACCATGCTTTTCCCTCAGCTTACTGCCCTGATAACTACACTGAATACCGAGGATTGTGTTACAACATCACAGCCAATGCAATTGATGACTTAAGTATGGCTTTGAGCTACTGCAACAAGAATGGTGCTGCCCTTGCTTACCCCCAGGACCTGGACACACTCAACTATCTCTCACTACTTGTCCAAGTTGCTGCTAGCAGTGTAGGTGTATTAGAGGATTTGCATGTCTACTAATGAATATACCTACATTAACAAGCAGTTGCAAATTAAGTAACTTGTTGGATGAAGCAAACATAGCTAAATTATGAATGAATCTCAGTTCTTGGAAATTAAATAATATGAAAAGAATCACTAGAAATGTAAAACTCAGAATGAGTTGGGGTATAAAGTTTTAGAGTACAGCATAGCCCTACATTTGTTGCAATTAAAAGTTGTCTTAATGTCTGAAAATAATTTTTTTTTTAATTATTTATTGCCTTTGCAGGTAGTTCATTACTAAATGTGGCATTAAACATTATACTTTCTGATAAAAATTTGTATCTTTTGGGAATGTTCATCTTCATTCTTAGAATTCCTGATTGTAGGAATAGCCAAGAAATATATTTATCATGGACTTATATTTTACCTACATCACATTGCCATGGAGTTTGGGAGAGTGTGTAAAGGTAGAAAGTTGAAAGTGAACATAGATAAGAGTAAGGTGATGAGGGTATCAAACGATTTAAATAAAAAAAAATTGGATATCACATTGGAGAGAGGGATTATGGAAGAAGTGAATGTTTTCAGATATTTGGGAGTTGACTTGTCAGCGGATGGGTTTATGAAGGATGAGGGTAACCATAGAATTGATGAAGAAAAAAAGGTGAGTGGTGCATTGAGGTATCTGTGGAGACAAAAAACGATATCTATGGAGGCGAAGAAGGGAATGTACGAAAGTATAGTGGTACCAACACTCTTATATGGGTGTGAAACATGGGTTGCAAATGCTGCAGCAAGGAGGCAGCTGGAGGCAGTGGAGATGTCCTGTCTAAGGGCAATGTGTGGTGTAAATATTATGCAGAAAATTCGGAGTGTGGAAATTAGGAGGAGGTGTGGAGTTACTAAAAGTATTTGTCAGAGGGCTGAAGAGGGGTTGTTGAGGTGGTTTGGTCATTTAGAGAGAATGGACCAAAGTAGAATGACTTGGAGAGCATATAAATCTGTAGGGGAAGGAAGGCGGGGTAGGGGTCGTCCTTGAAAATTTGGAGGGAGGGGGTAAAGGAGGTTTTGTGGGCCAGGGGCTTGGACTTCCAGCAAGCATGTGTGAGCGTGTTAGATAGGAATGAATGGAGACGAATGGTTTTTGGGACCTGACGAGCTGTTGGAGTGTGAGCAGGGTAATATTTTGTGAAGAGATTCAGGGAAACCATTTAATTGATTTAGTTGGACTTGAGTCCTGGAAATGGGAAGTACAATGGAGGGGTCTGGGATAGTGATAGTTGGGAGGGACTTATTCTCAGCTGTCGTATCTGAGCACCTCTGCAAAGACAGTGATTATGTATGAGTGAGGTGAAACTGTTGAATGATGATGAAAGTATTTTCTTTTTGGGGATTTTCTTTCTTTTTGGGTCACCCTGCCTTGGTGGGAGATAGCCAACTTGTTGAAAAAAAAAAAAATCCTCACATTACTTGGGCAGCTTAAATCTTAAGAGATCATCTTAACTGTGAAGTGATTTTGGAAAAACGGAACACAGAACTGAATTGAGGTCCTACAGCTTACTAGCCCACAGGCCTAGAGGTATATTTTCTGTTACAAGGACCCCAGTGGAAATAAGTCTTCATTGTCTGACATTTTTGGGATATTCTAGGTAATTTACATGTTACACTATGTATGATAATTGTACTTGTGTGTTCCTCACCTTTGTACCTCACTATGTATGATAATTGTACTTGTGTGTACCTCACCTTTGTACCTCACTATGTATGATAATTGTACTTGTGTGTACCTCACACAAATCCAGTACCATTATAGTATGCTCCTCGCTTAGCGACGAATTTGTTTACCGACATGGTCTTAGGAATGGAACTCCGTCATTAAGTGAGGAGAGGCTATATATTGAAAGAACAACTTGTAAGACTTCCAAACCACTGGTCCAAGTTTGATTACCACAGAGTGTAAAATGTATGTATAGTGTATGTATATATTGTAAAGAGAAACATTATGCATAATAATTTTAAGTTTTTGTATTATACAGGTAATTTATATTTTATTGTAGTACACAGGTATATGTAAAAAGTTAGTCTAGGTTAAGATGGTAAATTGTTTAATATAATTGTTTTCTTTCAGGCAAATATTACCTTGCCAGCTGATGTTATGGTTGGTGTCAACAACGTGTAAGTATCCTCTATTTCCTTCACCTTTTCTCTCTCTCTCTCTCTCTCTTTCATTTATTTTTTGTGAAATATTAATCAGAATATAAGTCTGGAATGATAGATACAAATAAATACAGTAAGGGAAATTGATAGGGATAGATTATTTGAATTATGAAGACAAGGGGACAAAAAGTGGAAGCAGAAGACAGATAATCCATAAGAATGTTAGGAAATGAAAAAGTAGTTGTGACACTTTAAATAGTTTAAAAAAGTAAATATAAAAAGGACAACATTATATTGTACTATTTAGGGAAAAAGCATTAAATCTGTAGGATTCGTACAGTGCCACAGTGTTGTGGCTTTTTATTTTTCCTGGGGGAATGCTACGTAATAAGATATGTTCCAAGAAAGGGGAGGATAGGTCCAATACTTTGCATTAGCAGCCCCTTGCCAGCATCAAGGAACCTTCCTGTGGCTCAGCTGGTAGTACACAGCTCACACACTGTGTCTGTGGTTTGATCCTGGCATGGGTGGAAACATTGGGCATGTTTCCTTAAACCTGCTGTCCCTGTTCACCTAGCAGCAAGTAGGTACCTGGGTGTTAGTTGATTGATGTGGGTCACATCCTGGGAAGCAAAGATTAAAGGACCCCAATGGAAATAAGACACAGTCCCCAATGACTTGATGACTTTATCGGGTTATTCTGGGTGGCTAACCTTTCGGGTTAAGAATCCAAACAAAATCTTATCTTCCTTGAGGGGCCAAGAAAACAGAGACTAGTAATGCCTGTTAAAGTAGTTTAATAGGTGGGGTTAAGAGCTAGGGCTTGTCCTTGCAAACATGCACAAAGGAGTAATGAAGATTGAACACCTCCAGCATAGCTCTTCTTTTGTCATGGACCGGGCTGCGGGGATGTTGACTTCCAAAACACCCTACAGGTATAATGTATTTGTATAATGTATTTAATATAATTATGGAAACTTTTGATGGAAACATACCCAGATGCAAAAACACACCATTTAGTGTTTCATTGTACCAATTAATGGACTCAAATGAATGTTTATGTATATGCAGTATTTAGTAATGAGGCTGAATTCTACAGATGGGGAAATTGGACATCATCATCTATGTACAACGTAAGTTCTGACTTGGTGACTGCGGCAGAAAATCCATCCACATCACCTGGCTGGAGACTGATGACAGTGCCAGCAGCACCTGGGAATGCAAGCTTCAAGGTGGCACAGCTCAGTGGTAATGGTGCCAAAATTGCCATATGCCAATTCCTGGGTCCCATAGGTAGGTGGAGGTTTGGGTACACTAATATAAATTTCAGGTACTATTGAGCTATTATTCAGTTCTTGAATTGAATACTTTTGTATATTAACATGTTGATATACTATATACACTATACTATGTTGATTTTCTGTATACAGTGGTGCCTGTATATATATTGACATGTAACTATGTACCAAGCTGTTGTTAAATGCATTGTGATAATTAGTACAGTACATCTGATTCTTGTCCAATGAACATCATACATTATGTTAGGTAAGACACATGTGCAACAGTTAGATATCTGTATTTTGAAATGTTTCACCTACACAGTAGGCTTCTTCAATCGAGTACAGAAACGTTGGTAGAAGCAGAAGAGATGTGAAGACAATGTACTCAGTCTATCACCCTTGAAGACGTAGTTTTGAGGTGGTCAGTCCCTCAGCCTGGAGAAGAGTATTTGTTCCATAGTCTGAAACAATGCACTAAAAAATGTCTTCAGTCAGCATTCATGCACTGCAACCTACTCACTTCTCTAGATGACCTAGGTGTTGCATAACTTCTCCATCCCCCAACCATTGTACTAATGTCTTCAAGGTTAATGCAAAGATACATGCAGGTAATTACCAGAGAACCTGAGAACAACTGTAGAACCAAGAGGGTACATATCCTTTTGATATCAGTTTGACCCCAGACCAATATGTTCTGTATAGATTTCAAGCACCAGTGTCCAGCAAACTGACTGTTAGGTTTCCCTGATCGCTTTTCCATGATGGCCATGTCTTGGTGAAATCATTCACCATGGGGTTCTATTTCACAGAAACTGTATATGTCACAGTAAAACTAAGTTCAGATTTGAATTCAGCATCCCAAAATTAGTTAAACAATTTTTTTTTTAAACATGAACTGAAATCATTGTTGGCAAGTGCTGCTAGCACTTAAATAAGTCCCTCAAAATGTTTGTTTTGAGTGAGATATCTCCTCTAGGATGCTGGGATTCACCTCTCGATCCAGCAGGTAATATGACCCGTTCCTTATGGAACTGGACCATGACTGCACTCAACACGACTGTCAACTACACGTGAGTTCTCACCTTCTGGAGTAGTCCCTAGTTGGCTTTCATTCTTGGTTCACAAAATAAAGCAGTAGTAATGATTGTGGTACTGTATTAGTAATGCATATAGCCATGTAATAGATAATGTATCTTTAATTAGTTTTTTATTGAATTACTTGTGTACTGCCTCATTGTCTAGTAATTATCAGTTCTAAGGCTGCCCAAAATGTCTTCCATAACAAGAGGCTTTCATTAGAGTAGTTTATACATGTCAGTTACCCTATTGTATATTGTACAGTACTCCACTTTATTGAAATAATTTTGTTTTGGTTTGTTAGCATTAAACTTGATAGTACATAATGCAATTATGGAAGCAATTATAATAATGGCATCAGTGGTTGAAGTAAAGTAAATGTAGAAGCAGTAGGTTAATTAGGTAATGCTCAGGGCTTGTCTTCTATGCAAGTGTTATCCCCTCAGCTCAGTTGATCATCTTTCACACAGGTGTTTCTCTTAATTTAGTCTGTTATCTTCCACACAGGTGTTACCCTGGCTACTTTATTGGAGGCAATATTACCCAGTCCACACTGATTGTGGGGTGTCTGGGACAGTTAGGTGGGTGGTACCCCAAAACCCTCAGTGCCTGCTCTGCTGTAGAAGGTAAGTCAAGCGGGTGTAACCTGTTTTTGATTTACCAGTGCATTGCAGGCTAGCCAAGAATAGTTTTTGATTTACCAGTGCATTGCAGGCTATCTATAAATTTGATTACCTTTGTCCCATCATTCTTTGTATTCAACTTTAGTTATGAAGCATTGCTAGTGAACACACACACATCATTTTCTGCTGGGTCCCCAGACACTTGGATGTTCGGGAAAACAAGCAGGCAGGGTTACCTTGGATCATTCACTTAGAGATTAATAACATGTCAGGGTTGACTCATTGATAAGTTCTATAGGAGTTAAGAAAAAAAGTCAGGAATGTATCAAAGATGGTTCAAATGCAATGTTAAACAAGCGAGTCTGATGTTTATGAGATGGTTGCAGTTAAGAGTTACATCTTGGATTAGGTAATAGTAATAATCATTATCATGAAAGGGTGAATTTATTAATATGTAAGCTGAACATAAAATTACTGTATCTACTTTGAGATGGGAATTGTATTGCATTTTTCAAAATTGTAAATCTATGTGCACTATTCAGAGCAAGGAGTGGTGACTATTCAATCCTCATTCCTCTAATCATTGTTTGATCCCAGTCCAGTCATATCTCGACTTTTTTATAGCATTCACCAGCTGAGTTACATTCCCATTACCTGGTATATTCCTCTGTTACCTGGAGAGGGTTCGGGGGACAGCGCCCCCGTGGCCCAGTCTGAGACCAGATCTTGTGAATACTGTACAGTATACAAATAATTTTCATGCCATGTGTTATGCCTGTGTGTTCTGTTGTAGTTATCAAGTAGGAGTTTGAGAGGAGGGTTAAAGTTGGAGTATAATGTTCTGTGTATGTAGTAGGCACAATAATAAGTGTGGATGTTTTGCATATTAAACACCGGTGGAGTGTGCCGTCTAGTGCAAGAGTTGGTAATTAATCACACAGCAGCTTTTTGTTGGGTTACTAAAGGTTTAAGGTGATTTGTTGTGGTTGAGTCCCATGCACAAATACCATAGGTGAGGTAAGGGTAAATAAGAGAGTGGCAAAGAACAAGAAGAGCTGTTTGGGGTACTACATAGTACCGTATCTTTGAAAGGATGCCTACTGTTTTGGAGACTTTCTTTGATATTTGCTGTATGTGGGTCTGGAATTTGAGACTGCAGTCAAGGTGAAGACCTAGAAATTTGCCCTCTGTGTGTCTTGAAATGGGTGAACCATTTATCAATATGTTTAGCTGCACATTTGAAGCTCCATTTCCAAATAGCATAAAGTATTTTTTGTGTGTATTGAGAGTTAGTTTGCTGGTAGTCATCCAAGTAGATATTTTTAGTAGTTCGTTATTTACAGTGTTTGTTAGAATAGTTGGGTTTGGGTGAGAGAAGACATAAGTAGTGTCATCTGCAAAAAAACTGGTTTAAGGAGTTTAGATGCAATTGGGAGGTCATTAATGTAAATGAGAAAGAGAAGTGGGCCAAGGACACTACCCTGTGGGACTCCAACAAGAACAGGTTGTGTAGGGGAGTTGATGCCATTTGTGTATACATACTGGTTCCTATTGCTAAGATAAGATTTTAAGTAATCGAGAGAGTGCCCTCTGACCCAATAGTGTTCAAGTTTTAGGTGGAATAGGTCATGGTCAACTGTGCATTTACCCAACCATTATATGAATGAATATCAAATTCATGTTTTTTTTTCTTTTTGTGTGTGTGTAGTAGTAGTAGTTCCTGAAAACATGGTTAAATTCTAAATGCCTGATGGGCTGTGATGACTATATGGGCCAGTGGGTCACTAGCAACAACAACCTGGTTGACCAAACAGTCAACAAGGAAACCAAGTCTCAGGTCAGGCTATAAGGGTAGAAAAACTCTTGAAACATACATAAGAGGGATTCCCAATAGACCCCTGGCTGTCTTCAAGAAGGCGCTGGACAGACACCTGAAGTCAGTACCCGACCAGCCGGGCTGTGGTTCATACGTCAGTCTATGTGTAGCCAGCAGTAACAGCCTGGCTGATCAGGCACTGATCCACCTTGAAGCTTGGTCACAGACTGGGCCGTGGGGGCATTGACCCCAAAACCCTCTCCAGGTATACTTGTTGCATATTTATACGTAACATAATTTGAGCACTCCATTAATGTCTTAATCATGGTAAGTGCTAGAGCCATAAGGGTAACACAGTGCCTGAGGAATGGGAGGCAATCAGGTGTGATCCTTGCTATCATTAAGACACTTTCCTTGAGACAACTGGGGCATTCAAGGTTTAACTAGATATTCCTCAGCTAACATTATCTTCCATTGCATGGACAAATATATTTACAGCTTGTAGTGATAATACAAATACTACAATAATTACAATTAAAAATAATTTATTTCTTTTCTGCAGTATTCAGGTAATGTAGTTTACATGTAATAAATTGTTAGGCACAAAAGAAAGCCACTAGCATATGGTGCATACTAGTGGCTTTTTCTATGTAAACTACATTATTTGTACCACATAAAGTAATCAAAATTGTATAACATTATACAGTATACCTGCATATTACATGGATCCTTAGTAGTAAAAGTTAACCTAAGGATAATCTAAATAACAATAACGAGGATAAAAATAACAATTATAGCAGGGATACAATATAGTAATGTTAAAAATAATTAATAATAATAATGTTAGTGAGGATAGTGAGGCTCAGGTATGTAGGAGAGAGGGAGATTACTTCCCAGTAAAAGTAGGTGTTAGACAGGGATGTGTGATGTCACCATGTATGTTTAACATATTTATAGATGGGGTTGTAAAAGAAGTAAATGTTAGGGTGTTGGGGAGAGGGGGATTAAATTACGTATAAGGAATAAAATACAAAATGGAAGTTGACAGTTTTTGCTGATGATACTGTGCTTTTGGGGGATTCTAAAGAAAAGTTGCAAAGGTTAATGGGCGAGTTTGGGAGGGTGCGTAATGGTAGAAAGTTGAAAGTGAACGTAGATAAGAGTAAGGTATCAAACGATTTAGATAATGAAAAATTGGATATCACATTGGAGGGAGGGAGTATGGAAGAAGTGAATGTTTTCAGATATTTGGGAGTTGACTTGTCAGCGGGTGGGTTTATGAAGGATGAGGTTAACTATAGAATTGATGAAGGAAAAAAGGCGAGGAGTGGTGCTTTGAGGTATCTGTGGAGACGAAAAACATTATCCATGGAGGCAAAGAAGGGAATGTATGAGAGAATATTGGAACCACCACTCTTATATGGGTGTGAAGCATGGGTTGTAAATGCTGCAGCAAGGAGGAGGCTGGAGGCAGGAGAGATGTCATGTTTAAGGGCAATGTATAGTGTAAATATTATGCAGAGAATTCATAGTGTGAGCAGGGTAATATTTTGTGAAGGGATTCAGGGAAACTGGTTAGCTGGACTTGAGCCCTGGAGATGGGAAGTATAATGCCTGAGTTTAAAGGAGGGGTTTGGGATACTGGCTGTTTGGAGTGACATCTAAAACTGTCATATCTGGGTGCCTCTGCAAAGACATTGATTATATGTGAATGATGGTGAAAGTGTTTCTCTTTTTTGGGTCACCCTGCCTCTGTGGGAAATGGCTGATGTGTTAAAAAAAAAATATTGATAATTCTTCTTTCTTTCAGCACGTCGGCCGTTTCCCACCAAAGCGGAGTGGCCCAAAAGGAAAAACGAAAGTTTCTCCTTTTACATTTAGTAATATATACAGTGGATCCCCGGTGTTCGTCCATTTTTCGTAACAGAATGCTGTTCAAGTGCCATTACCAACCGAATTTATTCCCTTAAGAAATATTGTAAAGTAGACTAGTCCTTTTAGACCCCCAAAACTACACTTATAAAAGCATTTAAAAAAACTACACTTACATAAAAGGGTGTGTTTTGAGCAGGACGAACACCGGGGGTCCACTGTACAGGAGAAGGGGTTACTAGCCCCTTGCTCCCGGCATTTTAGTCGCCTCTTACGACACACATGGCTTACGGAGGAAGAATTCTGTTCTGTGATAATTCTATAATTATGATAATTGTAGTATAAATTATAATCATTACCTTCCATCCCCTGGGTGCTGTGTGACCCTTATGTTTTCAGCACTTCCTCTTTAATTTAATAATAATATACCTTATGCTGAAAACAAAAAAAAATTTTGGAGTGAGATAAACAAGGTAAGAAAGCCTAGGGAACGAATGGATTTGTCAGTTAAAAACAGAGTAGGGGAGTTAGTAGATGGGGAGCTGGAGGTATTGGGTAGATGGCGGGAATATTTTGAGGAACTTTTAAATGTCGATGAAAAAAGGGAGGCGGTAATTTCATGTACTGGCTAGGGAGGTACAACATCGTTTAGGAGTGAAGAAGAGCAGGATGTGAGTGTGGGGGAGGTGCGTGAGGCATTACGTAGAATGAAAGGGGGTAAAGCAGCTGGAATTGACGGAATCATGACAGAAATGTTAAAAGCAGGGGGGGATATAGTGCTGGAGTGGTTGGTATTTTTGTTTAATAAATGTATGAAAGAGGGGAAGGTACCTAGGGATTGGCAGAGAGCATGTATAGTTCCTTTATATAAAGGGAAGGGGATAAAAGAGAGTGTAAAAATTATAGGGGAATAAGTTTACTGAGTATACCAGGTAAAGTGTATGGCAGGGTTATTATTGAAAGAATTAGAGGTAAGACAGAGAGTA
This sequence comes from Cherax destructor, assembly GCA_009830355.1. Taxonomy (NCBI): domain Eukaryota; kingdom Metazoa; phylum Arthropoda; class Malacostraca; order Decapoda; family Parastacidae; genus Cherax; species Cherax destructor. The sequence continues at coordinate 199,240 of WNWK01001960.1, forward strand.
GGATTGCAGATGAGCAAGGAGGCTTTAGAGTGGGTAGGGGATGTGTAGATCAAGTGTTTACAGTGAAGCATATATGTGAACAGTATTTAGATAAAGGTAGAGAAGTTTTTATTGCATTTATGGATTTAGAAAAGGCATATGATAGAGTGGATAGGGGAGCAATGTGGCAAATGTTGCAAGTGTATGGAATAGGTAGTAAGTTACTGAAGGCTGTAAAGAGTTTTTATGAGGATAGTGAGGCTCAGGTTAGGGTGTGTAGGAGGAGGGAGATTACTTCCCGGTAAAAGTAGGTCTTAGACAGGGATGTGTAATGTCACCATGGTTGTTTAATATATTTATAGATGGGGTTGTAAAAGAAGTAAATGCTAGGGTGTTGGGGAGAGGGTGGGATTAAATTATGGAGAATTAAATGCAAAATGGGAGTTGACACAGTTACTTTTTGCTGATGATACTGTGCTTATGGGAGATTCTAAAGAAAAGTTGCAAAGGTTAGTGGACGAGTTTGGGAGAGTGTGTAAAGGTAGAAAGTTAAAAGTGAACATAGATAAGAGTAAGGTGATGAGGGTATCAAACGATTTAAATAAAGAAAAATTGGATATCACATTGGAGAGAGGGATTATGGAAGAAGTAAATGTTTTCAGATATTTGGGAGTTGACGTGTCAGCGGATGGGTTTATGAAGGATGAGGTTAACCATAGAATTGATGAAGGAAAAAAGGTGAGTGGTGCATTGAGGTATCTGTGGAGACAAAAACGTTATCCATGGAGGCAAAGAAGGGAATGTACGAAAGTATAGTGGTACCAACACTCTTATATGGGTGTGAAGCATGGGTTGCAAATGCTGCAGCGAGGAGGAGGCTGGAGGCAGTGGAGATGTCCTGTCTAAGGGCAATGTGTGTGTAAATATTATGCAGAAAATTCGGAATGTGGAAATTAGGAGAAGGTGTGGAGTTACTAAAAGTATTTGTCAGAGGGCTGAAGAGGGGTTGTTGAGGTGGTTTGGTCATTTAGAGAGAATGGATCAAAGTAGAATGACTTGGAGAGCGTATAAATCTGTAGGGAAGGAAGGCGGGGTAGGGGTCGTCCTAGAAAGGGTTGGAGGGAAGGGGTAAAGGAGGTTTTGTGGGCGAGGGCTTGGACTTCCAGCAAGCATGTGTGAGCGTGTTAGATAGGAGTGAATGGAGACAAATGGTTTTTGGGACATGACGATCTGTTGGAGTGTGAGCAGGGTAACATTTTGTGAAGGGATTCAGGGAAACCAGTTAATTGATTTAGTTGGACTTGAGTCCTGGAAATGGGAAGTACAATGCCTGCACTTTAAAGGAGGGGTCTGAGATAGTGACAGCTGGGAGGGACTTTTCTCAGCTGTCGTATCTGAGCTCCTCTGCAAAGACAGTGATTATGTATGAGTGTGGTGAAAGTGTTGAATGATGATGAAAGTATTTTCTTTTTGGGGAAATTTTCTTCTTTTTGGGTCACCCTGCCTCGGTGGGAGACGGCCGACTTGTTGAAAAAAAAAAAAAAATGTGTTTTAATTATATAGGCTTGTCTGTACTTGGATCTACTATACTAAATTAATTATAATAATCTGCCTCAGTTTGCCTGCAACAGCCCATCGCACCCTCGCCACTCATTACCAACACCACATCATCTAACTGGGGTTTTCTGAATGGCACTGTGAACTTCACCTGCCCTGCTCTTATGGCTACAGAGAAGAATGTTACAGTGCAGATACTTATTTGCAGCAGCAACAATGGGAGTTATTCCTTCATGCCCAGCACTGTTGACCCATGCAATGGTAAAGCCTTATTTGTCTGCTATTCTCTCTGTAAAGAAGTGCATGCATTTTATATCAAATGGTGCCAGTACATTTTTATTATTTTTTCAGTGATGCTGTTTTATTTCACTATTCACTGTGTGTGTACATATGTATTTGCACACATGTCATTTATGTGTATGTATGTACACTATTGATACAAAGTATTACTTTGCTATATTACTGTATAGTTCCTTTGTATAAAGGCAAAGGGGACAAAAGAGAGTGCAAAAATTATAGGGGAATAAGTCTGTTGAGTATACCTGGTAAGGTGTATGGTAGAGTTATTATTGAAAGAATTAAGAGTTAGACGGAGAGTAGGATAGCAGATGAACAAGGAGGCTTTAGGAAGGTTAGGAAGTGTGTAGACGAAGTGTTTACAGTGAAACATATAGGTGAACAGTATTTGAATAAGGGTAAAGAGGTTTTTGTGGCATTTATGGATTTGGAAAAGGTGTATGACAGGGTGGATAGGGGGGCAATGTGGCAGATGTTGCAAATGTATGGAATAGGAGGTAGGTTATTGAAAGTGGTAAGAAGTTTTACGGGGATAGTGAGGCACAGGTTAGAGTATGTAGGAGAGAGGGAGATTATTTCCCAGTAAAAGTACATCTTAGACAAGGATGTGAGATGTCACCATGGTGGTTCAATATATTTATAGATGGGGTTGTAAGGGAAGTGAATGCTCGGGTGTTAGCAAGAGGTGTGGGGTTAAGAGATAAAGAATCTGACACAAAGTGGGAGTTGTCACAGTTGCTCTTTGCTGATGACACTGCTTTTGGGAGATTCTGAAGAGAAATTGCAGAGGTTGGTGGATGAGTTTGGTATGGTATGTAAAAGAAGGAAATTAAAAATGAATATAGGAAAGAGTAAGGTGATGAGGATAACAAAAAAAAAAATTAGGTAATGAAAGATTGGATATCAGATTGGAGGGAGAGAGTATGGAGGAGGTGAATGTATTCAGGTATTTAGGAGTGGACGTGTCAGCAGATGGGTCTATGAAAGATGAGGTGAATCATAGAATTGACAAGGGAAAAAAGGTGAGTGGTGCACTGAGGAGTCTGTGGAAACAAAGAACTTTGTTCATAGAAGCAAAGAGGGAAATGTATGAGAGTATAGTTATACCAACACTCTTAAATGGGTGGAAAGCATAGGTGGTGAATGTTGCAACGAGAAGGCTGGAGGCAGTGGAGGTGTAGTGTCTGAGGGCAAATGTGTGGTGTGAATATAATGCAGAGAATTCGTAGTATGGAAATTAGGAGGAGGTGCGGGATTACCAAAACTATTATCCAGAGGGCTGATTAGGGTTTTTTGAGATGGTTCAGACATGTAGAGAGGATGGAACAAAATAGAATGACTTCGAGAGTGTATAAATCTGTAGTGGAGGGAAGGCAGGGTAGGGGTCGGCCTAGGAAAGGTTGGAGGGAAGGGGTAAAAAAGGTTTTGTGTGCGAGGGGCTTGGACTTCCAGCAAGCATGTGTGAGCGTGTTAGATAGGAGTAAATGGAGACAAATGTATTTTAGGACTTGACGTGCTGTTGGAGTGTGAGCACGGTAACATTATGAAAGGATTCAGGGAAACTGGCAGGCCGGACTTAAGTCCTAGAGATGGGAAGTACAGTGTCTGCACTCTGAAGGAGGGGTGTTAATGTTGCAGTTTTATAACTAGTGTGAGCATGCCTCTGACAAGACAGTGATGGAGTGAATGATGGTGAAAAATTTTCTTTTTCGGGCCACCCTGCCTTGGTGGGAAATGGCCGATATGTTAATAAAAAAAAAATTAGTCTTTAAACCATTGAAAATCATCTCTACTTCTGTAATATATGTATACAGTATTTTGCAGTTTGCCTTGGACAACCTGTGGTGGGTAATGCAGTAACTAACTGGAGCAATAGTACAGTATGGAAGATCAACATGACAGTCACAGCTACCTGCAATGCCAATTATATGGCCAACTTCCTGAATAACACACTTGTTGTTAATTGTACTGATAGCGGTTGGAACAAGCCTCCTGCTTGTTACCAGGGTAAGTTTTCCAGTACCCATTATTATTAATGATATCATATGAAAGTGGGTCTAGATGTTGTCTCAATTTATATTTTGCTGGACACATTTTCATGGACTTGAGTCATGGAGGTGGGAAATACAATGTCAACACTTTAAAGGATGGGTTTGAGATATTTGCTGTTTGGAGTGACATTCGAACTGTCGTATCAGTGCGCCTCTGTAAAGAGTGATTACATGTGAATGATGGTGAAAGTGTTTCTTTATTTTTTGGGGTCACCCTGCCTCAGTGGGAGAAAGCCAGTGTGTTGAAAAAAAAAAGGTGTACATTACTGTAATTTGATTTTTATTTGAGTTTCTATAACTTATTATTCTTATTGAAATCTTGACAACTATGGTTGCAACATTTTCTTAGCTCAAGTTAAATTTTTACACATCCCAGGGGGAATATGCCAGTATTCATTATCAAAGTGAGTGTCCCATGTTTAATGTGATCATACATATCTGAATTTGTTGGTACTTATGTGTACATTTTCTTCTTTTTGTTGTTTCCAAGTTTTTTACCTATATTCTTCTGTCCTAATATTTACATATTTTATATCTTATGGATGCTCGTTTTTTTTCAATGGAATTAACTGACTTTTATTTATTTTTAGGATTTTATTAGATTCAGCATTTAATTTTACTGTGGTGTCGTCTCGTTTAGTCATGTATGGCATCCTTAATAATATGGTTCATAATATGGTAAACCTAATATAAAGTCCATAATAAGATACAATGTCCATAGTACAGCATGGTAACTCTAATATTGTACTGTACTATATAGGGATGGGACAATAGCAAAATTATTTGCCAATAATGATACTCAGTTTTAGACTGATACTGATACCATCAAAATTATCTGATACCCACTGATACCTATACCATCAAAAAGAGCTGATACCCACTCATACCAGTACTCAACCTTAGGCTGATACCAATACCATAAAAAATATACCAGTAGTACTTACCAATACCAATGCTTTGGCACACCTTTAGCACTATATCCTTAATATGGTAACCTTGGAAGTGCCCATAAAACTTTAAGCTAATTATTATTATTATAATCAAATAGAAGCGCTAAACCACAGGGGTCATACAGCGCTGCAGGTTATTGCAGGATGCAGGGAGAATGGGTTGTAAGTGGGAGATGGATGATTAGTAGGGTATGGAGTGCAGCAGGACAGTGGATAGTGCAGGGATAGAGGGTAGCAAGAGATCGAGGTAGAAGGGACTGAGGGAGGTGCTAGAGATATAATCTTCAGAGTTTGTGTAGTAAGTTAGTTTCTGTCAAAAAGTCAACGAGAGACTTTAAGCTAATGCTGTCTATAATATGGTTACTCTGATAATGTTATGGGGTATTATGGACTTGTTATGGGGGCTATGGAGCAAACCTGAGTAAGTATCTTTTAGCCTATAAATATCCTCCTTTTACCCTAAGACCTTTTAAGTAAATACCCTATGCTAGTACATGTAGAACCTTGATGATAAATAGGGGAAAATAGCATAACAGATAACATCAATATATCATAGTAACTAGTATACACCTAAGTTAGACTGCTGTAAACTGTACAAGTCTTAATTAATTCTCTGTTGCTCATGAAAGTCTTGACCTCCAGCATGTACAGCAGACCCACCTAATGCTGGAACCAACATGGTAAGGAGCAACTACACCTCCAATGCTGTTAACTCTGTCATCTCCTACACCTGTAGTTCCGGCCTCTATGCCCCGACTAATAAGGTAACAGTAGCTATAACTAGTGTTAGGCTGCGGCCTTCAGTAAAACTCATCGCTGTTATTAACATGTTCATGCAGTACAATGCTTGCACTTTAATGAGTGGAGATGTAAGAATAATTTTACTGCACTTCTGAAAAATGGGTAATAGTGATGGTGAGTGATTTTTGAGTTGCCCTGCTTTGATGGCAAATTGGAGAGGGATGAATAATTGTAAATAATGCATAACAAAGTTTGCCTCTCATGGCACAGCAAGCCTATGACTTATGCAGGTATACACTACATTTTCCTTAGTTTTTCAGGTAAATTTAAATCTGTAGTAATGTTTTGATGCATTTTAGGAAGACTATACCATAGGGCTATTACTCTATTGGAGAATAATTTCCCAATGTGCATTATGACTTGGAGAACTTGAAGTTGTTGCCTTTTGTATGTCATATTGGACTTCAGGCTTTTGTTTTTCTTTTTGGTCATACTGCTTTGGAGGGATATGGCCGGTTTGTTAAAACAATAAAAAACAGACTTTGAAAGAATGATTGGGATTTTATGTGATCCAATTTGGTTCTGTTTTGAAAAAAAAGAAAGTAAAAGAATTTCAGGGAAATGTCTTGGGGTGACTTAATGGACAAGTACTGTGTATTAATACAGTAGTACCTTGAGTTACGAGCTTAATTAGTTCCAGACAGCTATTCAAGTGCTGATACCGAAGGAATTTTTTCCCATAAGAAATGAAAATTAGATTAATCCATTTCAGACCCCCAAAAATACACTTACAAAAGAACCTACAAAAATACACTTACATAATTGTTCGAGTTGGGAGCTGCTCGTAAGTAGAGGTAACACTGTACATCAAATTTCAGACTTGTCATGTCTTGTTGAATAACTGTCACTCTTTTAGCAATCAATTACATGACTTGACATTTCAGGGACTTTTTTTATGCTGCACATAATAGCTTTATAGATGTGTTTTGTTATTTGTTACATTACTGTTTATGGATATTCCACACTAGAAGGGATTTACAAAGTACATAATGAGAGCTTCTAATAAAACAATAATTATGTCTCTTCACACATTTTACAGGAAATTAATACTGCATAATATTGATTACACACACGAGTACCATCCGACTTACGACCTGCTCGACGTACGACCACTCGTACTTACAACCGTACTGTTTACAGCTTAGCTTAAGTTATTTTGTACTTTTCTGTTCTTGCATATGAATGTTTTCGTATGTTTTCATGCATACGAATGTTTTATATGCAAAATAAACAACTGTTTGTGTTGTACACAGTGTTTCTCCTAAACCTTACAGTATAAAATACAGTACTAAAAACATAAGGTTTGACTTGCGTCCATTTTAACTTACGACCGGTTGGTCGGAACCAAGCTTGCTCGTAAGTAGGATGGTATGTACTTGTACTATAATCGATCTTTTAAAATTTCAAATTCTTTTAAACATTTTTGTTCTGCCCTCTGGGGCCACAGAATTACACTACAGCCATGGCTGTTGTTAATGTGACCTGCAGCAATAGCTCCCAGTGGGTGACCCAAGGCCCTGCTCTCTGGTGCACCTCATGTAAGTTACTAGTTTTCATGATTTTAAGTTACTATTAAATCTGCTGGAATGATGGATGTTATACTTGAACATAGTTACTCCTTACCTATATTATGAGCAGTAGTCACACCTTGCCTATCTTGAGGGTGGTAATCAAAAGATGACAGAGGCACATAATGAGTCCAGGAACTAGAGCCCCAACATTTATTAGGCAGTGAATATTAAAATGGTATACAATACCGACAGGTTGGTAAGTAAGACACGTGCAACAGTTAGATATCTTTATTCCAAAACGTTTCACCTACACAGTAGGCTTCTTCAGTCAAGTACAGAAAACTTGGCAGAAGCAGTAGAGATATGAAGACAATGTTTTCAGTCCATCACCCTTGAAGATGTAGTTTTGAGGTGGTCAGTCCCTCAGCCTGGAGAAGAGTATTGTTCCATAGTCTGAAACAATGTGAAGTAGAAGCGACAATATGGAGACTTGTATACTGTCAGAAGGAGAGGTACAGTACACTAGTTGAAGAAAGAATGTATTCATCGAGAGGTCACGTCCCTCTCAAATCCCACCGTTCTCATTTGTTAGGCAGCATTTTATAGTAGGAATGATCTTTTAACAAATTTTTTAATCAGGGAAGGAAAGGTCTACTGTCTTGGATTAAGAGTCCCTCACTAGCAAAAAGGCATCTCTCTTAAGGGGGACAAGAGTAATGAGCTGTTTACACACATAAATATTACACTGAAGCATATTCAGTGTTACAAATTTATTGATACAGTATAAAGTACTGTACTTGATAAAATAACACTGTGACTGTTACTACCCACAGTATGCCTGTCAGACCCAGTTCCTGCACCAGCTTTAGCCAACAGTAGCTGGGATGGATATGGCAGAACCAATGGAACTATAGTAAGTTTTATCCAGTATTAATCATTATTACATCAGGAATAGTGTTTTTTTCTTTTTGCTTCTAGGATTACAGGACTTTTGATTTAAATCAGCACAAAACGTAAATATAAAATGTGAATGGTTATCTTTAGATTTTGACACTTGCTTTGAAGTTCAAAACTTAATGCAGAATGAGCCTGTTTTGTGTAGCTTCTAGGTTGTTCAAGAAACTGTTCATGCTATCAAGTCTTGGTTGAAAGTGCATTTCTTTAGTAGAGATCATGATCTTGATCATACTGTTACTCTTGAATATAAACTTAGGATTTCTTCATTAATGTAGTTGCATTTATGGCTTGGTGTGCAAGCACTTGTGAATTTCTTAAAAAATCAAGTGCTAAAGAATAACAAAATCCCAAATTATTATTATTAGTAGTAGTAGCATTAGTATTATTGCTCACTTTAGGTGGACACTTGTTGTGGAGTGCCTTTCTTACCTCACGTCAGTAAACCTTTGCTGTTCTAGACATTTATGGTTTTTGAGCACCTGTTAATTTTAAAGGGAGTAAAGTTGAGATGTGCAACACAGGCCCTCACTCACAGTCGAGAATCATTCATAATAAAGCATAGTTTAAAGATACAGCAGCGAAAGGAGATCTTTGTTATTGACTTTCTCCTACATGAGGCTTCATCACGTGATAAAATTTCACGTAGGTGAAATGTCATAGTATACTGTAGGTAATTGTTGAGTTTACTTCTCCATAGTGTAGCCTTCATCTTCTTGTAAATGATGTTTTCATTTTTACCCATAACTTGGATAATTGGATGTAAATGCTTTGCCCAAATCATGTTTATACGTAATTACTGGCAGTATATACTTGAAATAACATAAGGAACATTAACAGAGACCTTTGATATTAACCATTTAGTGTTTTTAATTGATGTCATTTGTTTTAAATTTGTATTTATTGTTGTATATATTTTAGTGTAAATTGTGTTTTCTTCTATATGCTTTTTTGTTGTTGTTTTTATGCTAGTTTAAGTATACAGTATGCTAAATACAATACAGTGGACCCTCGGTTAACGAATACCCCGGAAATCGTGCAATTATGTAAGTATAATTTTGTAAGTTCTTGTGGAAGTGTAGTTTTGGGGGTCTGAAATAGACTAACCTACATGACATTATTTCTTAAGGACGTAAATTCGTTCGGTAATGGCACTTGAGCAGGCTTCTGCAATGAATTTTTTTCGTTAACCGAGGGTCCACTGTACTATAAATATAACAAACAAACAAACAAACAAATTTTATTTCATTGCAGGTTACATGGGTATGGGAAATTACAATGTAAATTGAGTGCAAGGAGAGCCACTGACATGCCATGGCATTAGGGGCAGCTTATTCTAGTCCTTAAAAACTATGTACTTAATATTAGAGAAATTTATTGAGTTTATTCTAGTTAAAAATTATTTTCAAAATTACAATATGATGAAATTTTACTGTTTAAATTATTATATAATGATATTAGATCTTAGATTGTTACAGGTGTTAAGATTCTTGAATGATAATATGGAATTGAGATTATCTTAAGGAAAATAACATTGAGCATTTTTGACATTAACTTATAATATGAGTAGGGGGTAACATAATAGTAACATATTATTAAAAATTGAGATTATCGTATAGGAAAGTAACAATGAGCATTTTTCAAAGTAGTTTATAGCATGATCATTTAGGTTTGGGTGAGTAGGTGGTTTTTGAGTTGAGTCTTAAATTGATTTTCAGACAAGATTATCTTAATATTTACTGGTAATGAATTCCAGATTCTGGGGCCCTTTATGTGCATAGAATTTTTACATAGGTTGATATGAACACGGGGTATATCAAAAAGTGATCTGTGTCGTGTGTTGTGGTCATGGGTCCTATTAAAGTTGGTGAGGAGAGTTTTGAGCAGAGGGTTTATATTAGAGTGTAAAGTTTTATATATGTAGTAGGCACAAGAGTAAGTATGAATGTTCTTTACGGTGAGTAGTTTGAGACTTTTGAATATTGGTGGAGTATGCTGTCTAGAGTGGGAATTTGTTATCATTCTGACTGCGGCCTTTTGTTGTGTTATGAGTGGTCTAAGGTGATTTAATGTTGTTGATCCCCATGCACAGATTCCATAGGTGAGATACGGGTAGATAAGTGAATGATATAGTGCAAGGAGAGCTGATTGAGGTACATAATAGCGTATCTTTGATAATATGCCTACTGTCTTCGAGATTTTCTTGGAAATTTGTTGTATATGTGTTTGGAATTTAAGGCTACTGTCAAGGTGGATTCCTAGGAATTTTCCCTCTGTGAGTCTTGTGATGGGTGTACCATTAAGTGTTATGTTAAGTTGAACATTTGTGGCTTTGCTTCCAAACTGTATGAAGTAGGTCTTGTCAGTATTGAGAGTAAGCTTGTTAGTCGTCATCCATGTTGATATTTTCTGTAATTCGGCATTAACAGTGTTGGCCAGTATAACTGGATTTGGGTGAGAGAAGACATATGTTGTGTCATCTGCAAATAAAATGGGTTTGAGTAGTTGTGATGCATTCGGTAGGTCATTTATGTAAATGAGGAATAGGAGTGGCCCCAGGACACTTCCTTGAGGGACTCCGACTGTAATTGGTTGTGTGGAAGAGTTCGCTCCATTTGTGTACACGTATTGGCTTCTGTTGGTGAGGTATGATTTTAGGTAGTTGAGTGGGTGCCCCTTATACCATAGTGTGCTAATTTTGTGAGCAGTAAATCATGGTCGACTGTATCAAAAGCTTTGTGGAGATCAATGAAGATTCCCAGTGGGACTTCTTTTTCTCAAGTGCTGTATATATTAACTCCAACATGTGCGTAATAGCATCGTTTGTGCTCTTGTTTGTCCTGAATCCAAATTGACGGGGGTTGAGTACATTGTGTGAGACGAGGTAGGAATAGATTTGTCTATGAATTAATTTTTCGAAGATTTTAAAAGCAATGGTAAATTAGAAATTGGTCTATAATTATTCAGGTCTGTTTGATCACCTCCTTTGTGGATCGGGTGACCCTAGCTATTTTGAGAATTGATGGAAAGGTAGAGGCTTCAATGGATTTATTGAATAGTGTTGCTATGATTGGTGACAGTACCTGTGAAGCTTTTTTGTACATAAAAGTTGGTAGGCTGTTTATGTCTCCTGCCTTGTTTTTAAGGGTGTTGATTATGAGCGAGACTTCAATTGGGTTGGTAGGAGCTAGGAATAGCGTATTAGGGTAGGTGTTTGTGAGGTAGTCTGTTGGACGGGTGTTTGAGCTTGGGATTTTACTCGCTAGATTCTTTCCTATGGTGGAGAAGAAAACATTAAGTCTGTTTGCTGTCTCAGTAGGTGAGAGTAGGGGTTCATCTGCTCTTGATAATTTGATGGTGTTGTTTTTCGCTATCTTATTATTTCCTCTTAACTGACTAGAGTGCTGACTGACCTTATGGCTCAAAACACTTTAAATGCATTAAGATTTCCTTCCTGCCATATTTATTATAAATAAAATTTGTTGCTAAGTATGTTTTGTTAAATGGAATTAATACAGATTTTTACTTTACTTTGTTTCAACTTCAACTGTATTAAATTTACTTTTGTAATGAGTTTATTGCAATTATCCTTACCTGTTTCTGCAGGCTATAAAATGTTCATTTGGTATTTAATTTCAAGTGGTTCACATGTACAGGTTGTTTATTCCTGTAATGGAAACCTTGTGTTTGGAGACCTCAGCTCAACTATCAATGTTACCTGTGAAAATGGAACCTGGACACCAATTAATCAAACAATTTTCATCTGCCGACTAGGTGAGTACTCACCTAATTGTGGTTGCAGGGGTCGAGACTCAGCTCCTGGCCCCGAAAACTTAACAGAAAATTTTGTTTGTTTGAAGTAACATAGAAGCTGTTTCCCACCAAGGAGGAGCAGCCCAAAGAAGGAAACTGTTACCATGTCTCATTTCTTAGTTGTCTTTCCAGATGTTGATATCACATACAAATACAGTACAAGTTTATTTCAACATGATACAATCTTTATATGGAAATGGATGATACTGGAGTGAATGTTGAAAGCCCATGATTATGCAGAGCATTTTGGGCAAGCTTAAGCCAAACTTAAGACTATAAGAGCATATTGTTCATGCTTGTAAGAAAAACTTATTTTGGGTTATAGTCTAGTAAGTTTATAGGCACTATTCATTTTTATATTAGACATGTTGAATTATCTACTAAACCATAACATCCTTACTCATCCTTTAGAGTGCAAGCAATCTACTTCTGTCTTTCAGACCTCCAGCTAGCCATTTACCCTGAATCTGTTAATAGATATTGCCTTCCATGCATTCCAACAATAAATTAAATAAAAAACTTAGTTTCCTCACATTCTGAGCTAACATGTTCACATAAGCTTGCTGGATCCTGAAGTACCTACCACTCAAAACTTATTTCACACCTTCCGTCCAACCCTTCCTGGGACATCCCCTGTACCTTTCATCCACTCCATATATATCTTATACCCTCTTGGTCTACTTTTCCCATACTTTTAGAATGACAAAATTATCTTGACAGTTCCTCAGCTTTCTGAAGTGTGCCTTTCATACTACCATACCATCTTCTAATTTACTTCTTAATCAAAATAATGTTAACACCACACATTAATCTCAAACACAAGTTCTTCCTTGCCTCCAGCTTCCACCCCACTGTAACATTCCATACAAAAGTGTTGGCATATATATGTAGCTACCTGAAATGTACCCACTGATACTGAATAATTTATCAGTCACCTCAGAGCCATACATTTACCTTCGATCAATATAATTACTGATTTATACAGTCACCTCTGATGTTTACATACTGTACATCTACTTCAGGTTTATTTAGTCTCTTGTCAGTCATCAATGATCTATTTACCAGTGAACTACAGTACTGTATATGGGAGTTAGCAGTATGATCAGTGTTAAGATAAGATAAGATTTTGTTCATATTTTTAACCCCGGAGGGTTAGCCACCCAAGATAACACAAGAAAATCAGTGTGTCATCCAGGACTGTCTGTCTTATTTCCACTGTGGTCCTTTAGTCTTTCCCCCAGCATGCAACCCTCACCAGTCAACTAACACCCAGGTACCTACTTCCTTGCTAGATGAACGGGGACAGCCGGGAATCGAACTACGGACACTCAGGGTGTGAGGCGAGAGAGTTGCCTACTAGTCAACTACAGTGGACCCCCGAGTTTCGTAAAAACTTCACTCCTGAAGTCTGCTCAAGTGCCATTACCGAACGAATTTACTCCCTTAAGGAAAAATGTCACGTAGGTTAGTCTATTTCAGACCCCCAAAAATACTTTTCCACAAGCACTTACAATATTATACTTACATAAATGTACGATTTCCGGGGTTTACGAAACTCGGGGGTCCACTGTATATACAAAAAGAAGAAAATGAGATTTTCTTAATATTATTAACCAAAGAGGGTTATTAACGCAAGGAAGTCGATCAACGTGCCTTATTTCTGAGTCCCTAGGTCACTTCCTTAAAATGCAACCTACAACAGCTGATTAAAGCCTAAGTTCCTGTTTATTGAGCAAGCAGGGACAGCAGGTGTAAGAAAACTCACTTATATGCCTGTCCTTTCCTAGGAGTTCAATCTAGGTCCTTGAGATTGTGAGCCAAAGACTCAACCACTGAACTAACAATGAGACCAGCATTAACTGTGTAAAATCCAGTAATGAGATAAATATCTGTTATCTGTTTAGTCTCCATGGGGAAGTGGAACAGAATTCTTCCTCCGTAAGCCATGCGTGTCGTAAGAGGCGATTAAAATGCCGGGAGCAAGGGGCTAGTAACCCCTTCTTCTGTGTATATTACTAAATGTAAAAGGAGAAACTTTCGTTTTTCCTTTTGGGCCACCCCGCCTTGGTGGGAAACGGCCGACGTGTTGAAAGAAGAAAGATCTGTTTAGTAGCTAATGATGAGATAGTTGCACATCTTACTTGGAGCAGAAGCTAATGGGGAGTAATGTGAATGAAAATTTTATTTATATTATACCTAATTATGAGGATAGTGAGGCTCAGGTTAGGGTGTGTAGGAGAGAGGGAGATTACTTCCCGGTAAAAGTAGGTCTTAGATAGGGATGTGTAATGTCACCATGGTTGTTTAATATATTTATAGATGGGGTTGTAAAAGAAGTAAATGCTAGGGTGTTGGGGAGAGGGGTGGGATTAAATTATGGAGAATTAAATGCAAAATGGGAATTGACACAGTTACTTTTTGCTGATGATACTGTGCTTATGGGAGATTCTAAAGAAAAGTTGCAAAGGTTAGTGGACGAGTTTGGGAGAGTGTGTAAAGGTAGAAAGTTAAAAGTGAACATAGATAAGAGTAAGGTGATGAGGGTATCAAACGATTTAAATAAAGAAAAATTTGATATCACATTGGAGAGAGGGATTATGGAAGAAGTAAATGTTTTCAGATATTTGGGAGTTGACGTGTCAGCGGATGGGTTTATGAAGGATGAGGTTAACCATAGAATTGATGAAGGAAAAAGGTGAGTGGTGCATTGAGGTATCTGTGGAGACAAAAACGTTATCCATGGAGGCAAAGAAGGGAATGTACAAAAGTATAGTGGTACCAACACTCTTATATGGGTGTGAAGCATGGGTTGCAAATGCTGCAGCGAGGAGGAGGCTGGAGGCAGTGGAGATGTCCTGTCTAAGGGCAATGTGTGGTGTAAATATTATGCAGAAAATTCGGAATGTGGAAATTAGGAGAAGGTGTGGAGTTACTAAAAGTATTTGTCAGAGGGCTGAAGAGGGGTTGTTGAGGTGGTTTGGTCATTTAGAGAGAATGGATCAAAGTAGAATGACTTGGAGAGCGTATAAATCTGTAGGGAAGGAAGGCGGGGTAGGGGTCGTCCTAGAAAAGGTTGGAGGGAAGGGGTAAAGGAGGTTTTGTGGGCGAGGGCTTGGACTTCCAGCAAGCATGTGTGAGCGTGTTAGATAGGAGTGAATGGAGACGAATGGTTTTGGGACATGACGA
Source organism: Cherax destructor (assembly GCA_009830355.1). Classification (NCBI taxonomy): domain Eukaryota; kingdom Metazoa; phylum Arthropoda; class Malacostraca; order Decapoda; family Parastacidae; genus Cherax; species Cherax destructor. Next base: position 214,339 of record WNWK01001960.1, read on the forward strand.
TCTGTTGGAGTGTGAGCAGGGTAACATTTTGTGAAGGGATTCAGGGAAACCAGTTAATTGATTTAGTTGGACTTGAGTCCTGGAAATGAGAAGTACAATGCCTGCACTTTAAAGGAGGGGTCTGAGATAGTGACAGCTGGGAGGGACTTTTCTCAGCTGTCGTATCTGAGCTCCTCTGCAAAGACAGTGATTATGTATGAGTGTGGTGAAAGTGTTGAATGATGATGAAAGTATTTTCTTTTTGGGGATTTTCTTTCTTTTTGGGTCACCCTACCTCGGTGGGAGACGGCCGACTTGTTGAAAAAAAAAAAAAAAAGAGTGACATTTCTCTTAACTGTACAAGGAGGTAACTAAGAATGAATTTTATGCTTACAAATGGGTATGGATTAACAGTGTAAAGGGGCAGTGCCATATAGGAGATAAGCAACAATAAACTGCACATTTATTGTGTACATGAGATGATTGACATATTGAATCTTCTAGCTGTAAAACAGCTACCCCCAGCACTCCCAGCAGGTGCAGCCTTGCCTGGCATGAATTCATCCACATCCTCTGCTTACAACACCACTCAATACTGGGCAGGCGTCACCATCAACATAACGTGTGAGCCAGGCACAGTATCGCCAACACGACAGACTTATATAAGCACAACCAATAATGGTACTGCCTGGTCGCCCTTGGACCCAGCCTTCGTGTGTTTACCAAGTGAGTATACTGCACTATGTTATAGTGAGTAGTGTCATTAGACCTTTAGAAGTAAATATTAGTTATACTTGTGCTTAATAAGAACAGTTCATTGTAACAATAAATACACTCATGTACAGAAAATATCCTATACATATTAGCTGTTTGTAACTGCATTTTAAACTATACATACACACATACATACACACATACATACACACACATACACACACACACACATACACACACACACATACACACACACACATACACACACACACATACACACACATACACACACACATACACACACACACACACACATACACACACACATGCACACACATATACACACACACATACACACACACACACACACACACACACACATACATACATATGTACATATACGCCCCGATGGCATGGTGGCTAACGCTCTTGCTTCACGCACGGAGGGCCCGGGTTCAATTCCTGGCGGGGCCGAAACATTTCGAAGTGTTTCGTTACACACACAGACATACATACAACAGGCCTAGTGTCTAATCGACATGTGCCTAGGACAAAATGGTAACTAACTAACACACACACAAACATTGAGGACATCACATATGAAAGACCCCTCGGGGCCACTGATCATGTGGTTCTGAGCTTCGATTACATAGTAGAGTTACAAGTGGAGAGGGAAGCAGGAAGGGCAGGACAAATGAAGCCAAACTACAAGAGAGGGGACTCTCGTGCAGAGAACCTTCACGACATGCATAACTGCGATAAACCACCTCAATTACTGGGAACGCTTGAAGTTCCTAAACCTGTACTCCCTAGAACGCAGGTGGGAGAGATACATTATTATATGCACGTGGAAAATTCTCGAGGGATTACTAGTACCAAACTTGCACACGAGAGTCACTCCCTACGAAAGCAAAAGACTCGGCAGGCGATGTAACATCCCCCAATGAAAAGCAGGGGTGCCACTAGCACATTGAGAGACAACACAATAAGTGTCAGGGGCCCAAGACTGTTCAACTGCCTCCCAGCATACATCAGGGGGATTACCGACAAACCCCTGGCTGTCTTCAAGCAGGCACTGGACAGGCACCTAAAGTCGGTACCTGTCCAGCCAGGCTGTGGTTCGTACGTTGGACTGTGTGTAGCCAGCAGTAACAGCCTGGTTGATCAGGCTCTGATCTAACATGAGGCCTGGTCACAGACCGGGCCGCAGGGGAGTTGACCCCTGGAACTCTCTCCAGGTATACTCCAGGTATACACAGGCATGAATAATTTCCTGCATGGGGTCCAGTGGGACAGAGAGCTGGAAGGAAAGTCAGTAAACGAGATGATGGAATATGTGACAACAATGTGCAAGGAAGCTGAGGAGAGGTTTGTACCCAAGGGTAACAAGATAACGAGAAGGCTAGGTGAGCCTGTCCAAAGTAGCAAAACCAATGCACAGGAAGGAAGAGTAAGAAGGCAAAAGACCAGAGAATAAGGCAAAGCAGTGCATAGACAGAGAAAGCACAGGAAGGAGCCCAATGGCAATCAAATGACATGAGCGAAAGTAACTGACATGTTGTGACGGAGAAATGACAGTCAAAGAAGGTAATCACTGAGGAAAGAAGGAAGAGGAACAGAATGAAGCACCAGGAAAAGAGCAGGAAGGAGGAGCACCTCAAGTGTTGGACACAAACATCAACCGGAGAAGAAGTGAAGAGGCTCAAGTGAGCTAGATATCTCAAAGGCAATGGGGCCAGATAACATCTTTCCGTGGGTCCTGAGAGAGGGAGCAGAGGCGCTATGTGTACCACTAACAACAATCTTCAACACATCTATAGAAACAAGGCGACTACCTGAGGTATGGAAGACAGCAAATGTAGTCACAATTTTTAAAAAATGAGATAGACATGAAGCACTCAACTACAGACCAGTGTCACTGACATGTATAGTATGCAAGGTCATGGAGAAGATCATCAGGAGAAGAGTGGTGGAGCACATAGAAAGGAATGAGCTTATCAACGACAGCCAGCACGGTTTCAGGGATGGGAAATCCTGCGTCACAAACCTATTGGAGTTCTATGACAGGGTGACGGCAGTAAGACAAGAGAGAGAGGGGTGGGTAGATTGCATTTTCTTGGACTGTAAGAAGGCATTTGACACAGTTCCACACAAGAGATTAGTGCAAAAGCTGGAGGACCAGGCAGGATAACAGGGAAGGCACTACAATAGATCACCTGGAATACCTGTCAGGAAGACAACAGCGAGTCATGGTACATGGAGAGGTGTCAGAGTGGGCGCCTGTAACAAGCGGGGTGCCACAGGGATCAGTCCTAGGACCGGTGCTGTTTCTGGTATTTGTGAACGACATGACGGAAGGAATAGACTCCAAAGTGTCCCTGTTTGCAGATGATGTGAAGTTGATGAGAAGAATTCAATCGGACGAGGACCAGGCAGAACTACAGAGGGATCTGGACAGGCTGCAGGCCTGGTCCAGCAACTGGCTCCTGGAATTCAACCACACCAAGTGCAAAGTCATGAAGATTGGGGAAGGGCAAAGAAGACCACAGCCGGAGTACAGTCTAGGGGGCCAGAGCCTACAAACCTCACTCAAGAAAAAGGATCTTGGGGTGAGTATAACACCGGGCACATCTCCTGAGGCACACATCAACCAAATAACTGCTGCAGCATACGGACGCCTAGCAAACCTAAGAACAGCATTCCGACATCTTAATAAGGAGTCTTTCAGGACCCTGTACACTGTGTACGTTAGGCCCATACTAGAGTATGCAGCGCCAGTTTGGTACCTTCACCTACCCAAGCATGTAAGGAAACTAGAGAAAGTGCATAGGTTTGCAACAAGACTAGTCCCGGAGCTAAGGGGTATGTCCTATGAGGAGAGGTTAAGGGAAATCGACCTGACGACACTGAAAGACAGGAGAGATAGAGGGGCAACATATAAAATACTGAGAAGAATCGACAAAGTGGACAGAGACAGAATGTTCCAGAGGTGGGACATAGCAACAAGGGGTCACAGTTGGAAGTTGAAGACTCAGATGAACCACAGGGATGTTAGGAATATTTCTTCAGTCACAGAGTTGTCAGGAAGTGGAATAGTCTGGGAAGTGATGTAGTGGAGGCGGGATCCATACATAGCTTTAAGGAGAGGTATGATAAAGCTCATGGAGCGGGTAGAGTGACCGAGTAGCGGCCAATGAAGAGGCGAGGCCAGGAGCTATGACTTGACCCCTGCAACCACAACTAGGTAAGTACAACTAGGTGAGTACACACACACACACACACACACTCTCTCACAAACATCTGTTATTGTGTAAAAAAAAAATTATTTTTTAACTTTGTACATAAAGTACAGTAAGTCCTTGCTTAACATCATCAATAGGTTCTTGGAAACTCTGACTTTAAGCTAAACAACATACATGTACGAAACCATGCCTTGCTATCTATTGTCAAACCACTTTAAAACTTAAGTTTTGTTTACAGTGTCACACTTTTTCTGTTTTTTTGTGGCCAAAGACTTCAGGGGTGCACAGTGCACCTTTAGCACTCATTGCAACAAGCGAAAATTATTAGGAGGACCTCCTACCACCATGCACTTCAGAAACAAACAATAACAAATACAGTAAAGTCCTCAACTTACAAATACATTGGGCACCTCCTGAAATATTATAATATTCATAATACAGGAAGTCTTCAACTAATCAACACATTGGGGACCTTCTGTATTGTGTATAATAATAATATTATACACAATAATGATACAATAATGATTTGTATTATACACAGTACAGAAGATTGAGGCCTTACTGTATGGCAGGCTCGCTGAGCGCTTTTGTACCGCATCGTTTATTGTCGTGCATTTGTATGATTATCATACACTTTACAAATTTTTATTTTACAATAATTTGTATTCATTCTATTCATTTGATTTTTTCCTCATCGTTATAACGAAAAGACATTGAAAGTAACGACATTAATCGAGGACCTGCTGTACGATATAATCTAATGACTTAGTGGAAAATTGTATTGAATTTTATTCATACTCACATGCTGTTCAATGACCCACTTATAGTGTTGTCCTGTTAATATAATAATTCTGTAACTAACATGCTTGTTTACATCAGTTATAAAGGTGCCTCCCCCTTCCTCATCAAATGGTGTGGTAATGGCTGGACCTTCTGGCCCTTACTGGGTGGGCCAGACTCTCATCTATACTTGCATGTCTCGCTTGGTGCCTTCAACAACTTACACATACATCAATGTAACCAACAATGGCACTCATTGGTCACCCCTCGATCCTAACTTCATCTGCAGTATGTATACTCTTGTTTATTTATCATTAACCAGCAATACACATTCTTTAGTTTATCATTAACCAGTATGACACATAAATAACTTTACTTATCTTCCCTGCTATTCTTTTTTAATGATTTCTAAATTTAATTCCCTAACTCTTTCACTGTCTCTTGTATAGATGTACATTATTAATGCCAGCGTCACTCCCGTTACAAACAACTTCATATTTATAAATTGGCATAATGTACAGTATACAATTGTGGTAATTGACATGTATACTACTTTATAGAAAGCCCCTTGTTATGCAAAGCATTTTGGGCAGCCTTGAAATTAATTTATAATTACAGACAATGATACACATACAGTCCATGAGAGTAAGAATACTTATTACTAAGATTTCAATTAAACAGAAAGGAACATAAGAGGTTCCAGCCTACAAAGACATTTGACTACTTGGCTCTGGCACATCAAAGTCATTACAAATGGAACAAATCATGACTCACAAAATCATAACACAATTGCAAACAAACCACGGTATGGTTGGGGGCTCAAACTCGTGACAAGTGAATTGTAAAACTCCAGGTCAGTCTGTACCGTGGTTTGTTTTTTAAGTGGTGTAAACAATGGTGATGTAATCCCATTAAAACTATTCAGCAGTGGTGAGTATTTAGAACTTGAGGAGCTCGGTAATTATATATAAAGTTGATATCCTCATCACAGCCCATGTGAAGTGGGCAGTGGAACAGGGAGCTTTGTATCTATCTAACTGCACCTCATAGATTAAGAGTAGAAAGATCATGCTTGTCACAACTGCTAGATTGATAAAATCACTGAGGTCAGGAGAAAACTAAAACTCAGATTTGGTTAACACAAATTTTACAAAAGCATTTGAAATATGTGACCATGGAGTGATGCCCTTAAAAGGAGATAAATATGTATAAAAGGGAAAAATATGAAAATATTAACATTTCAAGCAGAACAAGCAGTGCTGATAAAGAAAACAAGGAGATCTAAATAAAGTAAAAAGTTGAACATCACATGGCATGGTCTGACCATCTTTACTATTTCTCATTATCTGAGAGATACAAATAAAAATGCTAGTCACGGCTTCGTGTCATCCTTTGCGGACGATACCTTAATACAAGAAACTCAAAATTGCAACCACATATTAAGACTTCCATTGGGCAAATGAAAATAAGAGGTTTTGTGGTGACAAATTTCAGTTGCTTAAATATGGGAAGAATGAAGTGGGGGGGGAAAAATATATACACGTATAGAACTCAGGCAGACCATCTTATAAGAATAATAGTCCGAGATATTTCATTTTCTTTCTTTTGGGTCACCCTGCCTCGGTGGGAGACGGCCGACTTGTTGAAAAAAAAAAATAATTTAGAGAACACAATAAAGCAAAAGCAGGAAAAGTCAGAAAAATAGTGGGCAGCCTGGTTGACCAGGCAAGCACCAGATGACCCTGGCCCATGGCTGGGCTCTGGGAGTAATAAAATAAAAAAAACTAAGAAGTCATCAAAGGTATATATATGTAGGTGCATACCTTAAAAGCACAGGTTGGGGGGTGGTGAGAAATATCATTTCTTCTTTCTGCATCACCTGACTAAGCTTGTGTCTCCACTGTGCACTATACTAAAGACTAACATTGTTATTAGAAACAGACCAACATTGTTATCAGAAATCGAAATAGGGGAAATTGAAGTATAGCAACTGATTAGTATGATCACCTAATGCTAAAACTAGTTTTAAAGAGATGAATGAGATTTCTTCAGTATTATTTGAAGTTGAAAAATCACTTACCTGCTACCAACAATTTATTTTGGGCCAAGAACATACTGAACATTCTTCATTGAGTCACTTGAGTCACTCACAATCACAAACAAATACTACATGGTGGCATATCCAAAATATTACAAGTAGGAAGAGATTGGTGGTTTGCATGAATTGCCAAAATGTTGTAAATTGCTACCCCAATGGAAATAAGCAAAGGACCCCAATGGAAATAAGTCACTCTGTCTGACTTTTTTGGGTTATCCTGGGTTCTCTACACATATGCTGCTATGTATGATAATGTATGTAAATGTATTTGTGTATACCTGAATAAACGTACTTACTTACTTACTTACCAGAGGAGTTGACCAGTTAAAAAAACTTGGTGGAACTGCAATAAAAAACAGAAGTTTTAGTGTTCTGAATTTTGTAATTGAGATTAAAAATGCAGTCATTATTTTTTTGCATTGATTTTTAAAATGTGGCATTATGTCTCAAAATAAAAATACTGTACATACATTTTTATCAGTGGCACTGCCCCTAAATGAAAATAATAATAATAATGATGATGATAATGCTGCTTCAACACAAGTTCTTTAGCCTCCCCATCCTCCTCCTTCCAACCTGATTGCTACCCCAAAGTCCCCCTATACAAAATTTTGGAAGCTGCCCCATGTTTTTTTTTTATACTGTATGTGCTCATTGTTTCTGGTAGGAAGACTATTCCAATGAAATTGTTAAAGGTTATACAGTGGACCCCCACTATTCGAACACTCCAAAACTCACCCTCATTCCAGAATGCTGTTCAAGTGCTGTTACCAAACGAATTTATTCCCATAAGGAATGATGTAATTAGATTAGTCCATTTCAGACCCCCAAAAATACACTTATAAAAGCACTTACAATAATAAACTTACATAAAAGGGTGAGTTTTGGAGTGTTTGAATAGCGAGGGTCCACTGTATATGATTTCCAGACATCTAAAATCTTGTAGTTTAACACTTAAGTGAGCCTCATATCTGTTGTAGTTCCATAGATATTGAATATATAGCAAAATAAAAAGCAATGCAATAACAGTAGTTCTTAGGAGTGAAGTGAAGGCAAGAAATTTTTTTTATTTGGTCTAGGAAAATGTGCATTATTTAGCTCTACATATTTTTTTTTTTTTTTTTTTTTTTTTTTGGAGTGGGGTCTGATAAAGACCATTATTCTTATACATACCTTTGTTAAATTTCATGTGCTGAATACATCGGACAAAACCTCTTATTGTCGGAGTAATGGCGTATTTATCAGCCTTAAAAATGTTCCTCTTTACATAAAGACTACATTAAGTAAGTACTACATTTTAATTTTTTTACTCTATTTCTTTTGAATATATTCTGATAAACACAGTGAATTCATACAGAGTTCTTAACCTTTATGTAAATTGATATTCCATAATTAGATTCTAAACATATTTATTTGTGTTCATTTGTAATTGTTTATTTTGGCAATATCATAAATCAAATATGAGCACTGCTGATTAATGCTTAAGTATGTAACAGTGATATATTAGTTCTCTTAATACAGTATAGGTACATAATGCATGATTGTGATATATATTTGATATATCCTGATATATTAGTGTTCTGATATATTAAATGACTGAATATGGACAATGTATTAACTGCATAAATCTCTCTAAATTTTTATTGATAACAGTACCAATAAATGAACTAATGCAACTTCTCATTTCTATGCAAACTGTGCTGGTACACTTGAAAGTGGCCTTTGATCATTTAAAGTTTCTGCAGCTTTTCTAATCTCATGACTTGTAACACCTTCAAAATAGTTACTTCTTACTTACCTTGTGGCTCTTCTGTGTATGTTAAGTGGGTCAGGTTGATTGATGATGATTATCTGAATGATGAGGAGTAAAAGATACAATGTTGCACCTACAATTTGGAGAGGAAAATTTAGGTGTCTTTTCCATTCATCTTGGAACATCATCAGATGTGACTTGATAATCTATAATGAATCTAAACATTGTTTAAAGTTTCTTCTCCAGATTATGGTTTAATAGCAAATTGTCTGAATAAAGCATGTGATGAGTAGGAAAGAATGACAGTTGTTTGAGATAGAAATATTAGAAGAGAATGAGAAGACTGGAAGTGGGGTATAACCACTGAAGGGCTCTTAATCTGAGGAATTAGAGCTGATATTTTGCCTAGGATTCCTGTAATGAAACAGAAGAGTGAAGACTGAAACCTTATGAAAATGAAAGGTATAACAGAAATGTAATTATTTAATTATTTGAAGATAGAACACCATGTAAATACTATTGTAATATAATGCTCATACTGTACTTTATTGATAATACTCCACAGTGACAGTTCCTTGATGCCAGTGAGGGGCTCCTCTTCCAAGGAATTATACTTATCCCTCCCTTTCCTTGGATCGAATATGATTGTCTTCCATTACCCCAGGCACTGTATAACCCCTATAGATTAAGCTTTTTCCCCTAAATATGATGATAATCAAGTATATGAGGTTTTTTGTTTTTTTTCAACAAGTCGGCCGTCTCCCACCAAGGCAGGGTGACCCAAAAAGAAAGAAAATCCCCAAAAAGAAAATACTTTCATCATCATTCAACACTTTCACCTCACTCATACATAATCACTGTCTTTGCAGAGGCGCTCAGATATGACAGCTGAGAATAAGTCCCTCCCAACTGTCACTATCACAGACCCCTCCTTTAAAGTGCAGGCATTGTACTTCCCATTTCCAGGACTCAAGTCCAACTAAATCAATTAACTGGTTTCCCTGAATCCCTTCACAAAATATTACCCTGCTCACACTCCAACAGCTCGTCAGGTCCCAAAAGCCATTCGTCTCCATTCACTCCTATCTAACATGCTCACACATGCTTGCTGGAAGTCCAAGCCTCTCGGCCACAAAACCTTCTTTACCCCCTCCCTCCAACCTTTTCGAGGACGACCCCTACCCCGCCTTCCTTTCCCTACAGATTTATACGCTCTCCACGTCATTCTACTTTGATCCATTCTCTCTAAATGACCAAACCACCTCAACAACCCCTCTTCAGCTCTCTGACAAATACTTTTAGTAACTCCACACTTCCTCCTAATTTCCACACTTGGAATTTTCTGCATAATATTTACACCACACATTGCCCTTAGACAGGACATCTCCACTGCCTCCAGCCTCCTCCTTGCTGCAGCATTTACAACCCAAGCTTCACACCCATATAAGAGTGTTGGTACCACTATACGTACTTTCATACATTCTCTTCTTTGCCTCCATAGATAACGTTTTTTGTCTCCACAGATACCTCAACACACCACTCACCCTTTTTCCTTCATCAATTCTATGGTTAACCTCATCCTTCATAAACCCATCCGCTGACAAGTCAACTCCCAAATATCTGAAAACATTCACTTCTTCCATACTCCCTCTCTCCAATGTGATATCCAATTTTTCTTTATCAAAATTGTTCGATACCCTCAACACCTTACTCTTATCTTTGTTCACTTTCAACTTTCAGTGAAATTAGATACAATGTTTATATGCAGTGGCTAGTAACCCCTTCTCCTGTATACATTACTAAAGTTAAAAAGAGAAACTTTTGCTTTTCTTTTTGGGCCACCCCGCCTCGGTGGGAAACGGTTGATTTGTTGAAAGAAGTAGTAGTAGTTTATATGTAGTGTAATTAAATATGGTGTGTTTATGCAGTGTAATTAGGTATTGTGTGTATATACAGTGAAATTAGTGCATAATTTGGGTAATTAAAATGTATGTGAATATGTAACCTCTCTTGTTAATATGGTACTTGACTAAAGTGTAAATATTAAAGGCTAAAATACATTGTCATAGAAAGAAAAAGTGTTTCATAATACAACTGAATAATTGTTTGATACCTTGATGTTTGTTGTATACAAAGAAAATACGTAGATTGAAGAGAAGGATAAATGACAGCAGGATGTTTGTACACATACCCACACTTAAAAATACCACATGTTACACATGTACACTTCAGGAGCAAGTTGGTGATGCTTAAGAAGGTGTGTAGAGGCAGCACCCACAACAGGACAAAGACTGCAGGCAGGCATCGTCACTCCAGCGGCATGGAAGCCTAAGGGCAAAGCTGCAGAGCCAAGGACATTCATGTAACCCTTTTCTGGAATCTTGTATGTTGAGCCTGCCCCCTGAAGCAATGGCCTATTGGTGGTTAAAATATTTCTTTGGGGAGTAGTTAGAAGTAAGATGGGAGGTGCAGTGGTTTCTCCATTGAATTGCACTACTGGCCATGGTCACTAATGACCACGATAGCACTTTCGACTTGCACCAGAAGGGTCCGTGGTGGATCCTTGGATGAGTGGAAATTTTGAGTGTTTCTCTACATCTGTTGCCCCACCTTTAACACAAGACTCCCTCCACTAACGTGGCAGTAAAGCAATTGCAAAGAATTACAGACTTATGGCACTAAAATCCCACACCATAAAAATCTTTGAAAGGGTTCTAAGAAGCAGGATTGCCAACCACTTAGATTTCCATCAGTTGCCCAAACCATGGCAGCTTGGGTTTAGAGCAGGTCACTCCTGCCACTGTCAACTACTGGACCACTATGACATGGTCTTGGGTGCACTGGAGGACAAACAAAATGCAGATGTAGTATACACAGAATTTGCAAAAACCATCAACAAGTGCAATCATGGCATAATTGCACACAAAATGCGTGATAAAAAAAATAACGGGAAAAGTGGGTAGATGGACCTATAACTTCCTAACAAATAGAACACAAAGTTTGTTCCTCAAACTCAAGGAAAAAAAACTGGATTGAAGTATAAAACAAATTCAAACCACAATACGTAGAATGAAAAACTAATGTGAAGGACCTGGGAGTGGCTTTTTCCATAGTCTCCACAAGGTAGAGGGGGTGCATTAATACTGGTGAAGGACCATTGATTCAATTCAATGGAGTTACCCCTCCCTTTCCTTTGATGAAATTTTATTATCTCGTATTCCCAAAGTGCTGTAAGACCTGTAGAGGTCATACTGCACTGCTCTTCTGACTGGGTCATGTTCTGTCCAAAATCAACCGTCGTATATCACCTTTACACACACCCTTCAGAGGGGGTCCCTTGATGCTGGTGAAGGGCTCTTCATTCAAGGAACTGGGACTATCTGCTTTCTTGGATCAAACTTCATTACTTCCCATTCTCCAGACATTGTATGACCTTTATAGGTTTAGTGCTTCCCAGCCCTCTATACTGTGATGTAAACAAAAGGATTAGTACAGGGTGCAACATAAGTTTCTAACTGGTTTAAATACCAGCACAAGATTTGAAGCTAATTAGACTTGACATTTGCAAGTTATTGCATGGGAACTAGCATTCCAATTTCTTAAGCAGCACTGTATGACTTGGACCTAGATACCTGAGAGGGTTTCGGGGGTCAACGCCCCCGTGGCCCGGTCTGTGACCAGGCCTCATGGTGAATCAGGGCCTGATCAACCAGGCTGTTACTGTTGGCTGCACACAACCCGACGTACAAACCACAGCCCGGCTGGTCAAGTACTGATTTTAGATGCCTGTCCAGCACCTTCTTGAAGACAGCCAGGGGTCTATTGGTAATCCCCCTTATGTATGCTGGGTGGCAGTTGAACAGTCTTGGGGCCCCTGACACTTATTGTGTTGTCTCTTATCGTGCTAGTGGCACCCCTGCTTTTCATTGGGGGGATGTTGCATCGTCTGCCGAGTATTTTGCTTTCATAGGGATGATTTTCGTGTGCATTTGGTACTATTCCCTCTAGGATTTTCCAAGTGTAAATACTAATCATGTATCTCTCCCGTCATTCTAGGGAGTACAGGTTGAGGAACTTCAAGTGTTCCCAGTAATTGAGGTGTTTTATTGCAGTTATGTATGCCATGAAGGTTCTGCGTACATTTTCTAGGTCAGCAATTTCACCTGCCTTGAAATGCGCTGTTAGTGTGCAGTAATATTCTAGCCTAGATAGAACAAGCGACCTGAAGTGTCATCATGGGCTTTAAGGTTCTTATTATCCATCCTGTCATTTTTCTAGCCGATGAGATTGATACAATGTTATGGTCTTTGAAGGTGAGATCCTCTAACCTCAGTAGGTTTAGCACTAGGTTTTGATTCCAATAATAATAAAACAATTTCTTAAATAAAAATGGCACCTAGACAGCCCATAACCAATTGAAATCAAACACAAACTTCAAAAGTTAAATACCTAACAAGAAGCTTTCTCTAGTTATTGCACAGTGCTATATGACCCTTAAGGGTTTGGTGCTTAGTTATGATTATAAACCTGCACTGTATGACCCTTGTAGGTTTAGCGCTTCTTTTTTATAAGAATAATATTATGATTATAATCTAGGTATTGTAGAGATCAAAATCCCAAAATCTGCCAGTACTTTGAGCCTCTCAGGAGTTGCTTTTTCTGCTATTAGTGTTGCAGATTTGAAGCAAATGATTGCATAAAATTTAGGGTGTCCCTCGCTTTGTGGCTGTATGACCCCTGTGGCTTAGCGCTTCTTTTGATTATTATAATAATAATAATAATAATGTGGGTTTGTGGGAGTTTACTTTATGTGAATATGCTGTTATGCAATGTTTTATTGAAGTACAGCTAGCCCTCCACTTTTGCGAGCTTTGAACATTCGCGAATGCCCAGTCGCCCAATCGTTTACAATACAGTGGTACCCCGAGTTTCGGCCATACTAATTCGATCCAGAAGGCTGTTCAAGTGACGTTACCTGGAGTTTACCTGGAGAGAATTCCAGGGGTCAACGCCCCTGCGGCCCGGTCTGTGACCAGGCCTCATGTTGGACCAGAGCCTGATCAACCAGGCTGTTACTGCTGGTCTCGCACAGTCCAACGTACGAGCCACAGCCTGGCTGGTTAGGTACTGACTAGGTGCCTGTCCAGTGCCTGCTTGAAGACAGCCAGGGGTTTGTTGGTAATCCCCCTGATGTATGCTAGGAGGCAGTTGAACAATCTTGGGCCCCTGACACTTATTGTGTTGTCCCTCAACGTGCTAGTGGCACCCCTGCTCTTCATTGGGGGGATGTTACATCGCCTGCCGAGTCTTTTGCTTTCGTAGGGAATGATGTTCGTGTGCAAGTTTGGTACTAATCCCTCGAGAATTTTCCATGTGTATATAATAATGTATCTCTCCTGCCTGCGTTCTAGAGAGTACAGGTTTAGGAACTTCAAGCGTTCCCAGTAATTGAGGTGGTTTATCGCAGTTATGCGTGCCGTGAAGGTTCTCTGCACATAAGGAATAATGTAAATTAGATTAGTCCGTTTCAGACCCCCAAAAATACACTTACAAAAGCACTTACAATAATTCACTTACATAATTGTTCGAGTTGGGAGGTGGCCGAAACTCGGAGTACCACTGTATTTTAAGATGTTTTCATGTGTTTTATGATTGTTCATGATTCAATAGGTTAAGGAAGCAGTATTGTAAGGCTAAGTAAATGCTATTATTATATTTCCCTACAATATACAGCCATACTCGTTTACTGACGCCTTGGACTTAAGACGGGCTCTCGGACCAGTATTCATACCTAAATAATGTATATTAGAGCTGATTTCCTCTATTCTTTTTATTTCAATATACAGTACACTACTGTATAAACATTTAAAAATATACCAGAAATGTTATAAATGGTGCAAAGGTGACATTAAAACAATATCAAAGATGGTTGACACAAACTCACTACCATTCTGGTATGCTCCTCACTTAGTGATGAATTCGTTTAACAATGTGATCTTCGGAACGGAACTCCATGGTTAAGTGAGGAGAGGCTGTATTTGCGCATCAAAACATTCGCGAATGCTACAGTACTACAGTATTATTATATTTCCCCTACATCATATGTGTGCACCAAACATTCACAAATTTTCAAGATTTGCAAGGTTCTTGATCCAATAATCCTCGCAAATGTGGAGGGCCTCCTGTAATTTCATTAACACAATATACATTCTCCACATGTGAACTGCACAGTTGGTGGACACACTTGGCTACTCTTGGATACCTCATGAAGAAATGACAAGACTTGCTCTGTGAGAACTGTCAGGTCATACATTGCCTCATACATTGCCTCAACATACTCAGTCTTACTGACCTTGCTGAAAGTTCCATCGTTGACAGACTCTTGACGTTTTAACAAACTAACTTGTTGTACCAACTTTGATTAAAATTTCACTCTTACACTAATTCCCACCTCTACTAGCTCTTGTCTCTGCATGCCCTTACCCCTCGCTAATACCTTCATGCATTCCCTTTTGTGCCTCCCTCCCGCATGGCTGTATGACCCTTACGGGTTTGGCATTTCACTAGATTATATTCCAGTGCTGTGTGACCTTTGCAGGTTTAGTGCTTGATTATAAAATTACTATTATCATTTGTACATTTTGTGAAATGTGTTGAGAATTCTTATTCTGGGGAATTAAGTGCTATTTATGGTCCAATTGCCTGCCTTCAGTTCGGCTGTCACTGGAATGGAATGCATCCACAGCATAAAAGAAATAGGACAAACATTTTAATTTTCCTAATGTGTTTACTGTCAAATCAGGTTTAGGATTCTGACCATCTTCCCACTGCTGTCAGGTTTAGGAAACTGTACTCGCACTCACAAATCAGACCTGTGACCCGCTCATGGACATCATGTGGAGAAACAACTGGCAGCACTGCAAAGACTCAGGTTGCGATGTCTATTCATTGTATCTTAATAGATTGTCCTGTTAAAAATGGTATAAAATACATACCAAGTTGAAGATTAAGACACATGTGCAACAGTTGGGTATCTTTATTGATGAAATGTTTTGCCTACACACTAGGCATCTTCAGTCAGATACAAAGGGAGCAGTAGAAATGAAATAAAAGTTATGTAATCAGTTCATCACCCTTGGAGAAAAAGTATTTGAGGTGGTCAGTCCCTCAGCCTGGAGAAGAGTTCAGCTTCTCTGAATGATATCGTTCCAGACCATGGAGCTGAACTCCAGGCTGAGGGACTGACCACCTCAAATACTTTTTCTCCAAGGGTGATAGACTGATTACATCATATTTATTTCATTTCTACTGCTCCCTTTGTATTTGGCAAAAGAAGCATATTGTGTAGGCAAAACGTTTATCAATAAAAATACCCAACTCTTGCATATGTGTCTTAATCTTTAGATTGTCTTGTCTCTCAGTAGTCGGAGAAATAGCAGATGAAGTTTAATGTAGACAAATATAAGATTTTAAGTCTGGGAAAGAGAATAACCCTGGCACTTTTAAAATAAATAATGTAGATTTCAATCTGAAAGGGAAAACTATTTAGAAGTTCTGGTTAGCAGTAATCTAAATTCAAGACAACAGTGCATGAGTGTTCGCAATAATGAACAGAATTCTTGGCTTCACGTTAAAAGTTAGAAATAATAGGAGTCCTCGGGTTATACTTCAACTTTATATGTATATCCTTGTTAAAGGACTTTAACCCCTGTGGTTTAGCGCTTCTATTTGATTATAATAATAATAATGTTAAAGGACTTATTTAGATTATGCTGTGCAGTTCTGGTCTCCATATTACATAATGGACATTAATGCACTGGAAAACATAGAGGAGGATGACAAAGTTGATCCCATGTATCACAAATCTTTCCTGCAAGGATAGACTAAAGGCAGGAACACAATAATAAATAAAAGGGGAATAAAGAGCGTTGAGGGACAACACAATAAGTGTCAGGGGCCCAAGATTGTTCAACTGCCTCCCAGCATACATCAGGGGGATTACCAACAAACCCCTGGCTGTCTTCAAGCAGGCACTGGACAGGCACCTCAAGTCAGTACCTGATCAGCCGGGCTGTGGTTCGTATGTTGGACTGCGTGCGGCCAGCAGTAACAGCCTGGTTGATCAGGCTCTAGTCCAACAGGAGGCCTGTTCACAGACCGGGCCGCGGGGGCATTGACCCCTGGAATTCTCTCCAGGTAGACTCCAGGTAAAAGTATCTAACCAAGACAGGACTCGCAACATTGCGTTCAAGTTGGAAAAAAAAATTAGAGAAAGTTTATCAAGATAAAGGTACACAAGTACAATTACCATACATAGTTTAACATGTTAGATATGTACATGAGTGGGTGTGAGTTAGACCTGCCAAGCTTCGGCCAGCAAGCCTGCTACAGTGCAAGTATGTTTATTTAATAGTTTCACAGATTTAGGTAATTGCAATTATCAAACATAGTGACGTGTAAATTGCGTAGGATAATCCCTTCCCCCCCCCACAAAAAAAAGGTCAGACTCAGTTACTTATTTCTACTGGTGACCAAGGAAAGTAATTATGGAGATCTGGTCCTTATGTGAGTAAGGATAATTTATTCCTAAAAACGTCCAGAATTAGATGGGTTTTGTAAATGAGCATTGCTTCATAGAAATGGGCTTCTTTTGATTATAATAATAATAATTTATAGAAATGTAACCACTCTAAATGTTTAGTACTGTATTAAGTAGTCTGTAAGCATTAGAATTAGTGGCTTTCTTTGTACCTATCAACATGTTTTATACGTATTCACATTGTAACCTATGCAACGCTATTCTTGCCGAATAAGGCAAGCGAAAATTTGTGTATGCAGTAATTTTGCAAAAATCATACTGAAAAAATATATTTCATTATGTTTGTTACTAAATTATTGTAAACTAATATAAAATATATTTAGTTGGATGAGGCTAAATTAAATTGTGCTTGTTATAATAAATTTAGTTAAGTTTCCTAAGGTTCTTTTGGTACAAAATCATTATTTTTTATATTAACATAAATGCAACAAATATATCTTTAAATGTAGAAGAGGAAATTTTAGAAAGGACTTAATTTTAAACAAGTTCTTGCTAATTGACCAGTTTTACCTATTCAGCATGACGTGTGTGTGTCGGTCTGTCTGTCTCAAGGAACCTCCCTTGATTGGTATACTATATACGTATATATATATATATATATATCGACAGTTTTACCTATTAGGCACGACATATATATATATATATATATATATATATATATATATATATATATATATATATATATATATATAAGCATAATATATATATATAATATATATATATATATATATATATTATATATATATATATAATATAGTATACTACATATAAATTATATATGAATATATCTAAATATAATTTAAGTCTTTAGTGGCTTCTAATAGTTGTAAACGAGATCTTATAATTATTGCAAAGAAGTCATCTAAAATTAAGTCCTTTCTAAAATTTTCTCTTATACGTTTGAGGACATATTTTTTTTCATTCATGTTGATGTAAAAATTTATAATTTTGCACCAAAAGAATCTTAGAGAACTTACCTAACCTTATTATAACAAGCGCAATTTAATTTAGCCTAATCCAACTAAATATATTTTTGATACGTGTACAATAATTTAATAATAAACAAACACAGTGAAATATATTTTTTTCGTTAGGTTCAGAAGGATTTTTGCCAAATTATTGCATACACAAATTTTCGCTTGTCTTATATGGCAAGATGAGCGTTGCTATTTAAGCCAAAATCGCAAGTTTTACCTAATAGGCACGACAATATATATATATATATATATATATATATATATATATATATATATGTCGTGCCGATTAGGTAAAACTGGTCAATTAGCAAGAACTCATCTAAAATTAAGTCCTTTCTAAAATTTTCTCTAATACGTTTAAAGATATATTTTTTTCATTTATGTTAATGTAAGAATTTATAATTTTGTACCAAGAGAAACTTTGAAAACCTACCTAACCTTATTACAACAAGCGCAATTTAATTTAGCCTAACCCAACTAAATATATTTTAGATACGTTAACATTAATTTATTAATAAACAAACACAATGAAATATATTTTTTTCGTTATGTTCAGAATGATTTTGGCGAAATTATTGCATACACAAATTTTCACTTGTCTTATATGGCAAGGTGAGCGTTGCTATTTAAGCCAAAATCGCAAGTTTTACATAATCGGCAATAATATATATATATATATATATATATATATATATATATATATATATATATATATATATTAATGTTAATGTATCTAAAATATATATATATATATATATATATGTCGTGCCGATTAGGTAAAACTGGTCAATTAGCAAGAACTCATCTAAAATTAAGTCCTTTCTAAAATTTTCTCTTATACGTTTAAAGATATATTTTTTCATTTATGTTAATGTAAGAATTTATAATTTTCTACCAAGAGAAACTTTGAAAACCTACCTAACCTTATTACAACAAGCGTAATTTAATTTAGCCTAACCCAACTAAATATATTTTAGATACATTAACATTAATTTAATAATAAACAAACACAATGAAATATATTTTTCGTTATGTTCAGAATTATTTTGCGAAATTATTGCATACACAAATTTTCACTTGTCTTATATGACAAGGTGAGCGTTGCTATTTAAGTTCAAAATCGCAAGTTTTAACTAATCGGCACGACATATATATATATATATATATATATATATATATATAATATATATATATATATATATATATATATATATATATATATGTCGTGCCGATTAGGTAAAACTGGTCAATTAGCAAGAACTCATTTAAAATTAAGTCCTTTCTAAAATTTTCTCTTATACGTTTAAAGATATATTTTTTTCATTTATGTTAATGTAAAAATTTATAATTTTGTACCAAGAGAAACTTTGAAAACCTACCTAACCTTATTACAACAAGCGCAATTTAATTTAGCCTAACCCAACTAAATATATTTTAGATACGTTAACATTAATTTAATAATAAACAAATACAATGAAATATATTTTTTTCGTTATGTTCAGAAGGATTTTGGCGAAATTATTGCATACACAAATTTTCGCTTGTCTTATATGGCAAGAAGAGCGTTGCCATTTAAGCCAAAATCGCAAGTTTTACCTAATCGGCACGACATATATATATATATATATATATATATATATATATATATATATATATATATATATATATATATACATATATATATTTTTTTTATTTTTTATTAACACATCGGCCGATTCCCACCAAGGCAGGGTGGCCCGAAAAAGAAAAACTTTCATCATCATTCACTCCATCACTGTCTTGCCAGAGGGGTGCTTTACACTACAGTTATAAAACTGCAACATTAACACCCCTCCTTCAGAGTGCAGACACTGTACTTCCCATCTCCAGGACTCAAGTCCGGCCTGCCGGTTTCCCTGAATCCCTTCATAAATGTTACTTTGCTCACACTCCAACAGCACGTCAAGTATTAAAAACCATATGCCTCCATTCACTCCTATCAAATACGCTCACACATGCTTGCTGGAAGTCCAAGCCCCTCACACACAAACTTCCTTTACCCTCCCTCCAACCTTTCCTAGGCCGACCCCTACCCCGCCTTCCCTCCACTACAGATTTATACACTCTCGAAGTCACTCTGTCTCGTTCCATTCTCTCTACATGTCCAAACCACCTCAACAACCCTCCTCAGCTCTCTGAACAATCGTTTGGTAATCCCGCACCTCCTCCTAATTTCCAAACTCCGAATTCTCTGCATTATATTCACACCACACATTGACCTTAGACATGACATCTCCACTGCCTCCAGCCTTCTCCTCGTTGCAACATTCATCACCCATGCTTCACACCCATATAAGAGCGTTGGTATAACTATACTCTCATACATTCCTTCTTTACTTCCATGGACAAGGTTCTTTGTCTCCACAGACTCCGAAGTGCTCCACTCACCCTTTTTCCCTCATCAATTCTATGATTCACCTCATCCTTCATAGACCCATCCGCCGACATGTCCACTCCCAAATATCTGAATACATTCACCTCCTCCATACTCTCTCCCTCCAATCTGATATCCAATCTTTCGTCACCTATTCTTTTTGTTATCCTCATCACCTTACTCTTTCCTATATTCACTTTCAATTTTCTTCTTTTACACACCCTACCAAATTCATCCACCAACCTCTGCAACTTCTCTTCAGAATCTCCCAAAGCACAGTGTCATCAGCAAAAAGCAACTGTGACAACTCCCACTTTGTATTTGCTTCTTTATCTTTTAGCCCAACACCTCTTGCCAAGACCCTCGCATTCACTTCTCTTACAACCCCATCTATAAATATATTGAACAACCACGGTGACATCACACATCCTTGTCTAAGGCCCACTTTTACTGGGAAATAGTCCCCTCCCTCCTACACACTCTAACCTGAGCCTCACTATCCTCATAAAAACTCTTCACTGCTTTCAGTAACCTTCCTCCTATTCCATACACCTGCAACATCTGCAACATTGCCCCCTATCTACCCTATCATACGCCTTTTCCAAATCCATAAATGCCACAAAAACATCTTTACCCTTATCCAAATACTGTTCACCTATATGTTTCACTGTAAACACTTGGTCTACACCCCCTACCTTTCCTAAAGCCCCTTGTTCATCTGCTATCCTGTTTTCTGTCTTACTCTTGATTCTTTCAATAATAACTCTACCATACACTTTACCAGGTACACTCAACAGACTTATTCCCCTATAATTTTGCACTCTCTTTGTCCCCTTTGCCTTTATACAAAGGAACAATACACGCTCTCTGCCAATCCCTAGGTACCTTACCCTCTTCCATACATTTATTAAATAATAGCACCAACCACTCCAAAACTATATCCCCACCTGCTTTTAACATTTCTATCTTTATCCCATCAATCCCAGCTGCCTTACCCCTTTCATTCTACCCACTGCCTCACGAACTTCCCCACACCCACAACTGGCTCTTCCACACTCCTACAAGATGTTATTCCTCCTTGCCCTACACACGAAATCACAGCTTCCCTGTCTTCATCAACATTTAACAACTCCTCAAAATATTCTCTCCATCTTCCGATACCTCTAACTCTCCATTTAATAACTCTCCTCTCCTATTTTTAACTGTCAAATCCATTTGTTCTCTAGGCTTCCTCAACTTATTAATCTCATTCCAAAACTTTTTCTTATTTTCAACAAAATTTGTGATAACATCTCACCCACTCTCTCATCTGCTCTCTTTTACATTGCTTCACCACTCTTTTAACCTCTCTTTTCTCTCCATATACTCTTCCCTCCTTGCATCACTTCTACTTTGTAAAACCTCTCATATGCTAACTTTTTCTCCTTACTACTCTTTTTACATCATCATTCCATATATACATATCATCATCATATATACATATATATATATACATATATATATATATATATATATATATATATATATGTCGTGCCGATTAGGTAAAACTTGCGATTTTGGCAAGTATATATATATATATATATATATATATATATATATATATATATATATATATATATATATATATATATATATATATGTCGTGCCGATTAGGTAAAACTTGCGATTTTGGCTTAAATAGCAACGCTCACCTTGCCATATAAGACAAGTGAAAATTTGTGTATGCAATAATTTCGCCAAAATCATTCTGAACATAACGAAAAAAATATTTCATTGTGTTTGTTTATTATTAAATTAATGTTAACGTATCTAAAATATATTTAGTTGAGTTAGGCTAAATTAAATTGCGCTTGTTGTAATAAGGTTAGGTAGGTTTTCAAAGTTTCTCTTGGTACAAAATTATAAATTCTTACATTAACATGAATGAAAAAAATATATCTTTAAATGTATAAGAGAAAATTTTAGAAAGGACTTAATTTTAGATGAGTTCTTGCTAATTGACCAGTTTTACCTAATCGGCACGACATATATATGTCGTGCCGATTAGGTAAAACTTGCGATTTTGGCTTAAATAGCAAAGCTCACCTTGCCATATAAGACAAGTGAAAATTTGTGTATGCAATAATTTCGCCAAAATTATTATGAACATAACGAAAAAAATATATTTCATTGTGTTTGTTTATTTTTAAATTAATGTTAACGTATCTAAAATATATTTAGTTGGGTTAGGCTAAATTAAATTGCGGTTGTTGTAATAAGGTTAGGTAGGTTTTCAAAGTTTCTATTGGTACAAAATTATAAATTCTTACATTAACATAAATTAAAAATATATATCTTTAAACGTATAAGAGAAAATTTTAGAAAGGACTTAATTTTAGATGAGTTCTTGCTAATTGACCAGTTTTACCTAATCGGCACGACATATATATATATACATATATATACGTATATATATTGTATATATATATATATATATATATATATATATATATATATATATATATATATATATATATATATATATATATACACACACGTACGTATATATATATTGTTTGGGGACCATGAAATTGACTCGTGTGAGGGTGTGCAACAGGGAGACCCTCTCGCCCCCTTTCTATTCTGTCTGGTCATCAAGGAAGTCAAAGAAGCGCTCCTCTTTAGGGGCTCCTTGACGTGGTAAAGAGGCTATCGGTCTGAGGAATTGGACCTTTTGGTCTTCTTCCTCAGACCGAACCTAATTACCCCCAATCCCCTCCCTTTTCCCATCTCCCCCATCCTCCCTTTTCCCTTTCCTCCTCCTCCTCCTCATCCCTCCCTTATTTCCTTCCCAGTTTTACCCTGGGAGCTTCTCTCCTCAGGCATTCTAGTTCCTAGGTAGGGGAAGGGTATCGTAGTCCATCCCATTCTGTTGAGGTCCTTGGCGGTGGTGTAGTTTGCCGTGGAATCTGGATCGCTCTGGGGATGTCCCGATCCTCTCCGGTCACCCGGGGTGGCTTTGGGTATCTTTCGGGCGACGGGTGTATCTCTGGAGGCCACCTTTCGGATTCCGGGGTGGTGGCCGAAGGCGGTATGCTTTGTGGCGGATATCCGGCCGCCCTCTCTTTGTCCCGAGATGGCTCGGTGGATGTGAGGTGCTATCCCGGATTGCTGGTTTACTGGCGTGAAGGGTAGGGTATGGCACGGGTTCCATGCAGCATCTGCACTACTTGCGGTGTTGAGGTCCTCTTGGGCACGGAGGGGGATTTGCGCTCCCTTTCATTCCTCCTGGACCTATTCCTCCACGTTCCCCCTTTTTTATTCTTTTTTTTATTTTTA
>WNWK01001961.1:5000-35000 GCA_009830355.1 Cherax destructor
TCGAGGCATGGGCTACTGCATGTTTAAGGCATCTTAGTTTTACAAACTTGATGGTCTAGCAAACTGAAATGTTGATGTTAGCAGGTCGGTATTACATAGCCAGAGATCTAGATCTGAAGACTAAAAAATAAATAGAAATATGGAGAAGGCAAAACAAAACAAAATAAGAGATGTAAGACATGTGAGAGAAGTGAGACCCGTGCGTCTGTTTTCCCATGCATTGGATAACACGTGCGTCAGATAACCCATGCGTTGGAAAACACAAAATAAGACGATGCGTCAGTGTGCCCATGCATCAGTTAACCTGGACGTCTGCCGACTCATGCACAGATTACTCTGTGCGCAGAATACCTAGTGCGGTAGTGAGGTGGAGGTGCGGAGCAGGGAGAGGAGGAAGTGGAGAGGAATCAGCAGATATTACCTTCATGCACGACTCAGCGAGGAAATAAAATAAAAGGAATGAGTAAGAGCGAGGTTCATAGATCTTCAGGTGAAGTCTGACCAGCTTTTCTGCTTAAGAAGAAGTTAAGAGCTGAGAGACGCAGGGACAGATATAGTCAACTTTTAAGTAACATTTTTTTTATACAAATGAGAATGCAACTGTGGAGAGAATTAAACTTCTCCCCTCCCCCTCTCTATTAAGTTGTTGATGAGGGGCTCTTGATCCAAGGAATTGGACCTATCCTCCTCTTCCTTGGATCGAACCTTATTGCCTCTCATTCCCCAGGCGCTGTATGACCCCGGAAGGTTTAGTGTTTCTCAATGAATATAATAATAATAATTAAAATTTATTTCATGTCTTTTTGACCATCTTAAGTTTGTGTAATAAATAGGCAGATAAAAACTATATTACAATTTTAAATAAATAAAATAACGTAAAATATATCTTTAAAAAAAAAATCTTTTGAATAAACACAACTCTAAATGCATTATTTACATTAATATATATATATATATATATATATATATATATATATATTTTTTTGAAATTTATCTTAGAAATGTATATTGCTAATAAAAGCAAAATAATTATATCTTTTAGCATCTCACTTATATAAGATACAAGAAAACTCAGGTATTTTTTTAAGAGGTTTAAGTGTTGTGTATAACTGTATGCTGGTTATTGTATGTGTGTGTGTGTGTGCGCGCGCTTGCGCACGTACGTGTGTGTGTGTAAAAAAATAATTTATCTCAGCCAGCAAGTACATTCGAACCCCTGATATTCGCTCCCTCCCTGAGGAGTAAGTTAATCTCACAGTGCCTTACTGTAGTCCACTCGGCTTCGTAGCCAAGTGGACTAAAGCATCGTGAAATTGATTTGCTGGCCAGGTAGGGAGTGAATAACATGGGCCCAAATCCGCACACTACACAGATAAATTCATAATTATTATAAATATTTCTCACAGCATTTATATATATATATATATATATATATATATATATATATATATAGATGGGGTCCACCTCTGGTGTAAATTGTGGGTCCCATAGCCTCGGAGAAGTGGATAAAAAGGCTTCAAGGAAGAATATTTAGATGTCTTTCTGAAGCCATTTGAATATTCCACTTCCCCTACCACCCCATCTTTTATTAAATATATATAAAATTTATTTCAAGATACAATACATTGTTTTTTATATATATATATATATATATATATATATATATATATATATATATATATTAAATGTTGGGCCGAATAGGTAAAACTTGCTATTTTGGCTTAAATAGCAACGCTCTTCTTGCCGAATAAGGTAAGCGAAAATTTGTGTATGCAATAATTTCACAAAAAATATTCTGAACCTAACGAAAAAAATTATTTTATTGTGCTTGTTTATTAAATTATTGTAAACTTATCTAAAATATATTTAGTTGGATTAGATTAAACTAAATTGCACTTGTTATAATAAGGTTAGGTAAGTTTTCTAAGTTTCTTTTGGTACAAAATTATCAATTTTACATTAACATAAACGAAAAATATAAATCTTTAAACGTATAAGAGAAAAGTTTAGAAAGGACTTAATTTTAAACGAGTTCCTGCTAATTGACCAGTTTTACCTATTCGGCACAACATATATTGTGCTAATGTATTCGTGTTTGTGATTTCTGAATAAATGATCCCTGACATTATATATATATATATATATATATATATATATATATATATATATATTATATATATATTATATATATATATATATATTATATATATTTTATATATATATATTATATATATATATATATATATATATATATATATATATATATATATATACAAAATGTTGGTTGGAAACGGCATGAGCTTTAAATAACATTGGCATCGATTAGAGTCTGACATACTGAGAGATAGATAAAGAGAGACAGACAGACTAATTACATTTCGAGTCATCGGCTGTTTGTTGGCAGTACTTAAACTACGACACATGTGTATATACATTTAACCAACTTCCCTGGAAACAATCAGATCTCAAAACCGTATTGGGAATATTATGTAATGGTCATTTACAGATGGAAAGCAGAGCATGGACAGGCTATATGAGAGGCACCATGAGGCTCATGGCAGTGAAGGAAGTGGGGATGGGTCATGACGGAGGGACTTCCATGGCTAAGAAAAATCATGTCAGAGAAAAAAAAGTAGTCCAGGAGATTCTTAGAGAAGACATCATAGCTGGAAGAATCATGCCTAAGAAAGAAATGCCATAAACGGATCATGGTAGAGAGTGAGATACCGCAGAAATACAGAAAGGAGAGATTACAATAGGCCCTTGGCGGAAAAGTGAATTCCTTTCAAGATATATTTGAAACATCATGAAGGAAGATCCTGACAGAGAAAGAGGGATAGAAAGAAAGAGTTAGAGAGCGAGAGAGTTAGAGAGCGAGTGAGAGAGAACGCTGGTATCATGGCCGATAAGGGTGGACACCACAAAACAGTTGAGACACCAAGCAATGTACCAGTGCTAGTGGGTCATGCGGGTTGTGGCTACGTCTACGGGAAACCTACCTTACTGTTGGACTGTGGCGGGCAAAGCACAGAGTTTATGCCATGTAAGGAGAGAAGAAAAGAAAAACAAAACAGTGTTGCCTTAAGGACCTAGGTTAGCTCACACTGTCTCGTATATATTGGACTCGCTTTGAGATTTTTTTTGAGGGAGAGGGGAATGGGCGCTGGCAGGAAGCTGGTAAGGGAAGGACAGGGAAAGAGAGAGGGAGAAGGGAGGGTAGGGAGGTGGGTAGACATCGTTGGAAAAAGATTCATTGATGAAAGATCGACGCTTTTTTTTTTTTTTTTTTTTTGCAAGTGTGAATGTTCAATGTTTATTTTATATTTTTCTGTCGATTGAGGCAGACGTCCTCCCTCACCCTCACCCCAGCACCCCACAGCTCCCACCAGCGCCCGAGAGCATCACAACAAAAAGGTAAACACGAGAATAAAGAATAAAAAATCATCATCTCTCTGGTCGTCCAAGACCAATGCTATTCCTTAAAGTTTCCGAGAAAGTTTTTTTGAGTATGAAGCTTATTTTGATCCTTTCTTTTGTAACACAAAAAATGAGATCTCTATATCAGTTGGTTTGACTGTCATAAATTTTCTTGTTTCTGTTGTAAACTGTTGTGACTGTAAACAAAATTCCTAATGTAGCTATAGCTTATTAAATCTTAAGTTAGCCCTAAGTCCCAGACGCTACAGACAAATCCAATCCCATTACTGAATTTACCGTTTGTATTATTGTATGACTTGTACTACCTCAATATTGTAAATCTAAAAATGTATGTTCAAAAGCACTGCCCCATAACCTAAATCATTATTGAGTAAGAAATAGTATTAATCTGCCTGAAATGCCTAGGCATGCCTGAAATGCCTAGGCAGGCCTGAAATGCCTAGGCAGGCCTAAAATGCCTAGGCAGGCCTAAAATGCCTAGGCAGGCCTAAAATGCCTAGGCAGGCCTAAAATGCCTAGGCATGCCAGTGGCCATCTTTGTAATCGAAATGTAATGTAAGTGTAATGTAAACCAAACATTGTAAGCTTTACAAGGAAATAAAATTATCATTATACCTAACAAATGTTTTTGCAGTTTTATACCGATACAGGAAAGGAAACTAACTAAATATGCTCTTTCAGCTATGATATAAAGTGTTTATAAAGCCGATAAATTGAAAAATTAGACACGTTTTGTAACATTTGGAAATCTTTAATATGGAAAGATTTCGCCAACAAGTGGTTTCCATAGTCCGGTATACAGATGAATGGTGGAAGATGAGAAGTGTGGGGTAATCAGTCCCTCAGCCTAGAGTCAATTGATGAACTAGAGTGAACATACCGACTCCAGGACGAGGGACTGATTGCCTCACATTCCTCATCATCTTCCACAATTCATCTCAATACCGGACTGAGGAAACCACTTGTTGGAGAAATGTTTCCACAAAAGTGCCTAATTCTTCCTCTTTCAACTAAGAGTCATCCTGTTTCAGAAAAATAATGACTATTATTATTTTTTGTATTATCACGAAGATATAAATATTAATTTTGATTGAGTGGTTTCAAGAATCACAGACGCAGCACAACAAGTGTGTGAAAACAACAAAATAATTATTAAAAGTCATAAGGCGAAAATAAATTATCTACTTAACAAAAGGCATAGCAGTCAGGCTCCTCTCGACTGTATATAAACATAGAAAAGGAGAAAGATAGAGTAAATGGGAAATGCAGATGACTTTACAGTCTATGTAAAGACTATCTGCTTAGAGGAAATAGCTACTCTCTAGAGAAGTCAAATTCAGTCTGGACTTGAGGCAAAGAGTTTATGAAAAATGGAACTTAAGAACTTAAAAGAAAGATGGCCAAGGGTAACTTGAGAAAATGAAACTGTCTGTCTTTATATATTTCACTAATTTTTTACGACATCTTTAGTAAACAAGCCATAAGGAAATCTTTTTCTTCGCAACACGACAATAGAGAAGCAAGTCGCTGAGACTATCGGGAAAGCAAGAAGAGAGAAAGAGGAATTAGGTGGGTAAAAAAAAAGAACGAGGTGAAATGGGAAAAGTGAATAGAAGAAAAGTAGAGTTAAGGAAAGAAGAGAGGAAGAGCGAATAAAGGAGCGAAGATACAACAGTGCTTATGTCCACTGCAAGGTAACTTCTGGCTGGGTTTCAGAAGTAACGAGCAGCTCTCACTAGTTTACAAATGAACAAGAGAAAGTGAAGAGTCAAAAAACAAAAAAAAGAGTTGGTATATATGCCTCTCCTGTCCTCATCCCCCATCCTCCTCCCGGAAGCGGCTCTGTGTTTACTTAAATTAATGTGATTTGTCGGTAAAAATTAGTTTTACTTTTTTATGACAACGTTAATTGTAAAGTTTTGCAAGATCTACGAACTCCATTTAGAAGGCAACTATTAATTTCATTAATAATTAGAGACGGGAAAGAAAGAAACAGAATGTTCAGAATATATATATATATATATATATACTTAAGAAAGAAAGAAATATCAACAGGAAAGTTAAGAGAGCGACAGTCAAAAATAATATGTCGTTTGTTGTGATGTGTGAGCAACCAGACCTAGACATTAGTGTCTGTGAGTTTGGTGGTGTAGTGTGTGTGTGTGTACCGTGTGTTTATATAGTGAGGGATATAGTGATGGTCTGGTGGTGATGGTGTGGTGGTAATGATGGTGTCAAACATTGCTGTTTGGTGATATTTTGTGGTATGGAAGTGGTCGAGATGTGATGGGAGTGTGGAGATGATGTGGTGATGGCATGGTAGTATGTGATTGTGTTGTGTTGGGATGGAGGTGATATGCTGGAGTAGCGATAGTGAGACGGTAGTTTTGGTGTGATTTAGAGATGAAACAGTGGCGTTTAGATGACTGTAGTGATACTGGAGTTGCATAGTGATATGGTGGTGGTCTGGTTCAGAGAATATGCAACGAAGCCGCAATGATTATTTGGTGTAATAGTGACGATAGTGTGACATAGGGATGAAATGTGGTGGAGTAGTGGTGTAATGTACCTCTCGCAACACACTAGAGCCAAGGTCTTCCAACTAACTAGAGAAAAAAACAAACTGAAAAAAAAATCATGATGAAATCAAAGCGAGCGAACGTCTGTCATACAAGGTCTTTCATTTTGGGGGCCTTTATCACTGCAAAGCAACAAACATAATACACATTACATAAAAATTATTCACTGGTTTACAAGACCTCACAATGGTATTCCAAGATGTAAAAACATTAAATTATATATATATACTATATATATATATATATATATATATATATATATATATATATATATATATATATATATATATATATATATATAAATATACATTAGCAATTCTATATGCTTCTTCAAATTCAATTAAAGAAAATGCACAATTCCATCACAATATGAATTATATAAAAATTCAGAAAGAGAGAGAGGAGAGAAACACTCAGGTCACAATACTGATTTAAAGTATAAAACTAATAGCTAAGTCATTATTATATTCTATGGACTATTGAAAAAAACTCACTGAAGAAGCAGCTTCATAATATTTATCTAGTAGCAAAATGGCTGAAAATCATTTAATCTTATTGGGAACTAAGAAAAGAAAACTGCCTGATATGACTAAGTCTTGAGAGAGGTGGATGCAAGGGAGAGGGAGGGTGGAGGGGGACAGATGGACATGGGATGAGAGGGTGGGTGGAGGGTGACATAGTTGGTGGAGAGAAGAGTACAAAGTGTACGGGAGTACGTATATGTTGAAGACAGACAGCAGAGAACTTTCAAGTCCACAGCACGGCTATCTGCTCAAGACTATCTAATTCTATCTGGATGAAGGCCTATCGTGTATTTTCTAAATGTCTGAGGCAAGGATAGTGAAGGATTTTGTAATGAGAGGGAAGGTGCAAGGGAACAGAATGAAGGAGAAAAGGGATGTGGACAAGGGAGACAGAATGAAGGGTAAAGGTAGGATGGATAACCAAGACAAGCGTGGTTAAGGTGACGGAATGATTCATTGGTGTTAAAGGTTGGGTGTTGCTAGTGATTCAGTGCCCAGGTGGTTTGGTAGTTGTAATGGCTAGGTGGTATTAGTGGTTAGGTAGCTGAAGTAGTTAGGTGGTATTAGTGGTTAGGTAGCTGAAGTAGTTAGGTGGTAGGAGTGGTTAGGTAGCTGAAGTAGTTAGGTGGTAGGAGTGGTTAGGTAGCTGAAGTAGTTAGGTAGGTAGGTGAAGGAGGCTACAGAGGATATTAAATTTGTTCAGGGACAAACGAGTGAAAAAAAAAGAATTGGAACTTATTATTTTCCCAGCAGGAAAATCTTGTTCCTCGCCTATGTACGTTGTGACTGAAACAAGTTTAGAAAATTATTCCTCAAAACACAGAACGAAAGGGAATAATATTAATGAAAAATCATAAAAACGAATATCCATTATAGTTTTTCTGCGCCATAATAACCCCAAAAAATATAAACTCAGTAAATTATATATATATATATATATATATAATTTCAGAATATGAATAAGTTATAAATTATACATATTTTTTTAAATACAATTCAACACTAGAGATGATATTTATAGGATGAGGTGATGACAAGGTTGAAGTGACAAGGATGAGATGACATGAAGATAAAATGACAAGAATGAGGCAAAAGGAACGGGAAACAGAAGGGAATACAGATAAAATAAAATCAGCAAAAGACCGTCATTACTTACCCGATGTAAAAGTTCAAAGGCTTGTGTGAGAGCCTGTGTGAAGTTGGCGATGTCTTTGGTGTCCCCATAGTTGAGCGCTTTCTTGAACTCTCCCAGGTTCTCAAGATTAGCCTGTTGTTGGTAAATACCAAGAGGGTAATTAAATATATATATATATATATATATATATATATATATATATATATATATATATATATATATATATCATAGTTGGTCTTGCACTAGAACAAACACGGTACACAAAGTATACGTCACGTTAAGAACAAAATCTATTGTGTTTGGACTTAACTGATATCAATAGATGCAGGATTCAAATGCAATGACGAGGTTGTTGGGGGAAAAATTCGGTCTATGGGTAGCGAAGATGGTGAATGATTTGGAGAAGGAAGCGGAAAGAGCTAATTCCATGCAGTGTATGGGATACACAGTTTCAGGAGTGTATATGGCATGACTAGAGATTCTAAAAAGCAACAGTTCTAGTAAATGTTGATTAAAAGGAGGGACCAGGAGCTATGAAATATGAACTTAGGCTCTATTCCTTTAACTACATTAGGGTAAATACATAGACATTGACCTAACACAGACAAACACACACATACAACTCACACACACAGGGCCAGGAGCTGCAACTCGACCCCTGCAACCACAACTAGGTGAGTACACACACACCTGGACCAGGGTGTCTCTGAAGCAAGGCACCAGCTCCAGGGTCTCCACGCTGAAGTTGAAGACGTTGACGAAGTCGTTCTCGTTCAGTGTCTCCAAGATGTTCAACACCACATGCTTGGCAATCTCCCGGCGTAGCCCTGTCATGGAGCCTGTGTGGGGTGAGAGTCGAGTGAATACACTGGAGTACACGGAAAAGTCAACCAGCAGAAGACTTGCAAGTCTACTCCGTGGCTTGATGATGAATAGAAATATACACTTCAATCTATAAAGGAGAATCGTGTATTATCTACGTACATGAGTCAAGAATATAAAAGCATGTGAGAGAGAGAGAAACAGACAGAGACAGTCTTAGTTTTTAAATAAAGTTAGGAATCCTTTACTTAACCTTGTAAAACCCTGTGTGTTAAGAGAGAGAGAGAGAGAGAGAGAGAGAGAGAGAGATCAACAACCCACCTGACACGTCGAGAAGAATAATCATGTCCTTAGGACTGTTGGCCGCCTCGATGTACCAGGAGCGGAGGCGAGCATCGTAGAGGTCAGGATCCTTCTCATCCATCACCCAGGAAGACGCTGTGTGGGAGAGTGGGGACTGAGTGGTTTGTGGGAGAGAGTGGGGACTGAGTGGTTTGTGGGAAAGAATGGGGACTGTGTGGTTTGTGGGAGAGTGGGGACTGAGTGGTTTGTGGGAGAGAGTGGGGACTGTGTGGTTTGTGGGAGAGAATGGGGACTGTGTGGTTTGTGGGAGAGAGTGGGGACTGAGTGGTTTGTGGGAGAGAGTGGGGACTGTGTGGTTTGTGGGAGAGAGTGGGGACTGAGTGGTTTGTGGGAGAGAATGGGGACTGTGTGGTTTCTGGAACAGCGTGTAGTTAGAAAAAGTGTGGGGAAGAGTGTGGTATCGAAGAGTGCGTGGCTGAGTGAACAGTTTCTCGCTTAAAGTCTAGAAGTCAGAATTATAAACAAAAAAATGGATACATCAGCGGATTGATATAATATACAAGTATACATCTATTAAAATCATGCAAAAACGGGCGCACAAGTGTCACAAGATTTCTCCAAGCAGAATCCTGGGCAGGGTGGTGATGGCCAGTAACTGCGACCACAATCACTAGTCTCTGGAGAAATCCCTGACTCGACCAGTAGAAACTGACATTCTAAATCACTGATAAATGACTAATTTGCACTTTTTTATATTTTGCAACGAAAATAATATGGCAGTCTAAGCTAACGTTGCTAAAATATGGATAAGAATTTGCATAACTGTTGCATTGATTTTTCTTCGGGAGGCGATTGTTACACAGTATGTATTTATTTAGAACAAAAAGCCACAATACCCTGACTGGAACAATACACGAATAACCCGCACGTAGGAGAGAGGAGCTTACGACGATGTTTCGGTCCGACATGGACCATTTACAAGTCACACTTGTATATGGTCCATGTCGAACCGAAACGTTGTCATAACCTTCTTCTCCCGTGTGCGTGTTATTCGTGTATTTACTCTTTTGGAAACACTAAATCCGTACACTGGTCCTGTTTTCTGACGAATAACAACAAAAACAATCACTTCTTGTACAATAGATCATCTTTATGACTGAGACGCCGCGTGTCAGGAAACACTTGTCTTCTTTCCTGACTAATAAATCAACAACAACTGAACCCGTAAGGATCATGCGGGAGATGAGGAGTGCGAGGCAGTCAGTTTTGATCCTAAGAAGGGGAAGGGTAGTTCTAAATCCTGGGGTCAGGCCTCCTTCACCAGCAGACAGGAACTCCCCTCCAAGGCTTGAGGGCGGCGAATGCTTCAGCTGACCCAGTTTTGCTAATGTTTTAATGCGATATTTTCTGGCCCTTACCTATTGCCTGGATCTGCCGGTATCGTTTTCCATTGCGAAAACAGGAGGACGAGAAAGAAACCATTTCTTTATTGCTACGGATCAGTCTGCAGTCGCCTTCCAATAAAGGCCCAATAACTTCTTTCCTTAACAAGTCTTCACAATAAAGACATCGAGGTGTCGGTAATGTGTCTTACTTCCTACTGTATACCATTAACGTAAATATTTTTTTTTTTTTTTATTGCTTCTTTAATATTTCGTGATATTTTAGGGGTTAATTACTGTTTTGAGATTTTCTTTTTGTATTGCATGCGAGATTTTGCTTGTTCTTTCATTATTGTAATATAGTTCTCTAACTTTCGGCTTCTCGTAAGTATTCTCATTTTTATAATAAACTTTAGATCTTACTCAGCATACATTGCATCTAAACTTCGACCACATTGACAGTAAAAGTATTACAAAACTCTCTGGTCTTCTTATAACATCTCCACAAACATGTAGAGTTAAAGGTTATTTATTCTCTTAATTGGCCTGTTACCAGTGTTACCAGTGTTGTAACATAAGATGTAATAATTCGGGATTACAAAGCATCACTAATATTTATAATCTTTACTATTAAAATTATTTGGCATAAAAATAGGGAGTCTAACTCCTACAAATTAACATACATTTAGAACACTATTTTTCAATCAAATATCAATTACAAATTAAATAGTCATGACCCTATAGTGTCTAGTGTCACATGACACTGCCTATCTCCGTGTCATACATGACACTTCATTATCCCTGTGTTATGACACTCCATATTCGTGCCCCATGACACCACCTATTTTCCGTGTTCCATAACATCGTCTCTGTGGTACATCCACGACACTGCCTTTGCACCGTGTCATAACACATCGTCTCCGTGGTACATCCACGACACTGCCTTTGCACCGTGTCATAACACATCGTCTCTGTGGTACATCCACGACACTGCCTTTGCACCGTGTCATAACACATCGTCTCCTCCGTGGTACATCCACGACACTGCCTTTGCACCGTGTCATAACACACCGTCTCTGTGGTACATCCACGACACTGCCTTTGCACCGTGTCATAACACATCGTCTCTGTGGTACATCCACGACACTGCCTTTGCACCGTGTCATAACACACCGTCTCTGTGGTACATCCACGACACTGCCTTTGCACCGTGTCATAACACATCGTCTCTGTGGTACATCCACGACACTGCCTTTGCACCGTGTCATAACACACCGTCTCTGTGGTACATCCACGACACTGCCTTTGCACCGTGTCATAACACATCGTCTCCGTGGTACATCCACGACACTGCCTTTGCACCGTGTCATAACCACCGTCTCTGTGGTACATCCATGACACTGCCTTTGCACCGTGTCATAACACACCGTCTTCGCACTTCCTTTTCTCCGTGTCATCTGACACAAACACTCACCAGGTTACACGACACCTCTGTCATATCATACGACTCTCAGTATGCGGTAAGTGACCAATGAGTCCAGCATAAGTCTGCGAGGAACTGAAGTCAGCAGACTGGGTAAGAGATACCCACACTGATCAGCAGACTGAGTAAGGTCCGCAGGTAACAGCCTGCGAGGAACTGAGGTCAGCAGACTGAGTGAGAGAGACCCACAGGTCACTAAGGTCTGCAAGTAACAGAAACCTGTGAGGAACTGAGGTAGGCCAGCTCTGCAGCCACAACATTGGGTGATAACGTACCCAGTGGTACTGCAGGCCGGCAGGTTAACGATCTAACCAACAGTTTGCTAGTAGGCCGCAACAAAAGGTAACTACATAAAGATAGAGAAAGTTAAAGAAAGCGAAGAGCAAAGAGGGAGAAATTGAAGGAAAGGTTAGGAGAGAGAGAGAGAGAGAGGGAGATAGGTTAAAAGAAAGAGAGGGAGAATGTGAGGGGACAAATAATGAGGAAGGTGCAGCAGGAAGAAGCTCCGTCATTGTGTGTCAATCCTTACGTGAGGTTTTGTGTTCAGGGAACTGACACAGATATCTGATCAGTCTCCCATCTGCTGGTTGCTTTTTCTTTCCTGGTTTGTCGACCTGTCATTCTTTCTATTTTACATACGCACACACACACACACACAGCCCCCGGTGGCCTAGTGGGTAAAGCTCTTGCTTCACGCACGGAGGGGCCGGGTTCAATTCCCGGTGGGGCAGAAACATTTCGAAGTGTTTCCTTACACATACACACACATATATACAACAGGCCTAGTGTCTAATTGACATGTGCCTAGGACAAAATGGTAACTAACACACACACACACACACACACACACACACACACACACGATAAAGCTCTTGGTGCAGGGAGAGAGTGGACCTAGAAGCAACCAGCGAAGAGTCGGTGCCAGGAGCTGTGAATCGACCCCTGCAACCACAAATAGGTGAGTACACACACACATAGGGCTTCGACGGCTCTGTTTTGCGGTCAGAGAAACTGCTGACAGAGTGATCAGCAAGTAAAACATCTGAACACCTTGTGTGTATCTCAGGGAATCTCTTACCGTCTCTCTCTGGCCCCGTGGCCTGGCTGGTAAAGCTCTTGCTTCACACGCGGAGGGCCCGGGTTCGATTCCCGGCGTGGTGGAAACATTTCGACTCGTTTCCTTACACCTGCTGTCCCTGTTCACCTAGCAGCAAATAGGTACCTGGGTGTTAGTCGACTGGTG
The DNA here is from genome assembly GCA_009830355.1 of Cherax destructor. NCBI lineage: Eukaryota > Metazoa > Arthropoda > Malacostraca > Decapoda > Parastacidae > Cherax > Cherax destructor. The sequence goes on from WNWK01001961.1 coordinate 17,910, forward strand.
TGGGTCGCATCCTGGGGGACAAGATTGAGGACCCCAATGGGAATAAGTCCTCGATGACGCATTGCCTTTCTTAGGTTATCCTAGGTGGCTAACCCTTCGGGGTTAATTAAAAATCCGAACGAAATTTTATATTATCTTATCTCTCTCTGCAAGCACTTTACCACTTACCTCAGTAAGAATATATCAAAAACTACCTCCATGCATTGTGGCACTCACCAGGGTACTGCCTGAGGAAGCCAGTAGAGGAGCCGAAGTACTGCCACGAGAGTGTAGGGTCCAGTTCATAGTTCGACTTGAAGGTTCTGTCGAGACGCCCCGACCACCGGATGGCATTGATCACGTCCGGTGCTGAAAAAAAAACATGTAAGAAGAATGTAGGACTTAGCAGTGCTTTTTAAATTCCCCAGAGGTCCTTTTAACCGTATGTTTTTCATATTCTTCCAGTTTTAAAGTTATATTTTATTGTTTGTACCTAACGAAACACTGGACAGCCTCTTCATCGTCCAATACCAATAAAATATAAATGTAGACGTTGATAAAACTTTCGGGTCGCGACATAGAAGAGACAACAGCGGTATAAAGAAGATTAATGTTAAATACAAAAGATGGCTACTTGTGCAAAGTCGAATACTCAGTGTTTATTTCCATAAAAGCAAATGAAAAGGGAATACCAGATTTGTTGCAAAGGATGGCGTTGCAAACTGTTTTTTTTTAGAAAGGCATCCCATGACAGGGGGTGAAAAGCACCCTGTGGAGGAGACAGTGAGAAGCACCCTGTGGAGGAGACAGTGAGAAGCACCCTGTGGAGGAGACAGTGAGAAGCACCCTGTGGAGGAGACAGTGAGAAGCACCCTGCAGAAATACAGTTTTGCAACTCTAATGTAGATAAATGGTTCAGAGAACCGACATGTTGATAAATTAGACACATGTGCAACACTTGGGTATCTTTATCGATGAAACGTGTCGCTACACAGTGGCTGAGGGACTGATTACCTCAAACTCCTTCTGATCTCCACCATTCTTCATAGTATAGGACTGATGAAGCCACTGTGGGGCGAAACTTTTCCTCAATTAAGATACCCAAGTGTTGCATGTGTCTAATTTATCATTGCAACACTACTTACACTGCTAGAACCATCTCAAAGTAAAAAAAATAGCAACAATCCCTTCATGGCAAACCATACCACGGGTGGGGTTCGAACCCGCGGTCACAGAGTCTCAAAACTCCAGAAAGTTGTGTGTCGCAGTTATCATGTTGTGGAAAGTCACTCCAGATCCCCTGTCAAATGCTCTTAATGATGGATACCTAAAAATAATAGAGGGACTTGTAAATGAGCTGGTCTGAGCTATTACTAAGCTATGATGAACTATAGCTGCTTTCATGATCTATGACGAAGCTGGCTGAACTTTTATTAAAGCTGGCAAGACCATATATCTAAGTTACCAGGACTTAAAACTAAGCTGGTAGAAGCTATAACTAAGCTGGTAGGCCGTACAACTATGCTGACCGAACCTACAACTAAGCTGAAAGGACCTACAACTATGCTGGAAGGACCTACAACAAAGCTGACAGGATCTACACCTACGCTGACAGAACCTAAAACTAACCTGACAGGACCTAAAACTATGCTGACAGGACATACAACTAAGCTGACATGGTCGAAAACGAATTTTACACATCCCAACCTGAAAACAAAATTCTGCTGAGAGAAAACAAGAAAAGTTTAAGACTGACAGCAGCCACTACTCGCACTGCATCCCACAACACCAGATGCTGTGTTTAGGTCAACTTTGGTCGGCATAGAAGAGCGTAGATTCGGCTAGGTTAGCGTGGGTTGGAAGAGATGAACGTGGGTCAGAATAGTTTATCGTCGGTCAGGATAGATTAGCGTGGGTTGACCTAAACTTGTAACTTTACATCTCATATATATATACATATACATCTTCGTATTTATCTAACTTTTCGTTCAACAACGCCTACTTAACCCTAGGTTTTGCTCTTGCTGTTTTTATCTCACGTTGCGTCATTAGGATCCTGTGCAGCTGAGACGGATGGGTGGCCGGATGGGTCAGGATTCACCCACCCGAACGCTTTTCTTTCTATTTCTTCCCCAGTTGAAAGGGAAACGTTTCCTAGATTTATTGAAGCTAGGTGCCCACTTCGTGAGGGATGGGAGAAAGAGAGAGGGGGGTTGTGTGTGTGTGTGTGTGTGTGTGTGTGTGTCCGCCAGCATTTCAACTAGTCAAACAGACGCACAATAGTTATCTACTCCATCAACTAGTTGATTAGCCAGTCAATCAATGTTCCATCTAGTCAGGCAACCTGCCAGTCAGTCAGTCAGCAAGCAAGGAAGCCACCGAGCCAGTCAGCAAGCCAGTCGCCAGGACAGCCAGCCAGTCGGCCAGCCAGCCAGCCAACCAGCCAGCCAGCCAGCCGGCCAGCCGGCCAGCCAGCCAGCCAGCCGGCCAGCCAGCCAGCCGGCCAGCCAGCCAGCCAGCCGGCCAGCCAGCCAGCCGAGATATAATTTCGTGGCAGCTTGGAGACCAGATGACAGTTCTGGAAAGTGAGTTAGGTGTCACACCAGGAACGGAGACCACGGCCACAGACCGGCAGAAATGAGGGACTCAGCCGCTGATCTGATAAAGCGTGGTCCCAAATGTGGTCCCCATATGTCTAGCTTTGGGCATCAAACCTGGTCCCAAAGGGGTCCAGCTTGCAATATGCAGAGATTCTGGAAACGTGTGGGATCGATTTGTTGTTATGGAGAGGCGAGAGTTCCAGCCATTGGCCTGGAAAAGCGCAGCGGTCCATTTGTTAGTCTCGAAAGGCGAGAGATCTGAGAGTTGGAGAGATGTGGGATCCTTTTGTTGATCTGGAAATGGTGACAGAACCATTGACGGGTCTGGAAGGCTGTGAGATCACGCAATGGCATGGATGTGGGATCTTTTTGTTGATCTGGAAAAGGTGATAGAACCATTGACGGGTCTGGAACCCTGTGAAATGACGAAATGTCACGAATACCTTCACTCCGTTTGTAAATTTAGGCGGAAGGAATGTGGAATCCATATGGTTGATTTGTTTATTAGGTTTAAACCCTACCGACTACACGAGGGTCACTGAGCTTCATGTAACCTGTACTCCACCAGAGTTCATGCAGCCTTAATGACCCTCGTGTAGTGGACCAAAATGTGTGAGAGTGAAAGTGTTTTCTTCCGACAAGTCACGGCCTCGGTGAGACACTGTCTCAGTGTTAAAAATAATTACTCTTGTGAAAATATTTACTGAATGGATAAGTAATTTCAACGACAGCCAGTGAGAGACAACATTAGTTAACGACAGCCAGTGAGAGACAACATCAGTTAACGACAGCCAGTGAAAGACAACATCAGTTAACGACAACCACTGACAGTCAACATCAGCCAACTACAGCAAAAGGCGGCCAATTTTAGCCAACATCAGTAAGTATCAGCCAGTGATGGGCAACATCAGCCAACGTCAGCAAGGTTGGGCAGCGGCTGATGTAAAATGTGAGGACAAATGGTGGTGGTAGTGGTGGTGGAAGTGGTGGTGGTAGTGGTGGTGGTAGTGGTAGTGGTAGTGGTAGTGGTGGTGGTGGTGGTGGTGGTGGTAGTGGTAGTGGTAGTGGTGGTGGTAGTGGTGGTGGTAGTGGTGGTGGAAGTGGTGGTGGTAGTGGTAGTGGTGGTAGTGGTAGTGGTAGTGGTGGTGGTAGTGGTGGTGATGGTAGTGGTGGTGGTAGTAGTGGTAGTGGTGGTAGTGGTAGTGGTAGTGGTGGTGGAAGTGGTGGTGTGGTAGTGGTGGTGTGGTGTGGTGGTGTGGTGGTGGTGGTAGTGGTGGTGGTGTGGTGGTGTGTAGTGGTGGTAGTGGTAGTAGTGGTGGTGTGTGGTGGTAGGGTGGTGGTAGTAGTGAGTGGTGGTGGTAGGTGGTGGTGGTAGTGGTGGTGGTAGTAGTGGTAGTGGTGGTGGTAGTGGTAGTGGTGGTAGTGGTAGTGGTAGTGGTGGTGGAGGGGGGTAGGTGGTGGTAGTGGTGGTGGTAGTGGTGGTAGTGGTGGTGGTGGTGGTGGTGGTAGTGGTGGTGGTGAGTGGTGGTGGTAGTGGTGGTGGTAGTGGTGGTGGTAGTGGTGGGTGGTAGTGGTGGTGGTGGTAGTGGTGGTGGTGGTAGTGGTGAGTGGTGGTAGTGGTGGTGGTGTGGTGGTGGTAGTGGTGGTGAGTAGTGGTAGTGGTGGTGGTAGTGGTAGGTGGTGGAGTGGTAGTGGTGGTGGTAGTGGTGTGGTAGTGGTAGTGGTAGTGTGTGGGGTATGGTAGTTGTTGGATGTTCCAGGGAAATGCATATCCATTTGTCTGTTGCTTTCTCTCTCGCGTCTGCGCTGTCTGTTGTTGCTGTCTGGTTCTCTCTCTCTCTCTCTCTTCTCTCCCTTTCTTCTCTCCTCTTCCCAACGTGATGTTCTCTCATTCTCTACTTGCTAGATCCTCCTCTCTTATTCATTCTTTCCTCTCCTACCACCCCTTCTCTTCCCCTCCTTCATATTCTTATTTTCTTATCTCTCCTCCTATCTCCTTTTCTTCCTTCCGTTCTTCAATGCTTCCGTTCATCCTATCCTCCCAGTATCCTTCTGTGCTTCAATTCCTTCCTACTACAGTGCCTCCATCCTTCCCTCCCATATCCATCCCTACTACATGTCCTCCTTCCCTCCCTATATTCTATCCTACTACATGCCTCCATCTCCTCCCATATCCATCCTTCTATCTTCCTCCTATATCCAATCCCGTTCATGCCTCATCCTTCCCTTCCTTAGTATCCATCCCTACCACAGTGCGTCCATTCTTCCCTCCCTATATCCATCCCTACTACAGTGCGTCCATCCTTCCCTCCCTATATCCATCCCTACTACAGTGCTTCCATCCTTCCCTCCCTATATCCATCCCTACCACAGTGCATCCATTCTTCCCTCCCTATATTCATCCCTACTACAGTGCTTCCATCCTTCCTTCCTTATATCCATCCCTACTACAGAGCTTCCATCCTTCCCTCCCTATATCCATCCCTACTACAGAGCCTCCATCCTTCCCTTCCTATATCCATCCCTACTACAGTGCCTCCATCCTTCCCTCCTTATATCCATCCCTATCACAGTACCTCCCTTCCTTCATTTCCATCGCTACCCCTTCATTCCTCCCGCCCTCCCTCCTCACTGCAGTGCCTCTCTCCCTTCCTCAATCCCTTACTTCCCTCCTTCTTCTACCTCCTCCCGCCTGACTTTAAGATGCGATGCCACAAACAGCAAGCAGCCTCTGCTGCAGCGCTGGTCATGACGGTATTCTCAATTTCAATTAAGTTCGTGTGGGTGATGAGGTGTGTGTGAGAGAGAGTGAGAGAGTAAAGTTTTTGTCTTTACTTCCGACCTCAGGAAGCAGTTTGCATGCTAAAGGCCAATTGCTGGACGCCAAATGAAAAAAAATTAATCTGAAAAAGGCAGATATTTCAGCGATTTTCTTCCACCTAGTTAACCTTTAGTAGAGAGAAAGCAATAAAGAAATGATAGAGAGAAAGAGAGAGAGAGAGAGAAAGAAAGAGAGACAAAGAGAGAAGAGGGACAAAGAGAGAAAGAAAGAGAGTACTGCATTTCTAGCCTACTGCCCTCCAAGTAACATTGATCTTCTAGAAATACTTGTTAGTATGGCTAGTACTGCTCTCCAATTTATTACTGATATAAATAAGATCGCAAAAATCACAAGGGATCAAAACTTTTTAGAAATGCATCAATGTTATTATTGATTAATATAGTACACGGTGAAAATTAATCCGTCTTATGTCTATATATCAGACATATAACAAATTCATGGCTAAATCCTGCATCAGAATCTTAGATCTTCATAAATCTCTGGCTAAATATTACATCAAAATCTTAGGAAGATGTTTATAAATTGATTTTCAAAGTTAACTTAATGTAAATCCTTTTCATTACTCTCCCTCCCTTCCTCCCTTCCTTCATCCCTCCTTTCCTCTCTCCCTCCCTCCCTTCATTCATCCCTCCCTTCCTCTCTCCCTCCCTTTTTAGTCAATAATTTGTCTCCGTCTATAGTTCTTCGATCCTTCTCCCTCACTCCCTCTCCCTCACTCCCTCACGATGATGGGTAATTGTGGTGAATGGAGTGGTGGTGGTGGTGATGGGGGGTGGTGGTGATGGTGGGGGGTGGTGGTGATGGTGGTGGGTGGTGGTGATGGTGGGAGGTGGTGGGTGGTGGTGATGGTGGGTGGTGGTGGTGGTGGTGGGTGGTGGTGATGGTTTTGATTATGGTTGTAGGGAATGTTCAGGAGGAGGGGATAGTAATACTAATAGTAGTAATGGCAGTAGTACAAGTAATGGTAATAGCAGTAGTACAGTAGTTGTGGTGTCCACAGTAGTCATTATAGTCAGTATTGTTATTATTTGTTGAGCTGAAATTACTGTAACTCTCTCTCTCTCTCTCTCTCTCTCTCTCTCTTCTCTCTCTCTCTCTCTCTCTCTCTCTCTCTCTCTTCTTTTCCTCTCCTCTCTTCTCTCTCTCTCTTCCTCTCTCTCTCTCTCTCCTCTCTACTCTCCTCTCTTCTTCCTGTCTACCTCTTCCAACATCCCTTACCCTCACTCTTCCTCTCTTCTTCCCCTTGTTTAATCCTCTTATCCATACCCTTATTCTTCACTCTCCTCCTTCTCTCTTTCTTTTCCCCTTGTTCATTCAACCTTTGTAACCCTATTCTTCACTCTCTCTCTCTTTCTTTCCTTCTCCCCTCCCTATTCTTCTTCCTTCCATCTTTTCCTCTTCTTCACCTACCTTCAACGTTCACACTTCCATACATCACTATATCATCAATTCCCATTCCCAGTAATCTCTGTAGATGAAATTAAATAAGGAGATAAAATCTCCCAGAGAGAGAGAGAGAGAGAGAGAGAGAGAGAGAGAGAGAGAGAGAGAGAGAGAGAGAGAGAGAGAGAGAGAAGGGAGAGAGTGATTTAGGTTGGCCTACATATGAGGGATGACGCAGCCTCAGTTGCCAGAGATTGAGAATTCTCTTACGCCTCTCACTAGATTCTCTGTTTTTTTTTTTTTTAGCAGTTTTCATTTTTTGGGGGAACGTTGCAACACTGAAGACTATGAAGAGACGTTGTGTAAGACTGTTAGACGTGTGTGTCACTTCTGGAGTGGGAAGGGTTGACGGGTATCACTCCTGGAGGGGGAAGGGTTGACTTGTATCACTCCTAGAGTGGGAAGGGCTGACATGTATCACTCTGGAGTGGGAAGGGCTGACATGTATCACTCTGGAGTGGGAAGGGATGACATGTATCACTCTGGAGTGGGAAGGACTGACATGTATCACTCTGGAGTGGGAAGGGATGACATGTATCACTCTGGAGTGGGAAGGGCTGACATGTATCACTCTGGAGTGGGAAGGGCTGACATGTATCACTCTGGAGTGGGAAGGGTTGACGTGTATCACTCTGGAGTGGGAACAGCTGACATGTATCACTCTGGAGTGGGAATGGCTGACATGTATCACTCTGGAGTGGGAAGGGCTGACATGTATCACTCTGGAGTGGGAAGGGCTGACATGTATCACTCTGGAGTGGGAAGGGCTGACATGTATCACTCTGGAGTGGGAAGGGCTGACATGTATCACTCTGGAGTGGGAAGGACTGACATGTATCACTCTGGAGTGGGAAGGGCTGACATGTATCACTCTAGAGTGGGAAGGGGAGTACAAGAAAAGACAACTTTTTTTGAGATGATGGGAGAGAGTTCCAATAACTTTACTCTTCCACTCAGATTGAATCGCCTCTGATCCAGTGGAGCCGAGTGCTGGCGAGAGTGTCATCATGCACTTACACCGCCTCTGATCCAATGGAGCCGAGTGCTGGCGAGAGTGTCATTATGCACTTACACACTTCTAAAGTCAACTTCGAGGGATATTTCGTAGGCTGACAGCTGACGAACTGGTGATGAGCATGGAGTCCAAAGGTTATTGGCTCTCACCTTTCACGGCAGTCAGGTGTGTTGACGCTGATGACTATGACACATGTGCAACACTGTGGTATCATTATTTCCGGGACGTTTCGCCCATACAGTAGGCTTCTTTAGTCGAATATGGAGGTAAGTAAAACTGGTGACAGAAGCAGTGGAGGGGTGAAGACCATCTGTACAATTCTCTACCAGTCAAGAATGCAATATTGATATGCAGATAAATCCGCATTAAGGAGGCAAATCTTATGGCGACGATTCGGTCCATTCTGGTCCATTGTCGAGTTACAACTTGACAATGAACTTGTGACTTGACGACAATGGTCCAGGGAGGACCGAAACATTGCCACAAGATTCCTCTCCTAATTCAAGGTTTCTGATGAACTGTTCCAGCCACGCCATTGTCACCTTTTTAGTCTTTAACAGCGAGAACAACATACCTAAATATATATTTATCAACTGGTTGGCAAAGAATTCTTATCAATTTAGTCTTGAGTACAGTGGTTTGCCTGTTGTTGTGGACTCGTGGAGGAATTATATGCTAAACAATGTTATATGTCGCCTCGGGTAAGACAAGATTTAACCTTAGGCTTTCATGAGACTCTCATGCCGATAGTAACAAGATATTTCCATTATCTAAGCTGTGGATTGTTAGATCGGACTTCTATAATACAAGTCTATAGAATCAAGAATGAATTGACAACACCTGAAGCTGTAAATCATGAAATGTGTCTGAATAACATAAGCACCTAACCCGATGGCCATAATTTCGAGCAGACGAAAGCGTAGAGTGTGTTGGGAGAGAGAGAGAGAGCCAGCTGTCTCAACCCTAGCAGAGACTCGTTGGCGAACACACAGCTCATCGCCTCCACCAGAGAGAGAGAGAGAGAGAGAGAGAGAGAGAGAGAGAGAGAGAGAGAGAACACTGCTAAGGGGTTTCCAGATACAGTTGAGGACTAACCACACAAAAGTCCAAAAGACAAAATTTCTACCTTGCCTCTCAGAGTGGAGGTAGTTAAGAAATCTAACAGTAGTTTCCTATTGTGACGCTGATCCAACGTCCCTAAACATTATACATTTATATCAAGCCTTCGTATATAAAATACAGAACAAATTTTTAACCCAGGTTAACCCGAATAAACATCGGCTAATACAGTGCATGCAAACTACGGGAACTGTCTATAGGCTGATATCATCCTGCCACGAATGATAAACATATAATAATTCATGCTGATAGAATATACACAAGAGAATGGTATAGAGTGTGGAGGAATTGTGAAATAGAATAGAGATTGACCTGTCGTTCACACACACACGCACACCAGGAGCTGTGAATCGACCCCTGCAACCACAACTAGGTGAGTACACACACACCACACACAGTTGGAAGTTGAAGACTCAGATGAATCACAGGGATGTTAGGAAGTATTTCTTCAGTCACAGAGTGGTCAGGAAGTGGAATAGTTTGAGAAGTGATGTAGTGGAGGCAGGATCCATTCATAGCTTTAAGAAGAAGTATGATAAAGCTCATGGCGCAGGGAGATTGACCCAGTAGCGACCAGTGAAGAGGCGGGGCCAGGAGCTATGACTCGACCCATGCAACCACAACTAGGTGAGTACACACACACACACACACCATAAATAGGTGAGTACAAATAGGTGAGTACACAGCTACAAATAGGTCATCAAACACTAAATCTTTAATCCTTCGAAGGCTTCACCATCACCTCTCCCATGATCCCTTGCGCTTTGCACTTCCCTGTTATTACCGCCGTCATTATCCACTAATCTTCTTAACTACAGGGGGTTATCAACCTGTTAATTACCTTGCCCCGTTCCCTGCAACTTTTATGCCAGAATCTCGTCTTGTTCCGCTCAACCTCGATTCCCTCCTCTCCAAAACTATTTTTAAACCATTAACAACTTACGAAAACTAGTTTGCTATTCGGCTGATTTGCATTTGCTTTTTGGTATCTGTCGTGGGTGTCAAACAACCTGCTATAAGTGTCAGACCAACTGTCATAGCTGTCAGTGTCAGGTCATATGCATACACAATCCTCTTCTGGATATCTGGTCATGTTGAACGAGAGGGGACCCAGCGCCCTCACGCGCCTTGCGGAGACACACCTATTGTAAATTCCTACGTCTTGTATCACTGCAGATAACTGTAAGAATCACTTCCGTCACCCTTCTTTGCGCGTCTGCCTTCTTCCAGCATCCCTTCCACCTCTCCCAGCCTCATCTATCTTCATGTACACCATTTTTAATTTCCATCACCCTCGTCTCTACCTCTATCAGCTTCCACCATCCTCATCTCTACTGCCAGCCCCCGGCACTCTCAATTCCACCTCTGGCAGCCTCCAGCTGCCTTAACTTCACAGCTGCCATCCTCCATCCTCCTCCTCTGCCAGCCTTTCCAACTCTACATCTACCAGCCTCCATCATCCTCTGCCAACCTCCAGCATCCTCATCCCCACCTTTGCCAATCTCCATCATCCTCATCTCCACCTCTGCCAACCTCCAGCATCGACCTCATCACCATAAGTGCCAGTTCTCGTGACACAGTGTCACACGCCGAGTGAACCTCAACCAATCTCCTCTACATTTTTTCCGAATTCCTTTCACCTCCTCAATTTGCCGTAGTGTACCACACCACCAAAGGTGGTGTGGTACAAATTTGGTGCACCTTTAGTGCACCGTACCACACCACCTTTGGTACACCGTACCACACCACCTTTCATCTTTTTGACTCTTGCAGGGAGGTGCCTCTTTGCCTGATACAGGGAATTAGAGCTGCCTTCAACCTCCTTGGATTGAACTGATGAAAGTAATGATTATGCAAAATCCCCTAAACTGAAAAAAAATATATATTAAAACACGATTAACATTAGCCTCGTTAATAAAAATGTTCGCTAAGCGTTCGTTAACATGAGTCTCGTTAGCCATCAATCAACAACGAGAAGTTTGCTAAATGCTCGTTTAATATAGAGGACTTTAATGAAAACATTTAAATATTCGTCAATAGGAACACGTGAAAGGAGGAACACTGCAGTAGGCCTACTGGCCCATACTAGGCAAGTCATTCTCAAACACAAACCCACGAACAAAAATATTTGCCCGAACCATTTTTAATGCTACCCGAGGTCGTTTACTTGACACTCGTGAAAAGAATCGTTAGGCATTAATGATGAAGGTAGTTGATGGTCAGAGGGAAACAGAAGATGAATCTCTCTCCACCAGGAGAGAGAGAGAGAGAGAGAGAGGCGACTTCACAACCCGGAAGCTGAAACGAATAAAATTACCTGGAAATATGGATGACGAGGAGTTGAAAGGGGAAATGGTGGCCGGCGATGAAAGGGGCTGCTGCTTATCAAAAGGAAGAGGAAGAGGAGGGAGGAAGAGATGGAGGGAAGAAAGAAAGGGAGAGAGAAATGGGTGTTGCAACACAATGGTGACATGAGTCTCTCTCTCTCTCTCTCTCTCTCTCTCTCTCTCTCTCTCTCTCTCTCTCTCTCTCTCTCTCTTTCTCTCTCTCTCCCTCTCACCCTTTCATCCTGGGACGAATGGAGCGTCACAGAATTTTTCACCAAAATTTCGCCACATAATTAACTCTCTGAATGCTTTTGTCTGATTATTCCCCCCTCTCCTTCCCCTCCCTTCTCTTCCCCCTCCTCTTTCCCCCGGCCCTTATCCGCAATCTTCCCCCCGTCGGTAAAACTTTCACTTCCACATTTTTCCATCCCTCTTCTCTCTTCTTGGCTTCAGATCTAATGTCTTGTGGAGTAGGCTGGTATCTCTCCCTTGCAGCAGCACCAGCTGTCCTCCCTACCCTCCCTCACCTCCCTAGCACCTCCCTCCATGCTATCCTCCTTTCCTAACACCTCCCCACCCTCCCTTACCTTCCTGAAGCCTCCAGGCCCCACCTCAGCGACCGTGGGGGATTCCACTCAATCGTTGTCATAGCAACATCTAATTGCAAAACAAAACTCATGCTGATTACACACACTGTTTTATTAGCTCACATCTTTCTTCCTATTCTTCTTTTTCCTCCTCACCTATCCCTATTCTCGCTCTCTCTCTCTCTGTTTCATTTTGCTTGGGAATGCAAGACGACGTTTCGGTCCGATCTGGACCATTTACAAACTCACACTGGTCCAAGTCGGACCGAAACGTCGTGGTAAGTTTCTCTCTAGTACGTTCGGGTTATATGTGTATTGTTCCAGTCACGGTATTGTGCCTTTTAGTTCTTTATCACAGGTAATCTGGAAGAATATACAGCGATACTGGCTGTGTGGGTGATCGAACCCAAGACTGAAGCGTATCCTGTGAAAATAATCAGAGTGTAAACACTCTGATTATTTTCACATCCACAGGTAACATGGTTGACTGACCATCACATACAAAGATAAGAAAGGAGGGGCAGTGAAGCAGGCCGCAGGGGCGTTGACCCCCGAAACCCTCTCCAGGTATACTCCAGGTACTCCAGGCCTACTGGCCCACACAAGGCACGTCCTTCTCAAACCCAAACCCAACTTATTTTCAGTGATACCCAAGGAATAAGCTCTGATAACCCTAACTCGAGTGCAAGTTACATTGAACTCGAACATTTCAAGTCTGCCAAGAAGGGCTTTGGAGAGGTCGAGGGGTCAGGTGATGATCAAGCTTATGGCTTCCTTCTGCCAACGGGAGGTCAAGTGTCAGAGGTCAATTCGTGATCGAAGACTATGGGGTTCACCTGAATATAAAGAAAGTTTCTTTCTGTCTCAGTATGAGACAGAAAAAGAAGGATCCTGTCCACTTTCCTTAGAAAAACAGAGGATTTTAACCAAGCCTTTGCAAGAAACAGATTTCTGTTCATCCTGCGCAAGACAGGAACCTGTCTATTTCGTTACCATGCACAGAATACAGCAAAAACGTATAAAGAATGTAAAGAATGAATGTATATGGAAATATTTTAAAGATATGAGTGATATACGTAAGAAGGAAGTTCATATGGATGTTGGTATCCAGCTCTTGGTGTGTGCTCTTGTGATGTGAGCCAGACTCCTCTCTAGTAAAATCTTAATGTGGAGAGAGTGGCTTTTACCAGGCTGGATCCCACTCTGCTAGTCTCTCTCTCTCTTCTCTCTCTCTCTCTCTCTCTCTCTCTCTCTCTCTCTCTCTCTCTCTCTCTCTCTCTATCTATCTATCTATCCATCTATCTATCTCTCAACGGCTCATTTATTCTTAATTTTCCAATTCTCTTGCTTTTTCTTCCATTTTTCTTTGCTCTGGTTTTTGTTGTTATTATTATTATCATTATTATTATTATTATTATTGATTACCACGTGACGATTTATTGTTCTGTGAGGACGATTTATTACCAAGTGTTGACGATTTATTGCTACGCCAGGACGATTTATACAATGTGGTTATAGCTGCAGTTTTTATAGTCCCGTAGTCCCTGGCTACCCCCTCCCCCCTCAGGGGAGGTTCCTTGATGCTGGTGAGGGGATCTTGATCAAAGGAAATGGACCTGTGCTCCAGTTCCTCGAATCGAGAGTCTAAATGTTTTTCATTCCTTCACCACCACCCCCCATCCCCGAGGCGATGTATGACCCCTGCAGGTTTTGAGTTCACCCATGAATGTAATAATAACAATATTAATAATTATTATTATTATTATTATTATTATTATTATTATTATTAACAATAATTATAATAATAATAATAATAATAATTATTATTATTATTATTATTAACAATAATTATAATAATTATAATAATAATAATAATAATAATAATAATAATAATAATTATTATTATTATTATCAATAATAATTATAATAATAATAATAGTCTCAGGTAGTGAATTTCAAAGTGTTTGCAACCATCAGAGTGAACAGACTGTTGGTGCTGGTGGTATATTTCTCTCCTCACAGCCACAAGTTATAAAACGGGAATTACATATTATAGGAGGTGTTGCGCGGGGCTGGAGCAAGTTAGGTCAGGTTATGTTAGGTTAGGTCAGGTTAGGTTAGGTTAGGTCAGGTTATGTTAGGTTAGGTTACGTTAGGTCAGGTTATGTTAGGTTAGGTTACGTTAGGTCAGGTTATGTTAGGTTAGGTCAAATTATGTTATGTTAGGTTAGGTTAGGTCAGGTTATGCTAGGTTAGGTTAGGTTAGGTCAGGTTATGTCAGGTTAGGTTAGGTCAGGTTATGTTATGTTAGGTTAGGTTAGGTCAGATTATGTTAGGTTAGGTCAGGTTATGTTAGGTTAGGTCAGGTCAGGTTATGTTAGGTTAGGTTAGGTCAGGTCAGGTTATGTTAGGTTAGGTCAGGTCAGGTCAGGTTATGTTAGGTTAGGTTAAGTCAGGTCAGGTCAGGTTAGGTTAGGTCAGGTTAGGTTAGGTCAGGTTATGTTAGGTTAGGTCAGGTTATGTTAGGTTAGGTTAGGTCAGGTTATGTTAGGATAGGTTAGGTCAGGTCAGGTTATGTTACGTTAGGTTAGGTTAGGTCAGGTCAGGTTAGGTTAGGTCAGGTTAGGTTAGGTCAGGTTAGGTTAGGTCAGGTCAGGTTAGGTTAGGTTAGGTTAGGTTAGGTCAGGTTAGGTTAGGTTAGGTTACGTTAGGTTAGGTCAGGTCAGGTTAGGTTAGGTCAGGTTAGGTTAGGTCAGGTTAGGTTAGGTTAGGTCAGGTTAGGTTAGGTCAGGTTAGGTTAGGTTAGGTTGGGTTATTTATCCTTGAACGAAACATCAGGGTAAGGAACACCTTCTTTGTTTCACACTGTAGCCCTGGTAACGTCTTTCTGTGACACACTGTAGCCCTGGTAACGTCTTTCTGTGACACACTGTAGCCCTGGTAACGTCTTTCTGTGACACTCTGTAGCCCTGGTAACGTCTTTCTGTGACACACTGTAGCCCTGGTAACGTCTTTCTTTGACACACTGTAGCCCTGGTAACGTCTTTCTGTGACACTGTAGCCCTGGTAACGTCTTTCTGTGACACTCTGTAGCCCTGGTAACGTCTTTATGTGACACACTGTAGCCCTGGTAACGTCTTTATGTGACACTGTAGCCCTGGTAACGTCTTTCTGTGACACACTGTAGCCCTGGTAACGTCTTTCTTGACACACTGTAGCCCTGGTAACGTCTTTATGTGACACACTGTAGCCCTGGTAACGTCTTTCTGTGACACACTGTAGCCCTGGTAACGTCTTTCTGTGACACACTGTAGCCCTGGTAACGTCTTTCTGTGACACACTGTAGCCCTGGTAACGTCTTTCTGTGACACACTGTAGCCCTGGTAACGTCTTTCTGTGACACTGTAGCCCTGGTAACGTCTTTCTGTGACACACTGTAGCCCTGGTAACGTCTTTCTGTGACACACTGTAGCGCTGAGAGCCACAGGTCATTCTATGACAACAGACTGATAGTAATTATCATCATTTATTATTATCAACATTATCATCATTATCGAAAGTGACTATCCATTATCATCATTATCACCAAAAGCTACTATCAGTTATCATTATTATCATCGTCATCATCATTATTATCGTCATTATCATCACTAAGACTTACTAAATTATCATCTCCGTTATTATCCCATTATCCATCTATTCCAGCCACATCAAAATCCCATTATCCATCTAATCGAGCCACATCAAAATCCCATTATCCATCTAAAGCAGACACATCAAAATCCCATTATCCATCTAAAGCAGACACATCAAAATCCCATTATCCATCTAAAGCAGACACATCAAAATCCCATTATCCATCTAAAGCAGACACATCAAAATCCCATTATCCATCTAAAACAGACACATCAAAATCCCATTATCCATCTAAAGCAGACACATCAAAATCCCATTATCCATCTAAAACAGACACATCAAAATCCCATTATCCATCTAAAGCAGACACATCAAAATCCCATTACCCTGCTAAACCAAATGGATGTAAATCCCATCAGCAAGGAGCACATCATCCAGGTGACAACAGCGTCACCTCCCCCACCACATCCCGATTAAACTCACCTTTTCTTTAAATCCCTTTACGAAGCTGGTCAAGGAAAAGAATTTCTGGAGACATGTGTCAACAGGACCGAAAAGTGCTTCCTTGCGTGTGGAACAGTGAGCTTAATAGACCACAATTTACAGCGGTTAAAGCCTTTACACGACCGGCGACTTTCTCCTGTCTCTGGCTGCGTAGTTTACTAGCTTTTTTAATTGTCTAACCGAATGCATGAGGGTCTGTTAAGGAGGTTATTCAACTACACGTTACTTTGAGCTGACAGAGACTGTAGTCAGTTGTCAGTGACGTTAAAAATTGTGTTATCAATATTAGCGATTAGTTTTGATTATAATAATAATTTGCTAGCAATAACTGTGTGTGTATGTGTGTGTGTGTGTGTGTGTGTGTGTGTGTGTGTGTGAGGGGCACAGGACGGAAGAACTGAGGGGGAAAAGAAATAATAATATCCTTTTTCTTCAGCGTGAGAAAACACGGGAGCAGACAGGCTCTGGCAAAGCCTCTTGGTGTTCAGGCTCCAGCGAGCTGCTCACCGCTCCTCGAGCGAGGGCCCCTGAACAAGACGAGCGAGGGCCCCTGAACAAGACGAACGAGAGAATCTTAAAAGCAGGTCGCCATAAAACAGGAGTCGCTGGCACTGTGAAATCTGTGAAATCACATACACACAAGCACAAATCACACACACACAAACACGGCTGACAAACGGGTTTCAGATACAACTGCTGAAGCTAGGGCTCCTTTGCCCACCATTATATAACCCTTACTGAACAACAGAAGTCCAAGGAGAATAATGTAAGCAACGGAGCGTCAATAAACAGAGCGACAGTGACAGCAAGGACTGAAAAGAACCGCTGATTCTACAAAATATAAACACAGAAATTAACTTGGAGAGCTGGAACCCCATAGAAGACGGAAATGTAGAAAGCAAAGCCCAAGGAAGTAGCTGTGAGGAAGTTAACTAGCCAACACTTCAGGTTCACCCTTACATACATACACAAATAACCCGTTCATAGGACAATGAAACTTATAACGACGTTTCGGCCCGAATTGGACTAGTCACTAGTT
>WNWK01001961.1:40000-82500 GCA_009830355.1 Cherax destructor
CACCTGGTGAAGCTTGTAATTAATTAGGTGACGGTGTGTAGTTCTCGTAATGACCACAGAATGACCCTAATTACATTCCGAAATCGTTTTATTTTTTTCTCTTTACAGTTCAGTGTCTATTTTTTTAACAGCGAGGAGATAATGGGTTTTTTTCTTTTCCTGAAGGGGAGATGAAGGGAAATAATGGTCTTCTTTTTAATGGGACTAAGGGGAATTCTGATGTTTTGAAGTGGGAATAAAGGACATTTTATAATGGAGAAAAAGGTGCATTTTGACATTTTGAAGGTTAGAGGAGGAAAAAAATAGGAGGGGAGGTTTTTGGTATCTTGAACCGAGAAATATAAGAGTTTTTGATATTTAGAATGTGGGGTTAGATGGGGATTTATTCTTCGGTGTAAAGTGGGAGTTCAATTGTTTTCTTGATACCAGTGATTTATGAAGCTCTTCTTTGTTGTCTTACCCACGAGGTAACCTTGTTGTCTTACCCACGAGGTAACCTTGTTGTCTTACCCACCAGGTAACCTTGTTGCCTTACCCACCAGGTAACCTTGTACCTCGTGTACTTACCCATGAGGTAACCTTGTACCTCGTGTACTTACCCACGAGGTAACCTTGTACCTCGTGTACTTACCCATGAGGTAACCTTGTACCTCGTGTACTTACCCATGAGGTAACCTTGTACCTCGTGTACTTACCCACGAGGTAACCTTGTACCTCGTGTACTTACCCACGAGGTAACCTTGTACCTCGTGTACTTACCCATGAGGTGACATGTTCCACTTATCCCCAAATTAAAAGCAACAATTACTCTTATATTTCTCGGGAAGCGCTAAGCCCGTAGGAGCCACTTAGCAGCTGAAGAACGGGAGGGGTTGTAGGAAGGGGGAAGGAAACTGCTCCTATTCCCGTGATCTAGAGCCCTTCAATGTTATACACAGTTCCTGCTGCTGAGGCAGACAGTTCTTCCAGTTTTCTGGGCAGATTTAGAACTGTGCTGAGACCAGCTGTGTTTTACAAGTGTTAAGGGGCTTTGACAGTCGAAATTTCCTCTGGCTTGGAAGCCATTTCGATCGTGTTTTAATGGTATTCAACACTGACTAGTTAACGACATGACCATTGGTACTGGCCACCTGATGTTTGAAGCACTGATGGCCCAGTGGACTAAGGCGTCTCGGAATTTTGGCAGGCTTCCCGGGTGGCGTGCTAAAATATCGGGGTGTTCGATTCCCGGCCAGTCGCAGTATTGTTATTTGCAGTTACAACACTAAAGGTGTCTTTATTGGAGAACCTCTTCGCCTGCGCTCCGGGCTTCCTCAGCTAAATATAGAGATCAGTTACACTCCTGAAGGTAGGTTGAGGTAAGCAGTCCCACAGTCTGAATGGAAGGCAGGAGAAGAGAGAAGACAGTAGAAACCTTGATGGAAAACAGTAGACCTCTGTATTCCGTCTACTGTCTCCAGGATCGTAATTCATATCTGTATTCGACTGATTAAGCCTGCAACGCAGGCGAAACGTTTCGTCATTAAACAAAAAAAACAGTGTTGTACATGTGGGGGAATACTGACACAGCAGGGAGCTTGTCAACAACACTCACCCTCATCGTAGACATTGGTGGGGACGTGGACGGATGAGTGGTTCTCGTTGACAGCAATGCCGTCGAAGTGGGAGTTCTCAGTGAGGGTGAGCCTCTTGAAGCCTTCTCTCAGCTCACCCTTGAGCTTGTGCTCGGGAGGGTAGAACTTGTTGAGTCGCTTGGCGTTGTAGTACTCCACCTTCTCGTCTTGCTTGTACTCCTTGTCCAGCGAGGCCTCCTCCGCCACGTTCATGATCCTCTGTGGGCGAGATGGAACTTGTACAAGAATGGTATACCATACCGACCAGATGAAAGTTAAGACACATGTGCAACATCTGGGTATCTTTATTGTAGACGTTTCGCCCTCCAGTGGCTTTATCAATACAAATTCTAGGACATTATTTGAAAACAGTAGAACTATATACAAAAAAGATGAGAAAATCAGTCCCTCGGCCTTTGAGCTGGTGTGAAGAAAACCGAAGTCGTGGAGGTTCTGGAGAACCCTAGGTCGTATATGGCAGGTATTAGGAACATGTATAGGGTTAAAATACTTGGTGAAGAGGAAACCTGCCTTTTCTTGCTGATATCATACAATGCAGACAGGTTGATGAATAAGACAGATGTGCAGCAGTTGCCTATCATTGACTGGCGAGTTTCTCCTGCTCAGCAAGCTTTCTCTGTCTAATATGGAGACGACTTTATATCCATGCAAGAAGTAGAGAAGTAATTTACATGTGTGAGGTTCTTTAGACTTGATCTATCAAGGATAAGGTACTGATCTATCAAGGCTAAGGTACTGATCTATCAAGGATAAGGTACTGATCTATCAAGGCTAAGGTACTTATCTATCAAGGCTAAGGTACTGATCTATCAAGGCTAAGGTACTGATCTATCAAGGATAAGGTAGTGATCTATCAAGGCTAAGGTACTGATCTATCAAGGCTAAGGGACTGATCAATCAAGGCTAATATAATGAAAACCTTAATGGTCTTCAATATAAAAGTCGCCGCTATATTAGAGTGAAAATTCTTCTGCTTATTCATCATCATTATCATCATCATTATCATCATCATTATCATCATTATCATCATCATTATCATTATCATCATAATCATCATTATGCCTGGCTATGATACGTTGACCATATTCTTCAAATCATTCCTAGACTCTTCAACCTGGAACTTCTATGACATCAACACAGTGGAACCCATCATCCAATTCGCCCTCAAAATGAGGTAAGATGCCACACGACACTTCCTTCATATCAAACTTCTCACCGTCCAAAACAACCTCAATTTTCAGGTCTACTGAAAACCCACTAATGGCGATAATCTCATTCGCTTCCTTTCCCACTGCGTCAAGTTTACTAAACCTGGTGTCTTTATGGGTTTCTTTCTCAGAGTTTATAGAATATGTAGCCCCGAGTTTCTTAAAGACGAGTGTTAAACCGCTGCCAACATATTCACCAAAATCAAGTTTTTCTCCTCATATTTCATCTTAGATTGCAGAGGTTTAGTGCAGCAGACGCTCGGCAACTCTGGGGAGAACACTGACAACAACCAACACATCATTTTGCGTACTGGCGGAGTAGCCGACAACACAGCCAAGGTTCTCCAACAAAGTAACACCAACGTGGCAATCTAAACATCTAAATCCACACAGGAGCTGTGACCAGACCACCAAATGCCATCCACCACCATGAGATCCCGTGTGGAGAGTGTGGGGAAAGCGTGTAAGAGTGAGGGGTCAGACACACACACCGTGGACTGCACAGGTGCTGTACTCATCTCCAGGGAAGACCACAAATGCAGAAGACTATGTTTGGAGTCGTAAGATCATAATAAAGGAGGAACACTGTAACAGGCCTGTTGACCCATACTAGGCACGTCCTTCACAAATCCAACCCACTAACAGAATAAACACTTCCCAAGCAATATCTCCAACAATACCTCCAACAATATCTCCAAGGAAGACCACAAATCTATAGGAGACGTTGTTTGGAGTCAACAGTCATACCTCCAATACTATAGAGAGAAATTATGGGATATTTAACATTGCTGAATCATTGCCAAACATCATCTTATGCTGAGAAATTTTGGATTCCTGAGCTGGAAAGTATAATCAGGAATCGTTGTTTTAACCAAAGTTAAGCAAATTAATGGAATCCTCCATCGTGAACTTTCGACAAACTTGCTCATGGAACTTACTCTAATGATTTGGTCTTTAAGTTCATTCACAATATTATCATCATTTTCCATAACTCACGTCTTACAAGTGAAGGTAACTTCCTCTCAGATCATCCTCCACAAATGACACCTGATTTATTTCGTCCCTCCTCCACTCACCTGATGAAGGCCACTGTGTGGGCGAAACTTTGTCTATACTAATGGTTTCTCCTGCACCAAGTGTCTTTCTGCCCTGTGTACATCTTTATCAAGACTCGCACTATAATCTACTTGATCATAGGCTTTTGTTCAGCTTTACTCTGATCAAGCAAAGCCGAGCTCGATGCAAAGGCGTGAGTCTAACAAAAGAAAAGAGACAGTCATAGGACAAGTTTTTGTTGTGACATTTCGCTCTATAACTGCGTCCGTCTTCCGTGTCTTTTTATCAGTACAAAGTAGAACTGTCTCTCTTCACTGGACGATATTCCAGTCAAAGAGTCTTGTGAAATTTTAGTCGGTATACACAATTAGGAACTAATGGGTGTGCGGGGAGCCCCTTGGGAAAAGTACGCCTTTGCGCATTTAACTCCAAGCAGAGGAAATAAAGTCATTCCCAGAATGCTTAAGACGCTTTGCCTCACTCTCCCGTTGGTAAATGAGCTTTCCTCCTCCTTCCTTCACCTTCCCAGTCTTTATTCCCTCTTCTTCCCCCCCCCCTCACGCCTCATCGTCCCGTCCCCCTCCCCCTCAAAGAACAAAAAAGATCCCCACACATTGAGTGCAATAAGAGGTGCAGCAGCAAACTTGGGGTTGAGGTTACGGTCAGTTTCACTGGTGTTTACCTCTGGATGTTATGG
Source organism: Cherax destructor (assembly GCA_009830355.1). Lineage (NCBI taxonomy): Eukaryota > Metazoa > Arthropoda > Malacostraca > Decapoda > Parastacidae > Cherax > Cherax destructor. The sequence goes on from WNWK01001961.1 coordinate 44,596, forward strand.
TCTGGTGGGCCAGTTGGTGCCTCGCTCACGCAAGAAAAACATCAACTTTCCGTAGCAAACTTTGTCGACGATGACTCCACCTTTTGTCTTCCTCCCAACTGGGTTGTTTTCTCTCATTAATGTATGTGTCTTCGTACAAATTTCTTTCGGGAGAAGAAAGATAGGGTGAAGAGAGGGAAGGAGGGCGTGGGTGCGTGAGGAGAGGGAACGAGGGTGAAGGAGGGTAAGGGAGTTGTATTTTTTAGAATAGGGCAATGTGCTGCTGCCCTATTCTAAATAATAATTACATAGTGGGAACAAAAGTTAGCCATGGTTTCCAGTCCCAATCCATCACACAGGATGAATTTCAGTGTTTAATATGTCAGTCTGAGCTGGGAGATTTCAGTAGGACATTGAGGATATCGCCAAGTATTCCATTAAAGGTTCAGCAGCTACCACAGCTTCAAAGGTTACATTCTAGCAGATCTGGAGTCACTGTTACTCCCACCGAGGCAGGGGTATTGAAATGGGATATTGAAATAAGTAATTTGTGATCGCTTTCTCAAAGTTCTTCATTAACCTCAAGATTATTAGAGTTTTCCTTTGCCGGAATCAAGTCACACAGATTATTTCTTCCAGTAGATTCTGTCATAGACTGTTTAAAAAAACCAGCAGTCCTGAATCACTTTTACAAAGTCGCTGGACTCTAGACTCCCTCGAGATTGATCCAGTCAATTTGGCTAAAATTAAAATCTCCCATTAAAATCACATTTTCATATCTAGATGCCTTGGTAATTTCGTCACACAGAAGTTTACACAGGTCAGAATTTAAGGTCATAGGTCTGTAGACCTCCTCCCTAAGATCAGCTCTCCACGGGTCTTCCAGAATCTACAGCCAAACAGATTCCGTGTCTGTCTCTGTTTTCTTCATCGCTGTTGTTACCGTTGAAATCATTCCCTGTCATACCCGGCAACTTTCCTGTTGCATCTCTGACAGTGGCATACTTTATACCCCGTAGCTGGATTGCTAGCGCACTCAGCTCACAGTGTGAGGTCCGTGGTTCGATCCCCGGGACGGGTGGGAACATTAGGACGTGTTTCCTTAAGACACCTGCTGTCCACGTTCACCCATCAGTAAAATAGGTACCTGGGTGTTAGTCGACTGGTGTGGGTCGCATCCTGGGGACAAAATTGACCTAATTTGCGGGAAATGCTCTGCATAACAGGGGGGTTTCTATATAGTAGTATGTCATTGATGTCAGCTATGGTCTGTATACCTTGTACATGTACTGGTAGTAAATAAAGATTATTATTATTATTATTATTATTACTTCGTATTATTATTCAGCAGGCCTATATCTGTTTTTCCCACTGAACCAGTTCTCAAATATTGCTATAATATCTATGCTTTCTTCATATCCAAGGAATAGAATAGCTCTAGCCCCCTGGATCAAGAGCTCTTTACCAGTATCGAGGCACTTTCCCTTGAAGGAAAAAAATGCGAAAAATTAAATAAGAATTTTATCTCGTTTTCTGTGAGGTAGCGGCCAGAGGAAATTGGGTAGACTTCGCTGTCTCTTTTACGGTCATATAATTTCCCAGGAATTGACAAGCCCACAACACTATTTTCCCCAATTATTTTAGTACGCAATCCTGCAGGCGCCCAGGGAGTTGTTTACTTGGAAGATTGTGTTGTGGGGAATGGAGGGAGAGTGTTGTGGGGCTGCGTGGGGAGAGAGGGGAGGTTTGGGAAGGATGTTTGTGTGTATGTGGGATGAGGACGTAGAGTGAAGTTTTGATGTTCTGCTAGCCGGTGTGTTTGCGAGGTTGAGCTCTAGTTCCAAGCCCCAGTTTCTTAATCTGAAAATTAACTAGCTTGTCTCCTCTACCCAATGGAATGGCCTCGTACCCTAATCTTATGCCCAGTAAGGATTGTACATGCATTACCCCGGCTTCCTGGCGTGTTCCACAATTCCACCGCCCTCTCACCCATTAAGTGCTTTCCAGTGTCTCTACAGCTGATGTGTTTATTCACAAGTAACCCACACTTGGGGGAGGATACATGACAATGTTTCTATTAAACTCCTGAGACACTGCAAGAGATGGTTCTGTTGGGGTCCACAGACGCTGTGAGAGATGGTTCTGTTGGGGTCCACAGACGCTGTGAGATATGTTTTTTTGCATGTCCAAAGGGTGGTGGTAGGTAGGTATAATGTTTGTCAGGAAACAGGACAAGTGTTTCCTGACGCGGGTCTTAGTCAAATGATGACCCACAGCTGGACGTCCCAGTGTCTTCCAACACGGGTCTTGACCAGATGCTGAACCTACCCTAACCTACCCTAGTCGCCATTCCCTGGCGACTAGGGTAACTATAGCCTAATTTAACGATACATTACGGGAGGATCGTAAAAGGTTTTCCGTAAGCAAAGAAGCTGACTTCACCTGCCTGTCCTTCTGTCGTCTTGCTGTATAATAATAATAATAATAATAATAATAATAATAATAATAATAATAATAATAATAATAATAATTTTACCTCTACAAATACATGATACAGCCTATACAGACCTATACAGTGACGTACTATATGGAAAGCCCCATGGTTATGCAGAGCATTTCGGTTAACTTAGGTTAATTTTGTCCCCCCAGGATGCGACCCACACCAGTCGGCTCACACCCAGGTACCTACTTACTGCTATGTGAACAGGAACAGCAGGTGTAACGAAACACGCCCAGTGTTTCCTCCTGTACCGGGGATCGAATCGTGGACACTCAATGTCTGAGCTGTGTGCGCTACCAACCGAGCTACTTAGAAATTACAAATAAATATATATAAATAAATAAATAAAACTATTTATCAGGGCACGTTGCACCTATTGGAAGTTTTTTAAATCCAACGGTTCGAGGGAAAAAAACAGTATTCGAAACGTCTTCTAATAAATATGCGAAATGTTGCATACGAGTTTTTTCTTCACATCATCTTGCATATGACGCGTCTAAGTGGAAGGTGAGACTCTCACAAGGAGTCTCCAGAAGGCTCCAAAGATTCCTTTAGTGTTATTGTCCCAGTGACTATTTCCGCTGTGCCGTGAAAATAGCGGCCGGAGCTATTTTCACGGTTCTTACGTGACGGCAGTGAACAGAAAAAAAAAACAAGGCGGGGGAGGCTGTAGACGCATCCATGCCTCTTAATCCAGTTTAAGATTCTTGCAGTATGCCTGTACACTACCTGTGACCTTCCTTCGAGAGTTTTTCAACCCTTGTAGACTTGCCTGGGCCGGGATTTTCTGTTGATTGGTTAGGTTAGGTTAAGTTAGGTTAATTTAGGTTATGTTTACCTAACATATTGTCGGTAATTCTACCAACATTATTATTATTATTATTTATATTAATATTTTTGCATTCGAGATTGTTATGTCTTTGATTAGTTCCTCAATATGACACTCAGATAAGTCTCCTCCACGTGGTCAATTCCGGATATTCTGACTGGCTGTAAGGTGATCAGTCGCACACAATGGCCGAGATCTGCTATGTGACTGAGCATAATACGCCTATATGGAATCAGATCTGATTACGCAAACGTTGTATGGTCCATAAAGATTTAGAGCTCAAAGAAAATATATATAAATGGTAGTTTCTCGGTGCTGGTGAAGATAATGGTCAGTGTATTTTCGTCTCTAGTTGGTTCCCTTGTCAGTTGGCTTAAAGCAAATTAATCACAGAAGGCTCTGCTGGTCTCTGTTACGTGTCCGTTGGGCTGACGTGCTTCCTGCTACTGTTTTAGACTTCCATTTTACGTTCAAGGTTTCGGAAGATTGATGTCTCCTAGGAGGGTAATATTTGGTGTACGATTTACAAGGCTTTCATGGGTCTTATCTCTTCTTCTTCTTTTTTTTCTTCTTCTTCTTGGACATTGTTTACCAAGGAGGCGGCCATCTTGGTTCCGCTGCACCTGGCGTTCCTCTCTGCAGGTCAATAATCACAATGCATCGTTTTATTCGCATAAGTTTTGTCGTTAATCGAAGATTGTGTTTAACGTTGTCTTGAAGTGTTCGATAAAATATGGATAAACTGCAATAATGTGGCAGGTTAAATAACGGAAACACTACCTTATAAACCAATTATTAGTATTAGTAGTAGTATTTTTATTAACAATAATAATAATAAAAAAATAATAGTATTATTATTATTATGTGGGACAGATCTGAAACCGTAAATATTCACTCAATATTCTTGGCGCTGCATCATTGTACCCTGGCAACCTCAGACCATGACTGTGCACGATGGTGTGAGACGCCCCGTTCTAACATTATTAGTGTCATCTAACGGCTGGTGTGTTAGTAGAGGTGCTATGAGTGTTGTGTTAATGACTAGCCGCACGGGATAGACGAAGAGCTATCGCGGAACTATCGTTAAAGAATGGAGTTGCGAAGTATCGCAACTCTGGCAGGAGTGTTTGAGGGACCTTGTACGGCGCGTGAGAATTGTCGTATCCAAAGGACCCCCCATCCCCCAACATACTTCCTTTCCCCTCACCCCTTCCATTCCGCCTCTCCCCTCCCCGGCACCCATCATGGCACAGCATTACAGGGAAGTGGTGTTCCGGGTGAGTGTGGCACAGCGATAAGATTCTCAGATTTACCTTGACAGTCTCCATCTTGAGCATCATGGGGTCAATGTTTACATTACCTTGACAACCTCCATCTTGAACATCATGGGGTTAATGTATATATTACCTTGACAACCTCCATCTTGAACATCATGGGGTTAATGTTTATATTACCTTGACAACCTCCATCTTGAACATCATGGGTTACTGTTTACATTACCTTGACAACTTCCATCTTGAACATCATGGGTTACTGTTTACATTACCTTGACAGCCTCCACCTTGAACTTCATCATGTTAGTGACGTCAGTGGCCATCTCCTTGACAAGCTGGAGGCCATCATTCTCCTGCAACTTGGCTTCTGAATTCTCGAAATTCTGTGAGGAGGAGAAAACAGGTGGTTAGGAAGTCCGTATCACGCACACATAACACACACAACACACTCACGCAAGGCAGAACACGCACACATAAAACACAAAATCACACACACACACACACACACTTCTGTGTAACATAGAGAGAGACAGACGTGAAGGATGTGTAGGGTTGAAGTGATTTACGGAGGACCATTACGAGTGTGATGTTTACATATTCGGCGAGACGGCTAACGAAGGAGAGATGGTGAATGTGTTTCCTCTTTATTTGGGGTTACCTTGCCATCGTGGGAGACTGATTATTGTTATCCTGGTGGAAACGAACATGAAAAGATAGAAGAAAGAGAGAAAAGAGGGACAAAAGAGTTATAGAAGAGGGAATCATGCAGAGACGAAAGTGAAGGCAGTGAAAGAAAGATGTAAGTAGCTTTGTATAGAGCTTTATCAAGTCATGACCTGCTAAAGCTCTACACATGGCGAAACGTTTCTTCCCAGTGAAATCTTAGTCTTCATTATACTTACCTAATTCACCTAATTTTGGTGCAGGGGACGATTCATAGCCCCTGGCCCCTCCTCTTCACTGTTGCTACAAGGTCCACTCTTTCCCTGCTCCATGAGCTTTATCATACCTCTTCTTAAAGCTTTGTATGGATCCTGCCTCCACTACATCACTCTCCAGATTGTTCCACTTCCTGACATCTCTTTGTGACTCATTTACGTTTTCAACTTCAAGTTGTGACTCCTTGTTGCTGTGTCCCATTTCTGAAATATTCTGACCCTATCCACCTTGTCAATTTAGCGTAGCTTGTCTGTCTCCTTTCTTAAAAATCGGGACTACATTTGCTGTCCTCCACACATTCCTGCTTCGATAGCTTTACTGAAGATTGTTGTTAGTGGCACACACAGTGCGTCTGCTCCCTCTCTCAGGGATCAATGAGAAATATTATCTGGGCCCACCTCCTTCGAGGTATCTTGTTCTCCTAGCAGTTTCTTCACCTCCTCCTCGGTTGTGTGCAGTGTGTCCAGCACTTGCTGGTGCACCCTACCACCTCGGTTTACTGAAAGCCTCTCTGTCTCCACTGTGAATACCTCCTTGAATCTTGAGCTGAGCTCTTCATATACTTCCTGGTCGTTCCCTGTGAGCTCCTCTCTTTCCTTCCTCACCCTGTGTGTGTGTTAGTTACCATTTTGTCCTAGGCACATGTCGATTAGACACTAGGCCTGTTGTATGTATGTATGTGTGTGTGTGTGTGTGTGTGTAACGAAACACTTCGAAATGTTTCGGCCCCGCCGGGAATCGAACCCGGGCCCTCCGTGCGTGAAGCAAGAGCGCTAGCCACCATGCCACCGGGGCGTGTATGTGTCTGTATGTGTGTGTGTTTCTTGACTATTGTCTGTAGTAATCAGTTTGGATCCGGAATGATCCCTCTGGGTAATACTCCTCTCCAGGGATGGCTGTACCTGACATGGGGGTATTCCTCCCCGGGATATCCTTCCAAATGTCCAGCAGGAAGACCAGTGCAGGCAGGCTTGTCTGTCCCATTCCTCTGGTCGTTCTAGTTAAGCTCCCCATTCCTCTGGTCGTTCTAGTTAAACCCACCATTCCTCTGGTCGTTCTAGTTAAACCCACCATTCCCCTGGTCGTTCTAGTTAAACCCACCATTCCTCTGGTCGTTCTAGTTATACCCACTATTTTCCTGGTCGTTCTAGTTAAACCCACCATTTTCCTGGTCGTTCTAGTTAAACCCCATTCCTCTGGTCGTTCTAGTTAAACTCCCCATTTCTCTGGTCATTCTAGTTGAACCCCCCATCCTTCTGGTCGTTCTAGTTAAAACCCCCCATCCTTCTGGTCGTTCTAGTTAAACTCCCATTCCTCGGGTCGTTCTAGTTCAACCCCCATCCTTCTGACCGTTCTAGTAAAACCCCCCATTCCTCTGGTCGCTCTAGTTAAACCTCCATTCCTCTGGTCGTTCTAGTTTAACCCCCATCCTTCTGGTCGTTCTAGTTAAACTCAGATTCCTCTAGTCGTTCTAGTTAAACCCCCATTCTTCTACATTTTAGTTAAACCCAGCGATGTCTCTCATTCCTCGGAACATTCCAACGATTCCCATTACGCTTCTGCCCATTAGGAACCATTCCCATCATACCACTAATCATTACTGTCATTCCCATCCATTCCATAGTACTTTGAGCCTCTGACGCCACGAACGCCAGTATCCCAACATCCCAGTATCCCAACATCCCAGTATACCAGCATCCCAGTATCCCAGCATCCCAGTATCCCAGCATCCCAGTATCCCAGCATCCCAGTATCCCAGCATCCTTCATCTCCCACTCCATCTGGGTCCCTTCTGTGACCTGAAGAAAAGCAGAGCTCACAACCACAGTTATGTTTTGTGCTGTTGGCATCCCTGTGGACCAGCCGAGGAGAGAGTGAAAGAGAGAGAGAGAGAGAGAGAGAGAGAGAGAGAGAGAGAGAGAGAGAGAGAGAGAGACAGACAGACAGACAGACAGACAGACAGACAGACAGACAGAGACAGAGAGATGGAAAATGGTAGATAAGGGAGAGAAAAAATCATCTGAAGACTAAGAAAGACCTCACTGATATGCGCTCTCTCTTCTCTCTCTCTCTCTCTCTCTCTCTCTCTCTCTCTCTCTCTTCTCTCTTTCCTATTAAGCCTTATTTATTATGTGTTTCAGTCACGTTTCCCATCCCTTTTAGTGGGAAGGAGATGAGAAATGGGTAAGAGAAAGCGGAGATGGTAAGAACTGGGAAGGAACCGGAAGAGGGAGGGAAAAGGGAATAAGTAAAAGCGAGAATAAGAGGTGGAAAAGGAATCAGGGAGATGGGCGAAGAGAAAGAGAAGCCGAAGGAAGAGAAAGAGGAGGTGGACGAGTGACGACGGAAATGCAGGGCTTTGATGCTGGTAAAGGAGGTTCTTGATCCAAGGAGCGAGAGTGACTCCCTCCCTTCCCACGCATCAGATTTGATTAGCCTCCCATTTCCCCTTGGTGTTGAATGACCTCTTACGAGTTTAGCGCTTCCCAGCGAGGATTAATAATAGTAGTAATAATAATAATAATAATAATTATTATTATTATTATTATTATTATTATTATTATTATTATTATTATTATTATTATTATTATTATTATTATTATTATTATTATTTCTCTTTCTCACTCTTTCTCAACTGTCTCGCTCAATTCTGTCTCACTATCTCACACTGCATCTCTCTCACTTTATCTAGACCTTTTTTTCACTATTTGTGGAATTAAATTATTTGTCTCTCTGTTCCTTCTACATTTCCTCTTCCATTTATTTTCCATTCTTCACGTGTCTTGTTTCTTTATGCTCTTTCTTTCTAGGTAGTCAAAGATTACTTAGAAAATTATTTCTTAGACTGCTGGAGAATCGGCAGTAGTAGTGGTAGTAGTTGTAGTAGTAGTAGTAGTAGTAGTAGTAGTAGTAGTAGTAGTACTAGTAGTAGTAGCTATAGCAGTAGTGGTAGTACGCTTCTCTTCACCTTCTTCTCTACCCTCCTATTTCTTCTTCTCTTCTCCTCCACCCTTCTCTTCCTTTATTCCTCCTTCCTCTTTTCCATTCTTCTCATCCATTTCTTTCTGCTTTTCTCTCCTGGGAAGGGCTTAGAAGGGCTACCATTGTTGTAAGTTGGGTGCACTTTCTCTCTCTCTCTCTCTCTCTCTCTCTCTCCCTTTGAAATTATTAATTACTGTTATTAAGATAGAAAGAGAGAGACTCACGCTCATCACTGTCTGTGCGTGCCTTTATCTGTCCATCTATGTCTGTCTGTGTCTGTCAGACTGTAAATACCTGTCTGTGCTCGTCTGTTGTCCTCTGTTCCTCCTCTGTTTCCCCTCACGTAACCGGTTACAGATCTCTGGGATTTCACGCTCTTCTTGGCCGTAACCAGAGCACTTAGAACTGTGGCAGGATTTCACCCCAGACACGATGCTGACGTGAGATTAGTGAAACGCTGTGTTTTACGTACGTCGGATCACTGAGTGACTCTGCTGCTCCCATGCTTGCTCTTGTGTCAGATAGAAAGCTTGAAAGGGCCGGAAAAGTTATAGAACGAAGCTGTGAGGGTCGTCCAAGGAAATACATATGCTATGCACAAACCCACACATGGGAGAGAGAAGCTTTTGACGACGTTTCCGTCTGATTTGGACCATTTACAAGTCACACTAATACACGAAGAGGAAGGAGCCAGTATATATAGGAGAGGGGGGTATTGGAATTTTCTGTCCTTATGCTAAAATGCTAAACATAAAGAAAGAACTAGATATCCCAAACATCAGAGATCTAGTCACTGAAAGAAATGCCTTAACTGGTGCTAGTAGAATCAAGCAAACCATCCAGATCCTTACACAGAAGCCCTCCAAACTTTCTTTACTAAAGATGAGTGATCCTTCAAATGGATCAGGAAAATTGGAAGTGTCCTCCAAATGCGCCAGATAAACGTTTCATTTCTTTTAAGTGATGATACAGCGACATTTCCCTGCAGCATGGGAAATTGCCTATTTCCCAATCACTATCCTCCACCTTTTCCCCAAAGAACCTTATTAGTTCACACTCAGAGGTTCGTCTTGAAGCCAAGCATGATGCCTTGCCTGGCATTGATGCCTTGCCTGGCATTGATGCCTTGGTTACCCAACACTCTCTTCCACAAATTATGTTTGTTGATGACTGCGTTCATCAATCCACTGTAGCAGCTGGTAGCGCCGTTATTGTCAAGCAGAACGATAGTTCCGATATCGTAATTGGGTCGCACATCAACAACTGAGCTTCCGTCCTTCAAGCAGAATATTTTGCCGTACAACTTGCACTCGAATCTGTCCATGTATCTAAAGTTGATAGTTTAATTGAAAGTGACTCTATGTCATCCATAAATGTTCTTAACTCCATTAGTGTCAGTTGTGGCATGTTTGTGTCAAAAGCCAGGTACAGGTATGGTAGAAATGTAGACAGTGGAGTCCCTCTCACTAATACAAAACACAGTTGATGAAATGGCTAAGGTCAAAGCCCTGTAAAGCCCTGCCTAGCCCTACCCAAATCTATCTAGCTGCAGCCCAGTCCATCTCACCCTTCCCAGCGATGCCTAACAATTCCCAGCCCTACTCAGTCCTGACCAGCCCAGCTATGCTCAGTCCTTCAGAGCCCTACTAGAGTCACTGACAAATCTGTGGTTCTTAACGTGGGAAGGTGCTGCATTAGTCAGGCTTGTATGATATATATATATATATATATATATATATATATATATATATATATATATATATATATATATATATATATTATATATATATATATATATATATATATATATATATATATATACTAGGAGGCATTGGTGTCCAGAGTCATCTCAGATTGCTCTACCTGCTTTCCTGTCTTCATGCATTGCATCCAGAGGGCTTGTAGCAGCAATTCTCCCTGAACATCTTAGGGACACGATTGGAATCCATGACCAAAAGTTCGTTGATGGAGCCAGGATCTGGGATAACCTAACAGGCTCTGAAACCAGGCCTGCTCCCCCAACAACTACAAACAGTCGCACTGGGATGGCCCAATAGTAGAGAATATAGCCTCAGCAATGCTTCAGAGTGTGTCAGGGAAGGATAGAGCCCGCCTACTTGCAGTGAGGCTCCTCATGCAGGGACTTTCTTTTGGCTGTTCCCAACTCCAGCCTTGGCACACGCCTCGACCCACAGACCATCCGCATTGGTGTTGCCCTTCGACTTGCCGCCCCTATTCTCGCCGAACACAGGTGTATTTTGGCAGTGAAGCAGCAGACCGATTCGGGTACCATGGTCTTGTGTGTCGTAAATCCGAGGAAAGATTGCAAGACATGAAGAGGTTAATAACATTATCAAGAGGAGCCTCACAACAGCCGGATGCCCAGCAGTAGGGAACCACCCCAACTATGCAGATCTGATGGCAACCAAAAGCGTCCAGATGGTATCACCCTTCAAGCCTGGACAGACGGCAAGCAGGTGGTGTGGGACTACACATGTGCATCTACCTTGGCTGATACCTATCTCCAGTACACCAGGGAGGAAGGAGGGGCTGCTGCCACCTTCAGGGAGTCCCAGAAGTCGAGAAAATATGGAGAACTTGCCCATCATTATATGTTTGTTCCCATAGGCTCAGAGACCCTTGGCTCATGGGGAAAGAGTGCATCTAAGTTCCTCAAGGAGCTGGGCAAAAGACTCAACAGGGTAACTAGGGATCCCAGGGCAGCTAGTTTTCTGTTCCAGCGACTCAGCGCTGCTGTTCAGAGGGTAATGCATGCTGTATTCTGGGCACGCGCACCAGCTCGGAAGAGCTGGATGAGATTTTCGCATTATAATCAGTGACAAAGATGTAACAATATGTACTAGACATGTATCTCTCACCTCGTGTACTGTATATGCCATCTTTATATATATATATATATATATATATATATATATATATATATATATATATATATATATATATATATATATATATACTCTCCATTATCCAACTCCTCTTCTTGTCTCTCACTACTCCTCTATCTGTTCCTTCTCTAGAGCCGTTATTTCTCTTCTCTCACCACGTTTTAGTATCGTGTATATGACTCGCAGCTAGAGTTGCTAGAGTGTTCGACTTGCGACCCAAAATACTCAGGTTCGATCCTTGGACGAGGGGATACGAATTGGAAGGTTTGTTCTTATGCATTCTGTCAATATCCTCCGAGTATTTTGTCCTCCCTAGTTCTGCCCTTCAGGTTAGCTAGGGCCAGCTGTTCTTTCCTCTTCATCCTCCTCTCGTAGATGTAGAACTAACTCTATCTTCCTTTTCATGTTTCTGAACAGACTTAATCAGGTGGAAGCTCTATGCTGGTGCTGCATACTCGAAGATATTTCCTCATTTACGAAGTGTTAAGAGTCCTAATTTTTGTTTTGGAGAGGTCCCGAAGGGTATTCTGAAACTTGCTAACCTCGCATCCCTGCCCAAGTTATAGGGTTTATGTGCTCTGCTGGCGATATATTCGGTGTGCTGTTTACTTCTAGATCCTCTTGTTTCTTCTTTACTTATACGATCTCGACTTCCAGTGTGTACTTAGTCTCTGGTCTCCTCACCTGCAGGCGAATTTCATGACCTTGCATTTAATAGGATTGAACGCAAGCAGTCCTATAAGCTATCTAATCCCCCTGTCCTCTCCCGTTTGGATTTTTCTCAATAATTTCACATCATCTGCAGACAGAGACAAGTAGGATTCGATCCCATTTGGCAAGTTACTCACATATATCAGGAAAAGCAGTGGAACTGATTCTTAGGGGTCACCATTTTTTTAAATCTAGTCCAACATGGTATCTCCTCTCGTTGAAGACAAATGTTAAAAAAATATCGACACAATAGGAAAATTAAACGCAAATGCAGTATAATGCGATCCTTTATTGACAACGTTTCGCCCACACAGTGGGCTTTATCAAGCCACAAACATGTTAGCATGTAACATAACAATAAAGGCGTTTCCTGGTATGGGATTCAGCTATGATGTAGTTAGGTAAGACACATATTCAACAGTTAGGTATCTTTATTCCGGAAGCCTACACAGTAGGCTTCTTCAGTCGAGTACAGAAAAGTTGGAGGAAGCAGAAGAGATGTGAAGACGATGTAATCAGTCCATCACCCTTGAAGATCTAGTTTTGAGGTGGTCAGTCCCTCAGCCTGGAGAAGAGTATTGGTTCCATAGTCTACCAACTTTTGTATACTCGACTGAAGAAGCCTACTGTGTAGGCGAAACGTTTCGACATAAAGATACCTAACTACTGCACATGTGTCTTACCTAACAACCTGACGGTATTTTATACCATTTTAATATCAGCCATGGTGTAGTTAAGAGATTACGTTATACTGTATTCCTGTTTGTTTGTTTCCATCTCTTCTCGTTCTGCCGCGCTGTCTTCTGTCTTTTTGGGTACTATTTGATTCTCTGTATGACTCCTCATTACACCCCATTTTCCTCTTCTATCTTTTGGGTCTTTAGTGGGGAACTGTGTCAGATCTTTTCATGCTGGCCAGTGAGGTGTAATCTTCCCATCCATGTCTGTCATGCTGACCTGTGAGATTCAGCCTTCCCATCCTTCTCTCTCTCTCTCTCTCGCAGACCAGTAAGATTCAGTCTGCCCATCCTTCTCTCTCTCTCTCGCAGACCAGTAAGATTCAGTCTGCCTATTCTTGTCTTCCACGGATCCGCATGGATTACTGCCGACAGCTGTTCAGAAAAGGTACACACATGGTTGAACAATTTTTCAAGGGGCAACGTTTTGCTGTGTGTTGAGGTCTGCTCTCCATGACTTGGTCAACCTCTACGTATAGCTAAACGTTTTCTCAGTAATAGTATTTTCCTACGACTTTTTATTACTCTTGTTTGTCTTATTTTTACTCAGTAACTAGTGTAATTAGCAGTGATACTACCATGCTCACCTGACACCATCAACATATGTGTCCCCTGAGAGGCACCATCAGCATCTGTATCCCATCAGTGGCATCATCAACATCTGTATCCCATCAGTGGCACCATCAACATCTGTATCCCCTCAGAGGCACCATCAACATCTGTATCCCCTCAGTGGCACCATCAACATCTGTATCCCATCAGTGGCACCATCAACATCTGTATCATATCAGTGGCACCATCAACATCTGTATCCCCTCAGTGGCACCATCAACATCTGTATCCCATCAGTGGCACCATCAACATCTGTATCCCCTCAGAGGCACCATCAACATCTGTATCCCTCAGTGGCACCATCAACATCTGTATCCCTCAGTGGCACCATCAACATCTGTATCCCTCAGCGGCACCATCAACATCTGTATCCCTCAGTGGCACCATCAACATCTGTATCCCTCAATGGCACCATCAACATCTGTATCCCTCAGTGGCACCATCAACATCTGTATCCTCAGTGGCACCATCAACATCTGTATCCCATCAGTGGCACCATCAACATCTGTATCCCATCAGTGGCACCATCAACATCTGTATCCCATCAGTGGCACCATCAACATCTGTATCCCATCAGTGGCACCATCAACATCTGTATCCCATCAGTGGCACCATCAACATCTGTATCCCATCAGTGGCACCATCAACATCTGTATCCCTCAGTGGCACCATCAACATCTGTATCTCATCAGTGGCACCATCAACATCTGTATCCCATCAGTGGCACCATCAACATCTGTATCCCATCAGTGGCACCATCAACATCTGTATCCATCAGTGGCACCATCAACATCTGTATCCATCAGTGGCACCATCAACATCTGTATCCATCAGTGGCACCATCAACATCTGTATCCATCAGTGGCACCATCAACATCTGTATCCATCAGTGGCACCATCAACATCTGTATCCCATCAGTGGCACCATCAACATTTGTATCCCTCAGTGGCACCATCAACATCTGTATCCCATCAGTGGCACCATCAACATCTGTATCCCATCAGTGGCACCATCAACATCTGTATCCCATCAGTGGCACCATCAACATCTGTATCCCCTCAGAGGCACCATCAACATCTGTATCCCTCAGTGGCACCATCAACATCTGTATCCCTCAGTGGCACCATCAACATCTGTATCCCATCAGTGGCACCATCAACATCTGTATCCCATCAGTGGCACCATCAACATCTGTATCCCTCAGTGGCACCATCAACATCTGTATCCCCTCAGCGGCACCATCAACATCTGTATCCCCTCAGCGGCACCATCAACATCTGTATCCCCTCAATGGCACCATCAACATCTGTATCCCCTCAGTGGCACCATCAACATCTGTATCCCATCAGTGGCACCATCAACATCTGTATCCCATCAGTGGCACCATCAACATCTGTATCCCATCAGTGGCACCATCAACATCTGTATCCCATCAGTGGCACCATCAACATCTGTATCCCATCAGTGGCACCATCAACATCTGCGTCTTCACAGTGGGATGATTTAAGCTGACAAATCATGACTCAGCTAAACATAACAGCTTACTCTGTTTTTTTCTCCTTTCTCGCCCTTCCCAGCTTTATTCTCTCTGCCTCCCCACTCCACCTACCTCTCTACCTCTTTCTCTCTCTCTCTCTCTCTCCACACACACACACACACACACACACACACACACACACACACACACACACACACACACACACATATATATATATACATGTATATCAGAACGTGTAAGAAATATTGCGAAGTATCAAGTTTTTTTTATGACATGAGGACACGGGGACTGGGAACCAAAGTGAACCTCCGTATGACTTAATTTCGAAGACTTCAAAAACAAAATCTGTTTCAAAGTTTAGAACCAGCGAAGTCTTTCCCCCTCCCTCCCCCTCCATAAACCCCCCTCCCTCCTCCCTCTAAAAAAATATTTGTAGTTTGAGGGAGTTACTTTAAACGACTTTGAAATTCTGGAAGAGTGCAATTTTTTTTTTTTTTTGGGGGGGGGAGGAGGAGGAGGGGACTTTGGATGATGGTTGAAAAAAAAGAGGAGGTTAATGTTGTTGTTATAGTTATGGGGGAAAAGAGTAAAACCCGTAGGGGTTATGTTGCTCCTGGGGAGTTAAGAGGAATTCAGGTTTTGATTTGAGGAAGTGGAGATTTGTGCCACTCCTTCCCTCCCTCCCTCCATCACTCCCTCCCTCACCTCCATTACTTCCTCCTTCACCTCTATTACTCCCTCCCTCACTTCCATCACTCCCTCCCTCCCTCACCTCCATCACTCCCTCCCCTCCCTCACTCCCTCACCTCCATCACTCCCTCCCTTCCCTCCATCACTCCCACCCTCCCTCCATCACTCCTTCCCTCCCCTCCTGCCCTCACTCCCTCCCTCACCTCCATCACTCCCTCCCTTCCCTCCATCACTCCCACCCTCCCTCCATCACTCCTTCCCTCCCTCCCTCACTCCCTCCCTCACCTCCATCACTTCCTCCACATTAAAATAAATAACAAAAATTTATATAACAATAATTACCATAACTGTAATAACAACAGTGACGATAACAATAATTACAATAATAATAGTTATATAATATTACTACTACTACTACTACTAATAATAATAATAATAATAATAATAATAATAATAATAATCATAGGAACAACATCTTTAACTAATAACAACAACTACTACAACAACAACTACAATAACTACAACTATAACAACAACAATTACAACAACTACTGCAACAACAACTACAACAACAACTACAGCAACTATTACAACTGCAACACCAACAATAGCCACAACACCAACAATAGCCACAACACCAACAACAGCCACAGCACCAACAATAGCCACAACACCAACAACAGCCACAACACCAACAATAGCCACAACACCAACAATAGCCACAACACCAACAACAGCCACAACACCAACAACAGACACAACACCAACAACAGACACAACACCCACAACAGACACAACACCAACAACAGACACAACACCAACAACAGACACAACACCAAAAACAGACACAACACCAACAACAGACACAACACCAACAACAGACACAACACCAACAACAGCCACAACACCAACAACAGACACAACACCAACAACAGCCACAACACCAACAACAGCCACAACACCAACAACAGACACAACAACAGACACAACACCAACAACAGACACAACACCAACAACAGACACAACACCAACAACAGACCCAACACCAACAACAGCCTAACATCACTTTCTCAAGTCAACAACATCATCTCTTCACATATATTTGCTCACAATATCAAGTAATTTAGTCCACATAATTAATAATTTCATTAGGCAGAATAATTTGTTGAGAGATTTGAGTCGATTATCATTTATAATATTTCCTCCTGGATAATTTACCAGATAATCTCCATAATTACCATCTAAATTATTTTTTAACGCTCTCTGTTCTTGGATATTCTTGGGTGTTCTTGGGATGTTCTTGGATATTCTTGGGTGTTCTTGAGATGTTCTTGGATATTCTTGGGTGTTATTGGGGTGTTCTTGGGTGTTCTTGGGGTGTTTTAGGAAGTTATTGGGTGTTCTTGGGTGTTCTTGGGGTGTTTTTGGATGTTCTTGGGTGTTCATGGATGTTATTAGATGTGCTTGGGTGTTCTTGAATGTTCTTGGATGTTCTTGGGAGTTCTTGAGTGTTCTTGAATGTTTTTGGATGTTGCTGGGTGTTCTTGAATGTTTTTGGATGTTCTTGGATGTTCTTGGATGTTCTTGGATGTGCTTTGGTGTGCTTGGATGTTTTTGGGTGTTCTTGGGTGTTCTTGGGTGTTCATGGATGTTCTTGGATGTATGTGCTTGGGTGTTCTTGAAGGTTCTTGAATGTTTTTGGATGTTCTTGGGTGTTCTTGGATGTTCTTGGATGTCCTTGGGTGTTCTTGGGTGTTCTTGGGTTTTCTTAGGTGTTCTTGGGTGTTCATGGAAGTTCTTGAATGTTCTTGGATGTTCTTAAATACTGGAGGAGAAGAACTTAGAAAAAAGGAACAAGGAGAACAAGGAAGCAAGAACAGGAATTAATAAAGAAAATGTAATAATAGCGAAGGAGGAGCTGAGGAAGAATATGATAAAGTATGAGAAGAAGAAAGATGGAGAATAAAGAATAAAGGAAGATGAGTAAGAAGAGAAGGATATGAATTTTGGTAGAAGAGAAGACAGGGGAGAAAAGGAAGCTAGCAAGAATATGAAGGAGGAAAAAGGGAGGGAAAATAATGAGACGGGAATAGAGGAGAAAGAGAGTAAGAAAGAGGTGGAGGTGGGAATGGAAAGGATAGATAGAGAGAGAGGTAAGAATAAGGAAAGTTAGAGTGACGAAGGATAGATGAGAAAGAGAGAGGGAGAGAGAGAGAGAGAGAGAGAGAGAGAGAGAGAGAGAGAGAGAGAGAGAGGAGAGAGAGAGAGAGAGAGAGAGAATAAGGAGAGGGGGAGGAAGGACGGAGTTGCTTGCTATTGATTATTCCAACGTTGTTGCCATATCGAGTAGTTACTTGTCCTATATCAGGTCTTCTTGCCAGACAACCTTCCCCCCAATCCCCCACAATACCCCCAGTTCCCCAACACCCCCACAATACCCCCAGTCCTCCACACAATACCCCCAATGCCCCCAGTCCTCCCAACACCCCCCACACACACTCACGATACGCCCCTCCAGACACTAAGCAGACAGGGATGACTTAAGTCACTACATTAGATTAGACAATACTTAATGGAGGGGTAATATGGGAAAAATTATTGTATGGGGAAACAATTTTATTGCTTTCATGGGGTAGCGTTATCCGTGGGGGGTCATAGAGTACCCGAGGGGAATTTGGAAGGCATTCAGGTTCGATCCCAGGTCCAGTTCCTTGCAAGAAGAGCTCCTCGCCAGCGTCAAGGAACCTTCGTTGACTGGAGCACTTACCTGAGGTTCCATTGGCATCGGTGTTGGTTCCGTTGCTGTTTCTGGTACGTGTTTGCGACGTGTACCAGACCCGTGAGGGTAGGCCAGACGAGTCGGCACTCGAAATCAACAGCAACAATTGCGAGGTTTCAACTCCTGACTAACGGGGAAGGGAAAGAGAAGACCGACCGAAAAACGGAGAACAGAATTCTGGTGGTTAGAACATAACATAAAAGCGTAAGAATGAAGGAACACTGCAGCAGTTCTGTTGGCCCATACTAGGCAAGTCCTTATCAAAACTACCCATTCCCAGGCACGTATTTCTCCACCTCCTTCCCAAGGCTAGAGAGCCTTCGAAACCTCACTCAAGAGAAACTCACTTTTGAGTCGGTATTTAATGAGGCACACCGCAAGAGATATACATCAACTGGATATCTAGGAGAGATGTACAGCTGGAGAAACTTAAAGTTAGCTTTCACGAATGCTGATTCAACAACCCTAGGTACGCCACACTTCGGTATATCATAGATCCCACACTTGAGTGAGATTATTCAGAGAGCAGAGTAAGGGCAGAGGTTCACAGTGAGTCTGGTCCCTTAGCAAAGCTGAATGAACTATGACGAGAGACTACAAGGTAGTGAATCTGGTTTCATCAGAACGTATTGTCGTAGTACTGGCAATTGTGTAGAAAATACCCGTTGCTGTACCAGCAGGAATTGAGACACCCTTTCAGAGTTAGTGTCTGGTGAGAGATGATTCCGAAGTGGAGTGAGCAGGTAAGCCAGTGGAAGGCCTCGGTCAGATGACCAAAAGCTCCAGCTGTGGGTCATCATAAGACTAAGACCGGCGTCAGGAAACACCTGTCCTGTTTCCTGACAAACCTTACCTAGCCTAACCGAGGTGGACAGAGAGAGAGAGAGAGAGAGAGAGAGAGAGAGAGAGAGAGAGAGAGAAGTGGTAAACGGGAACATGGCGACGCAGATGGAAGTTAAAAATAACCGAGGCACAAGGTTGTCAGTAAATATTTCTTCAGCCTCATGGGGGGGTCAGTCAGTGCCATGAACTATTATAAATGGTACAGTCAGACTCCACACACACCTTCATCAATATATGGATGAGAAAGTGAAGAATTAGACACATGCGCAACATCTGGGTATCTTTATTGTAGACGTTTCGCCACCCAGTGGCTTTATCAATACACAAGGACATAAATGGAAGACAGCAGACAAAAGCTCAGGTAATCAGTCCCTCAGCCTTGGAGTTGATGAAGAGAGCTGTTCATCAACTCCAAGGTTGAAGGACTGATTACCTTATCTTTTGTATATAGTTCTTCTGTCTTCCAATTATATCCCTGAGTTTGTGTAGATAAAGCCACTGGAGGGCGAAACATCTACAACAAAGATACCCAGATGTTGCACAGGTGTCTAATTCTTCATCTTCTCGGTACTGTATACCATACATGTACTGTATACCATACATGTACTGTATACATACATGTAAATGGGTTGATTAGTACCTGTAGTATTGAATTTTTTGGAAGCTTTGGGTAGTGACTGGACAAGTGTGTGGGTGAGAATGGTTGGTTTAGAGAAAGACTTGCCTAGTTTGGGGCCAGTAGGCCTTCTACAGTGTTCCTCCTTTCTTATTTTCTAATGTTCTTGTATTAATGTTGGTAGAAATGCCGACAATATTGTCACAGTAGAAACTTGTGTTCTCAATCCTGAATTACATCAGCTTTTGCTTCTTCATTCTGACTTACACTGAAGCTGAAGTCTATTGTGTAGTCGAAACGTTTCGAAATAAAGATGGGTAATTGTTGTACCTGTGTCTTAGTAATCCAAGAAAGACTTCTTGAACGACAGAACAGCCCAGAGAATGTTGGTGTAAGAGATAGTGGAGAGATAAGAGGCGGGTTCGGGAGATAAGGTTAACCCCTGAAAGGGGAAATAGGTAATGGCCGATAGTTAATTATACAGAGAGGGAATTGTAGTGCGTGTTGTTGAGAGCTATTAGGTGAGGACGGAGGGAGAGAGAGAGAGAGAGAGAGAGAGAGAGAGAGAGAGAGAGAGAGAGTGAGAGTGAGAGAGAGGAGTGAGGCTACAGTATTGATTGTTCTGAGATAGTGGATTAGTGGTGTACCATTATCACCACCACCACTACTATCACCATAACTATCACCACCACTACTATCACCATCAAGATCACTATTACCACCATCACTATTACCACCACCCCTATCACCACCACCACCACCACTACTATTACCACCACCATCACTATCACCACCAGCAGCACCACCACTACAACCATCACTACCACCAACACCACCACTATCACAACCACTACTATTACCACCACCACCACTATCACAACCACTACTATTAGCATCACCACCACCACTACTACCACCACCACTACCATCACCACCACCACCATCACCATCGTCGTTTCTTCCCTACCACAAAATCTTCCCTTTCACTACACCCCTTCCTTCCCCATCCCGTCTTCCTCCCCCACCCTATCTTCCTTCCCAACCCCGTCTTCCTCTCCAACCCCGTTTTCCTCCCCACCCTATCTTCCTCCCCAACCCCGTTTCCCTCCCAATCTTCCTCCCCCACCCAATCTTCCTCCCCACCCAATCTTCCTCCCCCCCCAATCTTCCTCCCCACCCAATCTTCCTCTCCCTCCCAATCTTCCTCCCCACCCAATCTTCCTCCCCTCCCAATCTTCCTCCCCACCCAATCTTCTCCTCCTCCAAATCTTCCTCCCCACCCAATCTTCCTCACCCTCCCAATCTTCCTCCCCACCCAATCTTCCTCCCCCTCCCAATCTTCCTCCCCTCCCAATCTTCCTCCCCACCCAATCTTCATCCCCACCCAATCTTCTTCCCCCTCCCAATCTTCCTCCCCACCCAATCTTCCTCCCCTCCAAATCTTCCTCCCCACCCAATCTTCCTCCCCACCAATCTTCCTCCCCTCCCAATCTTCCTCCCCACCCAATCTTCCTCCCCTCCCAATCTTCTCCCCACCCATCTTCCTCCCCACCCAATCTTCTCCCCCCCAATCTTCTCCCCCACCCAATCTTCCTCCCCACAATCTTCCTCCCCCTCCAATCTTCCTCCCCACCATCTTCATCCCCCCCATCTTCTCCCTCCATCTTCCTCCCCCAATCTTCCTCCCCCCAATCTTCCTCCCCACCCAATCTTCCTCCCCTCCCAATCTTCCTCCCTCTCCCAATCTTCCTCCCCTCCCAATCTTCCTCCCCACCCAATCTTCCTCCCCTCCCAATCTTCCTCCCCACCCAATCTTCTCCCCACCCAATCTTCCTCCCCTACCCAATCTTCCTCCCCCCCAATCTTTCCTCCCTCACCTAATCTTCCTCCTCCATCTTCCTCCCCCTCTCCAATCTTCCTCCCCACCAATCTTCCTCCCCCTCCAATCTTCCTCCCACCCAATCTTCCTCCCTCCTCCCATCTTCCTCCCCACCCAATCTTCCTCCCCCTCCATCTTCCTCCCCACCCAATCTTCTCCCCCATCTTCCTCCCCACATCTTCCTCCCTCCCAATCTTCCTCCCCACCCATCTTCCTCCCCTCCCAATCTTCCTCCCCTCCAATCTTCCTCCCCACCCAATCTTCCTCCCACCAATCTTCCTCCCTACCCAATCTTCCTCCCCACCAATCTTCCTCCTCCAATCTTCTCCCCCCCAATCTTCCTCCCACCAATCTTCCTCCCACCCAATCTTCTCCCACCAATCTTCTCCTCCCACTTCTCCCCAATCTTCCTCCCCACCCATCTTCCTCCCCACCCATCTTCCTCCCCACCAATCTTCCTCCAATCTTCCTCCACCAATCTTCCTCCCTCCCATCTTCTCCCACCAATCTTCCTCCACCCATCTTTCTCCACTTCCTCCAATCTTCCTCCCCCAATCTTCTCCCCTCCCAATCTTCCTCCCCCTAATCTTCTCCCCACCCATCTTCCTCCCTCCATCTTCCTCCCCACCCAATCTTCTCCCCTCCCAATCTTCTCCCACCCAATCTTCCTCCCACTCAACTTCCTACTCCAATTTCTCTCATCTTTCACTTCTAATCTTTCCCCACCCACTTCTCTCCTCCATCTTCCTCTCACATCTTCCTCCTCTTACCATCTCTTCCCACTAATCTTCATCTACTCCATCTTCTCCCCATCTTTCCCACATCTTCTTTCCTCCCTCATCTTCCTCCCTCAATCTTTCTCCCCCTCTTTCCTCTCATCTAATCTTCCTCCTCCAATCTTCCATCTATCCCTTACTTTCAGTCCACCCATCTTATCTCTCCACCTAATCTTCTCATCATCCATTATCTTCATCTACATCCATCTTACTTCCACACATCTCTTACACAGTCTTCCTCCACATCCTTCTCATATCTTTCAGTCTCCCTCCTCTTACTTTCTACATCTACATCCCCACCTAATTCTTACTTCACATCCATCCTTCTTACAGTCTCATCCCTTACCCTAATCTTCCTCTCACTCCTCTTCATCTCTCTCCTCAGTCTTCATCCTCTCTTCTCCCACCCATTTCCTCACCAGTCTTTCATCCATCTTCTCTCCTACCTCCCCACCTATCTTCCTCCTCTCTTTACATCTTCATCTCTTACCTTTCTCTACCATCCTCTTATTTCTCCACCTCACAGTCTACATCCTCTTACTTACAGTCTACATCCTATACTTTCAGTCTATCATTCTTTCAGTCTACATCCTCTTACTTATCTCTCCCCTTTCTCACTCCTCTTACTTTCAGTCACATCTCTACTTTAGTTACTCCTCTTCTTTACATCTATCCCTTACTTTCACTCATCCCTTTTTACGTCTACATCCTCTTACTTACAGCTACATCCTCTTACTTTACAGTCTACATCCTCTTACATTTACAAGTCTTCTTCCTCTTCTACAGTCTCATCCTATTTCTTTACAGTCTCATCCCTTCTTTACAGTCTACTTCCTCTTACTTTACAGTCTACATCCACTTACTTTACAGTCTACATCCACTTACTTTACAGTCTACATCCTCTTACTTTACAGTCTACATCCACTTACTTTACAGTCTACATCCTCTTACTTTACAGTCTACATCCTCTTACTTTACAGTCTACATCCTCTTACTTTACAGTCTACATCCACTTACTTTACAGTCTACATCCTCTTACTTTACAGTCTACATCCTCTTACTTTACAGTCTACATCCTCTTACTTTACAGTCTACATCCTCTTACTTTACAGTCTACATCCTCTTACTTTACAGTCTACATACACTTACTTTACAGTCTACATCCTCTTACTTTACAGTCTACATCCACTTACTTTACAGTCTACATACTTACTTTACAGTCTACATCCTCTTACTTTACAGTCTACATCCTCTTACTTTACAGTCTACATCCACTTACTTTACAGTCTACATCCACTTACTTTACAGTCTACATCCACTTACTTTACAGTCTAATCCACTTCTTTAAGTCTACATCCACTTCACTTTACAGTCTACATCCACTTCTTAAGTCTACATCCACTTCACTTTGTCGGTTACTCTCCTCCCATTTCATCAAATCATCTGTTGCTCCTCCTCCAGCTGTTGCTCCTCCTCCAGCTGTTGCTCCTCCTCCAGCTGTTGCTCCTCCTCCTCCAGCTGTTGCTCCTCCTCCAGCTGTTGCTCCTCCTCCAGCTGTTGCTCCTCCTCCAGCTGTTGCTCCTCTCCTCCAGCTGTTGCTCTCCTCCTCCAGCTGTTGCTCCTCCTCCAGCTGTTGCTCCTCCTCCAGCTGTTGCTCCTCCTCCAGCTGTTGCTCCTCCTCCAGCTGTTGCTCCTCCTCCTCCAGCTGTTGCTCTCTCTGCTCTTCCAGCTGTTGCTCCTCCTCCAGCTGTTGCCTCACTCTCTCCTCCAGCTGTTGCTCTTCCTCTTCCAGCTGTTGCTCCTCCTCCTCCAACTGTTGCTCCTCCTCCAGCTGTTGCTCCTCCTCCAGCTGTTGCTCCTCCTCCAGCTGTTGCTCCCCCTCCTCCAGCTGTTGCTCCTCCTCCTCCAGCTGTTGCTCCTCCTCCACTTCATCCTCCAGCTGTTGCTCCTCCTCCTCCAGCTGTTGCTCCTCCTCCTCCAGCTGTTGCTCCTCCTCCAGCTGTTGCCCCCCCTCCTCCTCCTTACCTAATATAATATATCTCTGGCTAAACTATACTCTAGCTGCCGGTCCTGTCGTCTTCTCTAAGTCATATTACCACATTTCCGATCTTTAACATGTAATATTTCCCCCCTCGCTTATAAGATTGTATTTATTGCTTGTTAAGGCATCTTTGTAAGACCTTCCTTCCTCTTTCCTTATAACTATGTTATTTTTATGTGTTATCAGTGTTATTTATGGGGGTGATTTATATGCGCTGTGGTTAATAATGGGTCGGTAATGGTGTGATTTTTTTTTCTAATGTTGTTGTGTATTTTTTTCGTGTTTTATCCGCGCCATCTTCCAGACGGAAATTTCTGAGCTTTGTACAGAGGGACTTGGGAATTTTTGAGTTTTTGCTCCTCTTCTCTGCCTTACTCTTCTCCTTTCTTCACTCGTCTCTTAATTTGTCTCTTCCTCTTCTATATTCTTCTCTTTCTTTCCTTTCCTCTGTTTCTTTTTCGTTCTGCTTTCTTCTTCTACATCCTTGATCTCTTGCCTGTTTCCTCTCTTTAATTTCTTGATTCTTCTTCTTCTTTTATGTTTCTTCTCTTCTTTACCTCTTCTTCCTTCTTTTGTCTCCTTTATCTCCTCCTTCCATTTCCTCATTTCCTGTCCTGCTTTCTTATTCTCTCCCCTCCTTCTATTTATTACAGCTTCTCCTTTCATCTTTTTCTCCCCTCCTTTCTTCCTCCCTCACTTCCTTCCCTCCCCTCCTTTCTTCCCCTCCTTGCTTCCCCTCCCTCCCGTCTTTACTATCCTCTCTTGCTTCTCTCCCTTCCTTCCCTACCTTCCTTCCCTCCCTCCTCTTCCCTCTTTCTCTCCCCCAATTCCCTCCCCTCCTTTCTTCCCTCCCTTCCTCCTCTCCCCTCCTTCCCTCCCTAAATTGTCTGGTTATCGTCTCATTTGCTTCATCTATTATTCTTTAATTAAACTCAGGCGAAGACCAACACAATTTTTCCCAATTCTCTCTTTCTCTCTCTCTCTCTCTCTCTCTCTCTCTCTCTCTCTCTCTCTCTCTTCAGATCGTGCAAAACTGCACGTATTGTTGGTATTGTTGGCAAGAATAAGAAAATATGTAGTTTGTGTCTCACCTCTCTCAGTGTGTTTCTTTCTCACCAGGAGATGAGTATTAGCAGCAGAGGTGAGTGAGGGGTATTAGCAGCAGAGGTGAGTGAGGGGTATTAGCAGTAGAGGTGAGTGAGGGGTATTAGCAGCAGAGGTGAGTGAGGGGTAGTAGCAGCAGAGGTGAGTGAGGGGTATTAGCAGCAGAGGTGAGTGAGGGGTAGTAGCAGCAGAGGTGAGTGAGGGGTATTAGCAGAAGAGGTGAGTGAGGGGTATTAGCAGTAGAGGTGAGTGAGGTGTATTAGCAGTAGAGGTGAGTGAGGGGTATTAGCAGCAGAGGTGAGTGAGGGGTATTAGCTGGTGCAGACGTTCTGCTGGTGACCTTGCTTGACCTTGTCTGCCCCACCAACCTTTCTCTCTCTCTCCCAAGTCTCTCTCTTCCTCTTGCTTCCTTAATTTACTCTCTTTGCTCTCTCTACTGGTTACTCTCTCTTGCTCTCTTCCCTCTGTCTCTATTTATTTTTCCCTTTCTTCCTCACTCTTAGTTCTTCTTCTTCTTCTCTCTCTCTCTCTCTCTCTCTCTCTCTCTCTCTCTCTCTCTCTCTCTCTCTCTCTCTCTCTCTCTCTCTCTCTCTCTCTTCTTCTCTCTCTCTCTCTCTCTCTCTCTCTCTCAGTTGAAGGATGGGTCAGCTGCAGCCGGCGTGGAGACCCTGGTTAACCTCCTCCCTCCCTCCCTCCCTCCCTCCCTCCCTCCCTCCCTCCCTCCGTTCCTCCCTCCCTCCTTCCATCCCTCCCTCCCTCCCTCCCTCCATCCCTCACTCCCTCCATCCCTCACTCCCTCCTTCCCTCCACCTCCCACTCTCCTACTCTCCCCTAGGGTACCGTTCACTCGGGAGAACATTAGAATCACAATCACAAAGTCCTGGGTTCGATTCCCTGCCCCTGCCCACCTAGGAGCAAAACTAGATACCAGTGTGGTAACCCACTATTGTGGGTCGCATCCCGGTGGAAATGTGTGTAAGATACTCCAGTACTTGCTGGTAGTATTGAAACTAGGTTAGGTTAGATAAGTTTCGTCAGGAAACTGGACAAGTGTTTTCTGACGCGGGTCTTAGTTATTTGATGACCCACCACTGGAATTTTTGGTCATCTGACCGAGGCCTTCCGCTGGCTTACCAGTCCACAACTTTAAAAATTAATATTCATTGTATTAAAGTGTTTAATAAAAGATACCCGTAAAGTTAAAATAAATGCTCTTATCTTCCTCCTCCTCTTATTCTTCCTACTGTTCCTCCTCCTCTTCCTCTTCCTACTGTTCCTCCTCCTCTTCCTCCTGTTCCTCCTCCTCTTCCTCCTGTTCCTCCTCCTCTTCCTCCTCCATTTCCTCTTCATAAGTTCACAGTCACAACAGAAACAAGAATACAAAACTCCGTGGTAGGAGGTGCAACACAAGTGCAGTTATGAGGATAAGAAGGAAGGAGAGACAACTTGACACTGCATCAAAAGCTAAAACAGAAGAAGAAAAAAAAGCTCCATTATAATGACGTAAGGAAAATGAATGTAAAGGATGAGACAAGACGGAAAAAAGAAGAAATTAGAAAGTCTGACTGACAACGATAAAGAAGTGTGTGAGGAACCCCACAGAAAGGTTACTGAATTATTGAGCAGAGAGCAGGAGGCTGTTAGATCACATCGAGCGTATAACCCAACAGCAGAACCCACAACCCAAACTGTGTAGCAGGAAGTGGAACAACCAGAAAATATATTCGACACAAACAAAAGTTCTGGGAGCCGACAAGATATCACCTTAGGTAGCGAAGGAAATCACAGGAATATTAGGCTGTGTTCCGTACGAGGATGTTTCAGGCATCACTGGAGGAAGGACAGACGCCCCACAGCAGAACAACAGCATGAGTTGTCCCCATATTCAGGAAACGAGACACAGAGAACACCTTGTATTATGAATCAACTTCAATGACCTTTATGCCTTTTATGTGCCTTTGATGAGTTCTTAGAGTTTCTCTACTTGCTTGCCTGGTCAACCAGGCTATTGTTACTTCTGGTGGCCCTCTGTCCAACATATCCATCACAACCTGATTGATCTGGCACCTGGTGAAGATACCTACTTATAATAAGCTTGGTGGAGCATCTGGAGACAGAAAAACTAATAAAATAACATACACGAATTCATGGAAGATAAATCAAGCCTAACAATTATCTTGGATTCTAAGACTTAATTACAGAGATAAATCAAGAACGTCAGGGTTGGATGGACTCTATCTTGACTACAAAGAAGCAGTTAATACAGAACAGCATCACAGGTAAATCTAGAAACTTAATTAAAGGAGGTTCAGAGAAGAATAAAGGTTCAAGTGAATGAGGAAGAACCTGAGAGCAGAGTGAGAAACAGGGAAAACAAGTCTGTATGTGAGAGATAACGAGTAGGTCTCCACAAGATCATAAAAGGCGTCATCCTGGCCTGGTGGCTAAAAGCTCTCGCCTCACACGGTGAGGGTCTGCGTTCGATTCCCATCGAGGGTAGAAACATTGGGCGTGTTTCTTTACACCGGTTGTCTATGTTCACTCATCAGTAAAATGGGTACCTGGGAGTTAGTCGACTGGTGTGGGTCGCATCCTGGGACAATGACCTAATTTGCCCGAAATGCTCAGCATAACAAGCGGCTTTCTATATAGTAGAATGTCATTGATTACTCTTCCTGGTATACGTTAAACCATTTATCAGGCGATGGAGGTCTGAAATTCACTCCGAGTTGATTTGGATGAGCTAAAAAAACAAAACAGGTCGGACTAATCACTCTTGAAATTAAAGCCGAGTAAATGCAAGGTGAAGAGGCTAGAGAGAGGAGGAGGAACATGGGAAGTGCAGCAGAAATTACGGAAGGAAGTGACCAAAACATAGAAAGAAAAGGACTCTGGTGTGAGAGTCACTACAAGAGTCAACAGAGGAACCACAACACCAGCCACAATACCGGTCACAAGACCAGTCACAAGACCAGTCACAACACTAGAAACATCACCAGCCACATCAATCACTACGAAGTCACAACCCCCCACATCACAGTCCATCAAACACCAGTCACAACACCAGAAACATCACCAGTCACAACACCGGTCACAATACCACTCACAAGACCAGTCACAACACCAGTCACAACACCAGAAACATCACCAGCCACAATACCGATCACAACACCAGTCACAACACCAGAAACATCACCAGCCACAATACCGATCACAACACCAGTCACAACACCAGAAACATCACCAGGAACAATACCGATCACAACACCAGTCACAACACCAGAAACATCACCAGCCACAATACCGATCACAACACCAGTCACAACACCAGTCACAACACCAGAAACATCACCACTCACAAGGCCGGTCACAACACCAGTCACAACACCAGTCACAACACACCGATCCCAGTCACAACACCAGAAAGGAAAATCCATCACCACTCACAAGACCGGTCACAACACTAGTCACAACAAACACCAGTCACAACACCAGTCACACCACTTACCCATCCTGGAGGTGGTAGTCCAAATATTACAAGAGCCGCATAAAGTGACCACGAACTGCACTTCCGTATAGTGGCATCTAAGTAAGTTTGAGTGGGGTATGCTATAACGAACGCTTTATATAACGAATATGTACATAACGAACGGGTTTTCCAAATAAAATTGAAAATATTAAGAGGTTCAAGAAGATGCTAGGGAGGAACTGCCTGTAGGAGACGCAGCAGAGGATCAGGAAGGATAACTCCACTTCCTTCCACTTCTCAGAAATTTTCTCCTCTGCCTCCTGTTCTAAACTATAATAAAGTACACTATTTTTTATCATTATTTGTACTTATTTATTATTTTTTATTACAAGTATTAATGATATTCTTTATTTCAGGAGTTTAAATGCACCTTCATGCATTTTTTTTAACAATTTTATATTATATTTTTCCTTGTTAAGTGGTTGTATTTGGGGGCCTGGAACGGATTGCCTCTATAACGAACGAACGCTATAACGAACGAGATTCTAGAACCTATTACAGTCGTTATAGCATACCCCAGTGTACTTAAATGACCTTTATCTCCTTAGAGGGTAAAATCGTCAGCATTCGTGAATCTAAACGAAGATACATATAGTACACCGCACGTATGTGAGGGGGCCATCATGAAGTATGCAGCTCTAACAAGCACTCATACGTATGTGAGGGAGCCATCATGAAGTACGAAGCTCTAGCAAGCAATCATACGTATGTGAGGGAGCCATCATGAAGTACGAAGCTCTAGCAAGCAATCATACGTATGTGAGGGAGCCATCATGAAGTATGCAGCTCTAGCAAGCAATCATACGTATGTGAGGGAGCCATCATGAAGTACGAAGCTCTAGCAAGCAATCATACGTATGTGAGGGAGCCATCATGAAGTATGCAGCTCTAGCAAGCAATCATACGTATGTGAGGGGGCCATCATGAAGTATGCAGCCCTAGCAAGCAACCTTTCTTAGAAAATACAAACAAATGCTAGAGAAAGTTCAGAGGGTTGCAACAATACTCGACCCGAAGCTTAGAAGAATTAAATATCCGTTACATTAAAAAGAAACTATAGAAAGCAAGGACAGTAAGGAAGGATATGTTCACGACGTAAAAAATCCCGAGGCAGATTGATAGGGCAGACAAAGATAGACTGGTGAATAAGTCACCTGTGCAACACTTGGGTATCTTTATTGTCGAAACGTTCCAAGCAGGATTTTTCAGTCAGATAAAGGTAGAGTTTAACACCTGAAACAGTGGTAGTAATCTTGAGATGATCAGTCTCTCAGTCTTGAGAGGAGGTGATCAGTCCCTCAGTCTGTATTTGACTGAAGAAGCCTGTTGTGAAGACAAAACCTCGGCATTAATGATTCCCAAGTGTTGAAAATGTGTCTTATTCGTCCACTTGTCGGTATTTTGTCCCATCAATAATAGAGAGAGAGAGAGAGAGGAACAAGGGCCACAGATGTAAGCCAGAGACAGAAATTATTTCTTTAGGAATAAACTAGACGATAGGGAGGTGCATGCTCGCTCCATTCACAGCTTTATGAGTAGGTACGATAGATCCAAGAGGGCAGAGACCAGCATAAGTCGGACAAATCAAAACACGAAGCCAGGCCAGGAGCAATGTCTCAACCACCGCAAACACAACGCAGGAAGAGTCAGATTGCAAAGCACTTGAAGGTATTCTCATCCCTAATGTTATAGAATGCTTGTGTCTTCGTGATATGAGAGAGAGAGAGAGAGAGAATGATGACAAGCAGTGAAGAAGCAATGAGAGAAGTTACTGAAGAAGGGGCAGCCGAGGCAGCATCCTCCAGATATATAACCGCGGCAGGAGATGAATCACAAGTCTTTATATCAGGAGTGATGAACTGAGATGAAGAGAAGGTGGCGATGAATTAAATAGAAGAGGGAAGAGAGTGCGTAAGGAGAGAGAGAGAGAGAGAGACAGACAGACAGACAGACAGAGGTGGAAGAGATCTTGGAGAGTGATAACAGACCTACAACACTCCTCCTCCATACTTACACTCTTCAGCATCCGATCTTTCCTCACCTTTTCAAATGCGCATCACCTGGCCTTTGTTCAGATTGAACTCCAGCAGCCACTTTTTGAACCACGTTTGCATCCTGTCTGAATCCCATCAGGGAGGTCATTTACGCCTATTCAAAAAACCGGTAGAGGGATTCTGGCAGTGATCCTTGAGGAATCCCATTCGTTATTCTCTCCCATGCTTATGCATCATCCCTTAATATTACTCTTCTTTCCGTCTTTCTGTTACTTTCTGACCCAATGGAGGAATAAATCTTTTACTAGTTACTACGTGTTCTAATGCTTGTATTAGTAGTCTGTGATGTAGAACAGGGCCAGATGCTTTCTTGTAGTCCATGTCGAAGTCTGCCTTGCCCCGTCCTTCTTGTTTTATCTACGTATATTCCCGTGGAAATAAGTCACTCTGTCTGACTTTTTTTGGGTTATCCTAGGTTCTCTACACGTATACTGCTATGTGAGAGCGAGAGCGAGAGAGAGAGAGAGAGAGAGAGAGAGAGAGAGAGAGAGAGAGAGAGAGAGAGAGAGAGGCAAGGCGGACATGTGGAGACACGGGATAAAGGTGTGTTGTCAGTACTGAGGGTGTGTGAGAGCCCAAGGCTGGGTTATTGCCAGCCTCAGTTCCATGCTCGCCGCCTGGAGGAAATTAACTGGACCAGTGGGGTGAGGGCCAAAGGAGGTAGGAGGGAGAGAAGAGAGAAAAGGAAGTAGGAATAAATTAGGGAAGATGAAGTTAGAAAGAGGAAATGAGAGGACAGTAAAGAAGTAGAGGGAGAGATAAAAGAGAATAAGATGGAGGGAGGACATATATATATATATATATATATATATATATATATATATATATATATATATATATATATATATATATATATATATATATATATATATATATATATATATATATATATATGGCAGTTCATGACTGTGCATGGATACAAATCTCACAAAGCTTCAGTGAACATCAATCAAAACACCGGCATTTCATCCCTCGTCCTCCTATTGGTCAGGCTGCTCGATAACTTGCAGATGGCGCCGCTCCATTAGGTGCGCCCAGGGTAGTGCATCACACACACACACACACACACACACACACACACACATACACACACACATACACACACACACATACACACAATCCAGACCGTACCAGTACAAGCACCGTCTCCACAAACATCCCTCACCCCTGACCCCCCTAGTTCTCATCTCCCTCGATACTCCCCTCTTACCCCTTTCCCCCTACCCCTCAATCCATGAGCAAGGGAGAGGAAACCGAAAACTAGAATACAGCAAGTGGAAGGAAACTTAAAAAATAGTACACAAAGGCATATGGAATAACAAACAAAAAGTTATGAATATAACGAATGAATAGCAGAAGCATTCCCAAATATCATAGCACTCACAGAGACAGGCTCTTGGAGATGATAACAGGTGCAATATTCCCAGCTAGTTATCAGATTGTGAGGAAGGACATAGGAAATAGAGAAGGGGAAGATGTAGTGCTGCTAATCAGAAACCAGTGGAGTTTTTAGGAGATGAGAGGAATTAACAAAGTGAAGGTAAATGACAGCATTGTTGTCACACTCAAGATTGGGGAGCCAGGGTGGGGGTAGCGGTGATGTACAACCCTCCACTAAACATCAGGAGATCAAAACAGGATTAAGAAGATAAGAACAGGGCAATGGTGGATATGGAGAAAATTTCGGGCCCTCATGAACACTGCAAAACTAGTGATCATGGGAGACTTTAACCACAAGGAAACAGACTGAGGTAATCTGGAGCCACGTTATGAAACACTGCCAGAAAACAAGACAAGTGTTCCCTGACGCGGGTCTTAGTTATATTGACTTGCAGCTGGAGCTTTTATTCATCTGACCGAGGCCTTGTGCTGGCTTATCAGTCCACACCTTTAAAAATTAGGGTTGTTTTTGTAACCATTTATACACACTTTATCATGCTTGTGAAGAAACTGAAAAAAGTGTAGAGGTTTGTAACGAGACTAGTCCCTGAGGTAAGGAGTATGAGCCATGAGGAGAGATTTAAAGAATTAAACCTGAGACATGACAACGACGTTCAAAATACTTGGAGGAACTGATACAGTGGAAAATGACAGGATGTTTGAGAGGCGGGATACAGGTTCACGAGGGCACAACGGTAAGTTAAAAACACAGACGCGTAACAAGAATATGATAGAGGAAGGATCTATAGAAAGCTTTAGTAATGGGTATGACTGGCTAGTAATGACACTAGAGGATGACCCTCAGTGGAGGAAATTCTGAGAGGCAGGGCCAAGAGCTTAGACTCGACCCATGTACACACATTAGAAGGTGAATAAACACACACACACACTAGTTGAGTACACACGCGCGCACAATCGGACACAAATGCAAGAGAGCATTCATACCAGTCCAATACGTGTACTACCACCACCACTACCACCACCACCACTACCACTACCACTACCACTACCACCACCACTACCACCACCACTGCCACCACCACTACCACCACCACTACCACCACTGCTACCACCACCACTACCACCACTACCACCACTACTACCACCACTACCACCACCACCACTACCACTACCACCACTACCACCACCACTGCTACCACCACTACCACCACCACTACCACCACTGCTACCACCACCACTACAACCACCATTACCACCACCACCACTACCACAACCACCACTACCACCACTACAAGAACCACAACCACCACTACCACCACTACAAGAACCACAACCACCACTACCACCACCACCACCAGACCAGCCACAGCGGTATTCAACATTAAAGGTGATGTTCTGGGGCCGGGATGAGAGAGGAGAGATGCGGCTAATCAATTGAAGAGAGACTACTAACTGGGCTAGTAGTGATGGTGGTAGTAGTGGTGGTGGTAGTAGTGGTGGTGAGTAGTGTGGGTAGTGTGGTGGTGGTGGTGGTGGTGGGTGGTGGTAGTGTGTGGTGGTAGTGGGTGGTAGTGGTGTGTAGTGGTGGTGGTGTGGTGGTGGAGTAGTGGTGGGAGTAGTGGGTGGTAGTGGTGGAGTGGTGTGGTGTGTAGGGTGGTGGTAGTGGTGGTGGTGGTAGTGGTGGTGGTGATAGTAGTGGTGGTGGTAGTAGTGGTGGTGGTGGTAGTAGTGGTGGTGATAGTAGTGGTGGTGGTAGTAGTGGTGGTGGTAGTAGTAGTGGTGGTGGTAGTGATGGTGGTAGTAGTGGTGGTGGTAGTGGTAATAGTGATAGTAATGGTGGTGTTAATAATATTAGGGATAGTACTGTAGTAGTAATTGTGGTTGTAGTAGTAGTGGTGGTAGTAATAGTGGTGTGGTAGAGGCAGTATGCTTGCATGGTGTGGATATACGTATATACACATACGTTAGTAGTAGTAATAGTAGCATGGCAGTAGTAGTAGCAACAGTAGTAGTAGCAACAGTAGTAGTACAACAGTAGTAGTAACACCAGTAGCAGTAGTAGCAGTAGCCGCAGTAGTAGTAACAGCAGTAGTAGCAGTAGTAGGTAGTAGTAGCAGTAGTAGTAGCAACAGTAGTAGTAGCAACAGTGTAGTAGCAACAGTAGTAATAACAACAGTAGTAATATTAGGAGTAGTAGTAACACCAGTAGTAGTAGTAGCAGTAGTAGTAGCAACAGTAGCAACAGTAGTAGTAGTAACAGCAGTAATAGCAGTAGTAGTAGTAGTAGTAGTAGCAGTAGTAGTAGCAGTAGCCGCAGTAGTAGTAGCAGTAGTAGTAGCAGTAGTAGCAGCAGTAGTAGTAACAGTAGTAGTAGTAGTAGTAGTAGAGTAGTAGCAGTAGTAGAACAGTAGTAGTGACAACAGTAGTAGTAGTAGTAAGCAGAGTAGTAGCAGCAGTAGTAGTAACAGCAGTATAGCAGTAGTAGTAGTAGTAGTAGTAGTAGTAGTAGAGCAACAGTAGTAGTAGTAGTAGTAGTAGTAGTAGCAGTAGTAGCAGCAGTAGTAGTAACAGTAGTAGTAGTAGTAGTAGTAGTAGTAGTAGTAGCAACAGTAGTAGCAGTAGTAGTAGCAACAGTAGTAGTAGTAGTAGTAAGATAAGATAAGATAAGATAAGATAAGATTTCTTCGGATTTTTAACCCCGGAGGGTCAGCCACCCAGGATAACCCAAGAAAGTCAGTGCGTCATCGAGGACTGTCTGTCTTATTTCCATTGGGGTCCTCAATCTTGTCCCCCAGGATGCGACCCACACCAGTCGACTAACACCCAGGTACCTATTTGCTGCTAGGTGAACATGACAACAGGTGTAAGGAAACACGTCGAAATGTTTCCACCCGCCGGGAATCGAACCCGGGCCCTCCGTGTGTGAAGCGAGAGCTCAAGCCACCAGTAGCAGCAGTAGTAGTAACAGTAGTAGTAGTAGTAGCAGTAGTAGCAGCAGTAGTAGTAACAGCAGTAGTAGTAGTAGTAGTAGTAGTAGTAGTAGTAGCAGTAGTAGTAGCAACAGTAGTAGTAGTAGTAGTAGTAGTAGTAGTTAATACCCATCTTCCACTTATATACCTCGATCATGTCTCCCCTCATTCTTCGTCTAAGAAGTGAATGTAATTTAAGGGACTTCAATCTTTCTTCATACGGAAGATTTCTAATACTATGAATTAACTTTGTCATTCGTCGCTGAATGTTTTCTAACGAATTTATATCCATTCTGTAAAATGGAGACCAGAACTGAGCTGCATAATCTAGGTGAGACCTTACTAATGATGTATAAAGCTGTAGTATAACCGCTGGACTTCTGTTGCTAACACTTCTTGATATAAATTCCAGTAATCTATTTGCCTTATTACGTACGCTTATGCATTGCTCTCTTGGTTTAAGGTTGCTGCTTACCATCACCCCCAAGTCCTTTTCGCAATCTGTATGGCTAAGTTCTACATTATTTAACTTATAAGTGCTTGGGTTATGGACACTCCCTAGCTTCAGAACCTTGCATTTATTTACATTGAACTGCATCTGCCATTTTCTGACCACGAATTAAGTTTGTCTAAATCTTCCTGAAGTTCTATGACATCAATGTTTGAATCAATTATCCTACCTATCTTCGTGTCGTCGGCGAATTTGCTCATATCACTAGTAATTCCCTCGTCAAGGTCATTGATATATATTATAAATAACAATGGGCCTAAGACTGATCCCTGTGGAACACCACTTGTTACAAGTCCCCATTCGGATTTAACCCCCTTTATGCACACTCTCTGCTTCCTATTGGTGAGCCATGACTCGATCCATGACAGCACTTTTCCCCCAATGCCATGAGCTGCCACTTTCTTTAACAGTCTCTGGTGTGGTACTCTATCAAAAGCCTTACTAAAGTCTAAATAAACAATATCGAATTCTTTATCGTGATCAACAGCCTCGAAAGCTTTACTGAAGAAGGTTAATAAATTAGTTAGACAGGAACGGCCCCTCGTGAATCTATGCTGAGTATCGTTAATCAAATTATGTTTATCAAGATGGTTTCTTATGATATCAGCTATAATTGACTCTAGTAATTTACCAACAATTGAGGTTAGGCTTATTGGGCGGTAATTTGACCGTAACGACTTGTCCCCTGTAACATCTCTTACTGTGACTTCTCCTATCTCCTTACTGTGACCTATCCTATCTTTTTACTGTGATTTCTCTTTCCTTACTGTGACCTCTCTTTCCTTACTGTGACCTCTCTTTCCTTACTGTGACCTCTCTTTCCTTACTGTGACCTCTCTTTCCTTACTGTGATCTCTCTTTCCTTACTGTGACCTCTCTTTCCTTACTGTGACCTCTCTTTCCTTACTGTGACCTCTCTTTCCTTACTGTGACCTCTCTTTCCTTACTGTGACCTCTCTTTCCTTACTGTGACCTCTCTTTCCTTACTGTGACCTCTCTTTCCTTACTGTGACCTCTCTTTCCTTACTGTGACCTCTCTTTCCTTACTGTGACCTCTCTTTCCTTACTGTGACCTCTCTTTCCTTACTGTGACCTCTCCTTAATGTGGCCTCTCTCAGTAAAACTTGATCATTTTTTGTATTATCAGTGTGACCTGTGCTCTGCGTTGTGTGTAGATGGCGGCAGTCAGCCTCAGCGAGATAGCCAATTCTTCCCATCCCGGGTTTTTCAGTCCTGAATCCATACACAAACTAGAAAAAAAACTTTTTTTTTTTTTTGCTTCATGGGCCTGTGGACACTAGTCAGTGGACACACACACACACACACACACACACACACACACACACACACACACACACACACACACACACACATACACACACGCACGCACGCACACACGAACGCATATACAACAGGCCTAGTGTCTAATGGACATGTGCCTAGGACAAAATAGTAACTGACACACACACACCAGCGAAGAAGCGGGGCCAGGAGCTATGACTTGACCCCTGCAGCCACAACTAGGTGAGTACACACACACACACACACAATATCCTCCTTCCGTGGGGTTCGAATCCGTCACGGAAAGCTGACGAATGATCGAGCCTTCACAACTCCTTTGCGCTGACTGACCCTTTCCCCCTCATTCTTTCCCCTTCCCTACGTGTTTAGAGCTTCCTGGAATAACCCAGTAATACCATTGGTCATCAAAACCACCGCTCCTCTCCTTGACCCGCGCCGCTGGC
>WNWK01001961.1:85000-95000 GCA_009830355.1 Cherax destructor
ACGCTGACCTCCTGTGTTCATTGGTTCTGGCTTCATGAAGTCTTCCTTCGGAGGAAAGTTCCACTCACTCATGATCAATTTGTATATATATTTTTTAAATTTCTCTGACCCTTAGTAGAGTTGATACCCCTGGGTTGCTATACATCAAGCCCTCGCTCAAAACTCCATGGCCCTTTGGGCACCGTTCTGTGGCCCTGTGCCGCCTTAATCGTCACAGCACATGCTGTGGCTTCTCTGGTCCGGAGTGGGGTATCCTGTATTCGGGTATCATTTCTAATGCAGAGCCCCGTCTCTCCTTTCCAGATTCATTTTGTTTACCTTGGGTATGATTCGGCAGGCATCGTGTGTGTGTGTGTTTAACTTCTACCCTCTGTCTCTTCCCTCTTTCTGATCCTGTTCTTCCTCCTTTCCTCCATCATCACTCTCTCCCTCTTCATCTCCATTATCCTCTTCCAAATCTCTTCATTCTTTCTGAGTATTTTTTTTTTTGGTCTTTCTCTCATCTTCCTCACAAAAGCCGTGTTTGAAAATAGTTCTATCCTCCCAGTCGCCTTGATTTTTACAGAGCTTTCTATTCACCTCACAATGTTTCACATTATTATATTATTAGTTGTAGTTTTAGTAGTAGTAGTAGTAGCTGTATTAGTAGTAGTATATAAGGTTAATGATAATAATAATACACTTCTCGGCAAGTCAGTCTATGCGGATCCTTCCCAGCATCACAACAGATGTCGTTCACGTGATCGGTGAATGTGTTCTCCAGCCTCACGTCAGTAGTCGCGCATGTGATGTCCGATCTCCGGACAGAGTCATGATGGGACACAATACAGAGCCACTAGACCAACATGGGACCTACAAAGCCTCGCTGCTCACTCTCATTCATCCTGCAGACGTGGCTGAATAACTCACAAAAAGGACTCTGATTATTTTTCCTCCGCTTCAGCTGCCGTGACCATCAGTGGGGACTCTCTTCAACACCCGATGGAGTCCTTTCAGGGACTCTTCAACACCCGATGGAGTCCTTTCAGGGACTCTTCAACACCCGATGGAGTCCTTTCAGGGTTCTTCGACACCCGATGGAGTCCTTTCAGGGACTCTTCAACACCCGATAGAGTCCTTTCAGGGACTCTTCAACACCTGATGGAGTCCTTTCAGAGATTCTTCGACACCCGATGGAGTCCTTTCAAGGACTCTTCAACACCCATGACGCCCGTGAAAAGACCTCCCAGCAGGATCTGTTTCTTACGGGGTTTTCAAATGAAGAACGGTAGATCTGGGGACCATGGTGGCCGTCAGGGTCCCCACACTCTTCACGGATCTTTCTCACACATAACACAGAAGTTGTTTTGTGAGTTCGTAAAGATCTTCAGAAAAAAAACTAATCTAAAAACTAAGGCTATGATAGACTAATTTACCCTCAAGTTACACGAAGCTCAAGCCTAAAGACGCTCTATATATTTGTCTATTCATTTAGAACCTGAATCTCTGTCTTCATAGGGACAAGAGAGAAAGAGAAAATAAAAGAAATGTAATGAGAAAGCAAGAAGCAAGCAGGAGTTAAACGAAGACAGACGAATAGGAAGTAGAAAGAAGAAT
This sequence comes from Cherax destructor, assembly GCA_009830355.1. Classification (NCBI taxonomy): domain Eukaryota; kingdom Metazoa; phylum Arthropoda; class Malacostraca; order Decapoda; family Parastacidae; genus Cherax; species Cherax destructor. Next base: position 86,597 of record WNWK01001961.1, read on the forward strand.
GTGAAGATACGTATCGGAAATCATTTTTACCTTGTGTGTGTGTGTGTGTGTGTGTGTTGCGTGACTAACAGAGTCAGTGTTGCGTGACTAACAGAGTCAGCGTTGCGTGACTAACAGAGTCAGTGTTGCGTGACTAACAGAGTCAGTGTTGCGTGACTAACAGAGTCAGTGTTGCGTGACTAACAGAGTCAGTGTTGCGTGACTAACAGTCAGTGTTGCGTGACGCTGGTAAGCGTAAGTCCTATTTCCTAGGAAACAAATTATGGAAATCCTTTTATCTTGGATTTTTTGTGGTCCGGCAAGTCCTAAGGTAAGTTATCTTGTTATTAGTTGTTAAATTCGAAATATATATTAAATGCACGGTAAAGGATTTTGCATTCAAACTTAGAGCAGTGTGTGTAAGTTACCTTCTCTACTAATAGTCCTGAGATTTGTCGCGTCCAGCATCCTAAAAGATTCTTGGTTAAGGTGCCTGAAGGCTGTTCTTAAGATGAGCTGCTCATTCTTCCCATCTTACTGACTAGGAGAGTAGCGCATCCATCTCCAGATTAGCGGACGGTGGATCGAGCCTCCGCTACTGCTTGCGCTGATTGACCAGCATGGGTTCAACATCTCATCAAAATTTTGTAAGATTAGCTACTGTAGCCTCGCTTACGGGCCGCTGTTAAGGGGTGATGTGCACCTCTGGAGATGTGTTGGGAGACGTGTTTTGGGAGGGTGTGTGGGGGTGGTGTTGGAGTGTGAAGGAAGGTTTGTGGGGAAGGTGGGGGGTGAAAAGTGTGGGGGGTGAAAAGTGTGGGGGGTGAAAAGTGTGAGGGGGAAAAAATGTGAGGTTGACGAGCCTAGGCGAAATATAAGTTTTCTACTTAAGTTGTGAAGGATTCCTTGAAATTACGTCCAGTAAGTGGTTTTTTACTCTCTCTCTCTCTCTCTCTCTCTCTCTCTCTCTCTCTCTCTCTCTCTCTCTCTCTCTCTCTCTCTCTCTCTCTCTCTCTCTCTCTCTCTCTCTCTCTCTCATATATGGTGAATTTTCTAATTAATTACCAGTTTCATCATTTATTTCTCACTCCTCCTCATCCCTCCATTCCTCACCTCCCAAACCCTCCTTCCTCTTGCCCTTCCTCCCTCCCTTCCTCCCTCCCTTCCTCCCTCCCTTCCTCCCTCCCTTCCTTCCCTCCTCCACACTTATAATTACTAGTCTGTCACCCCATTAAAGTACCATTTGGGTCTTCCGGCACCCATTTAGCTATTCTGGAATGAGTGACTCTCGTCCCTCAGTCATGTGTAAATAAAGTCGTTAATTGGAAGTGATTCAGAAGCTACCTTGTCATCGTCTCCAGCGAATTTATTATAGAGAGAAGTCTGGGAAATTTGTCGAGCAGAGGGAGGAGAGTGAGGTTCTTGGAGGTGCTGGAGGAGTGGGAGGGGTTCTTGGAGGTTTCTGGAGGAGTGGGAGGGATTCTTGGAGGTTTCTGGAGGAGTGGGAGGGATTCTTGGAGGTTTCTGGAGGAGTGGGAGGGATTCTTGGAGGTTTCTGGAGGAGTGGGAGGGATTCTTGGAGGTGCTGGAGGAGTGGGAGGGGTTCTTGGAGGTTTCTGGAGGAGTGGGAGGGATTCTTGGAGGTTTCTGGAGGAGTGGGAGGGATTCTTGGAGGTTTCTGAAAATGTGTGAGGGATTCTATAGGATTCTAGGAGTTCCTACGTGATTGTGAATGAATTCCTTCACGGGAAACGTTTGTACTTTCGGAGACACCAGAAATGCGTTCAAAAATGTCTGTACATTGTATCAATAACGACAACGTCGGCGTTTATCATGTTAAGTGACCAGTGGAACGCGTTCAACCACTCTAGGTACTGTGTGTGTGTGTTTACTCACCTATTTGTACTCACCAATTTGTGATTGCAGGGGTCGAATCATAGCTCCTGGTCCCGGATCATCGCTGATCGCCACTAGGTCCACTCTCTCCCTTCTCCATGAACTTTATCATACCTCTTCTTAAAGCTGTTTATGAGTTCTGCCTCCACTACATCAATCTCCAGATTGTCCCACTTCCTCTGTGTGTGTGTGTGAGATAACCAGTCATTTATAACACACACACACATACAAATACACACACACACGGGGCCAGGAGCTGTTAATCGACTCCTGCAACCACAAATAGTTGAGTGCACACACACACACACACACACACTGTTACGTACACTAATTTAGTTTGAGTTGTGAAGTCTGTTTTAGTTATTTGTAAAAATGTTTCCAATAATTAAATATTCTCATACCATTAAATTGTGCAAAAAAATTATTAAATTTTATGAACTCGAAATACAATATGGTGGTCACGAAAATACAACATGGTGGTCACGAAAATACAATATGGCGACCACAAAATTCAACATGGCGTCTACAAATTCGTAAACGGTTCATTTACATAAATTTAAGTTAATCTAAGTTAACGTAGAACAACGAATATTCGTAATATACGTAATGAGGAGAGTGTGTGAATATTTGTACATCGTGAGGGTGTAAGAGAAGGTTCGAGAAAACAGGGAGAAGGTAAGGGAGGGTGAAAGGAAAGGTAGAGTGAGAGGGAAAAGAAGCAGGGAGAAAGTAAGGTAGAGGAGAGCATTAGAATGTAAGGGAGATGAATAAAGCAGAGAAGAGGAGGAGAGAGAGAGAGAGAGAGAGAGAAGAGAGAGAGAGAGAGAGAGAGAGAGAAGAGAGAGAGAAAGAGAGAGAAGATAAAACAGAGATGGCTGCAGGGGAGAGACATGGAGGGTGAAAGGGAGTGAGATGGGGAAGGGATGATGTAGGGAGGGAGAAGACTGAGGAAGTTCGGATTTAAAATGAAGAAACAGGAGAAAAAGAGCTGAAATATAAAAGAAGAAAAGTGAGGGGAAGGGAATAGGAAGAGAGATTTGAGAGAGAGAAAGAAAGAGAGAGATAGAGCAGAGAAAGAGGACCATATCTTAACAGCTTCAGAGAAGAAAGAGTTTGCATCATAAGAGTGTTGTACAATGTGTCGTCTTCTGGCCTGACCTCGGAGCACCAGCACCAAGTGCCACACTGTGTCTAAGAGTGCCACACAGTGCCTAAGAGTGCCACACAGTGCCTGAAAGTGGCACACAATGCCTAAGAGTGCCATACTGCGTCTAAAAGTCAGATAGTGCCTGAGAGTGCCACAGAGTCACACAGACTTCCACAGTATCACAAAGTGCCACATAATTAACATAGCTTAACACAGAAATTTGTGTTTGAAAACTAGTGTCACTTTGATGCCCACTGAGAGTAAATTGTAAATAAACTGTAAAAAAGATAAACGACGGAAAGATATAACAAAATATTTTACAGAGAACATGATAAACAAGCTACTAAGACTGGAAGAAAACACTTCAAATGCTCATTATAATTTTCCAGGTTTCTGTTAGTGCTATGATTTATGGATTCTCAGAATGTGCTTATGCATTTAGTTCATGTTGTTTCCATAACATGCTCTGGATGGCTTGGAAAAATGTTGATGTTCTATTTTTTTTTGCCTCGTCTATCTTCTTGGTACAGGACAATACAGTTCTTGTGAAGACATTATGAATTTAGATGTCCATGTAAGATACAGTCGCCCTTCTTTCCCTTCCTCCCTCTTTTTTCCACCCTTCACTCCCTTCTTATCTCCTCTCTCTCTCTCTCTCTCTCTCTCTCTCTCTCTCTCTCTCTCTCTCTCTCTCTCTCTCTCTCTCTCTCTCTCTCTCTCTCTCTCTCTTTCCCTCCCTTTATTCCCAAGGCCGGTTAAAACGGCACGAATATTAATTATCCGGCCTCCGGCTTCGCCTCCCTGGCCGGCTTCGCCTTCCTGGCCGGCTTCGCCTCCCTGGCCGGCTTCGCCTCCCTGGCCGGCTTCGCCTCCCTGGCCGGCTTCTCCTTCCACTGGTAAGTGAAGGATAAAAAAATATTAAATCGTAACTTTCTCTACGTTTTCCCGGTTGAGTTTATATCTTCGCCTCCATTGGCTGCAGGGTTGTGGGAGAGGCAGCGTGGGAGAGGCAGCGTACGTAGGGTGCGTAACGTTACGTGCGGAGTGCAACAGCGGCTGTGTTCGGATGAGCTGGGAGTGGGGGGGGGGAGAGGGTTGTTCGAAACGCGAAGCCGAGGTCAGGAATTCGGGTGAAGGTTGGGACGATTGCTGCGTCACAGACTGCAGAAGCCACACAACGTTTTAGGGCCGGTAGTGTGTGCGCGTCCGCACGCCCGCACTCCCACTCACACGCCAGCACGCCCACACGCCCACTTATATGCCAGCAGGCCGAGTTATACGCCCGCACGCACCCGCACTCACCCGCACTCACACACTCGCCCTCACACTCCCACCTCCATGCTTGGAAGTTCACATACACACACGCACATACGTATAAACACACGTACATAGCTTTACAGGCACACACACAAAGCATACATAGAGAGGCGCATTCCAATAAACGTATACACCGCAAAAGAAATGCGCCTCTTTCGTTATATCGTAAGGCAGTAAAGCGATGTGTACACTCTTGCCAATACCGCAGAAAATGCTTGAAGGTTTCTAAGTTAGTTGGGTTTGAAGCCTGTCTACTACACGAGGGTCATGAAGACTGAATGTCACCTGTCCGCCTTAAATGATGAATTAATTCTATGGTGAGTGTGTGTGTGTGTGTACTCACCTATTTGTACTCACCTATTTGTGGTTGCAGGGGTCGATTCATAGCTCCTGGCCCCGTCTTTTCACTGATTGCTACTAGGTCCTCTCTCTCCCTGCTCCATGAGCTTTATCAAACTTCGTCTTAAAACTATGTATGGTTTCTGCCTCCACTACGTCGCTTTCTAGACTATTCCACTTCCTGACAACTCTATGACTGAATAAATACTTCCTAACATCCCTTTGACTCATAGGAGTCTTCAACTTCCAACTGTGACCCCTTGTTTCTGTGTCCCCTCTCTGGAACATCTTGTCTCTGTCCACCTTATCTATTCCTCGCAGTATTTTGTATGTCGTTATCATGTCTCCTCTGACCCTTCTTTCCTCCAGTGTTGTTAGTCCTATTTCCCTCAACCTTTCCTCATAGGACAGACCCCTGAGTTGTGGAACTAACCTTGTCTGTCTGTCTGTCTAAATGTTCAAAAATCCATTATTTACCACAGCCCACCATAGCCCACCACAACCCACCATAACCAACCACAACAAACCATAACCCACCACAACCCACCACAACCCACCACAACCCACCACAACCCACCACAACCCACCACAACCCACCATAACCCACCACAACCCACCACAACCCACCACAACCCACCACAACCCACCACAACCCACCACAACCCACCATAACCCACCATAACCCACCACAACCCACCACAACCCACCACAACCCACCAAAACCCACCATAACCCACCATAACCCACCATAACCCACCATAACCCACCATAACCCACCATAACCCACCATAACCCACCACAACCACCCATAACCCACCACAACCCACCACAACCCACCACAACCCACCACAACCCACCGTAACCCACCACAACAGACAACAACACACTCCAAGAAGCAGATTTCCTCTTGCCATGATTTCGAAGGAATTTTTATGGCATTTCCTCTTAATGGAATAGAAGACCGGCGAATAATGGTGGTGGTGGTGGTGGTAGTGGTGGTGGTAGCGCTGGTGGTAGTAGCGGTGGTGGTAGTAGTAGTGGTGGTGGTAGTAGCGATGGTGGTAGTAGCGGTGGTGGTAGTAGTAGTGGTGGTGGTAGTAGCGATGGTGGTAGTAGCGGTGGTGGTAGTAGTAGTGGTGGTGGTAGTAGCGATGGTGGTAGTAGTAGTGGTGGTAGTAGATGCAGTGGTTTTGGTGGTGGTGGTGGTGGCTAGTGGTGGTGGTAGAAGCAGTGGTGGTGGTAGTAGTAGTGGTAGTGGTAGATGCAGTGGTGGTGGTAGTAGTAGTGGTGGTGGTAGATGCAGTGGTGGTGGTGGTTAGTGGTGGTGGTGGTAGATGCACTGGTGGTGGTTAGTGGTGGTGGTGGTAGAAGCAGTGGTGGTAGTAGTGGTGGTGGCGGTGGTGCTTTTAGAAGCAGTGGTGGTAGTAGTGGTGGTGGTGGTAGAAGCAGTGGTGGTATTAGTGGTGGTTGTAGTAGTGGTGGTGGTGGTAGTAGTGGTGGTGGTAGTAGTGGTGGTGGTAGTAGTGGTGGTGGTAGAAGCAGTGGTGGTATTAGTGGTGGTGGTAGTAGTGGTGGTGGTAGTAGTGGTGGTGGTAGTAGTGGTGGTGGTGGTAGTAGTGGTGGTGGTAGTGGTAGTGGTGGTAGTGGTGGTAGTAGTGGTGGTGGTGGTAGTAGTGGTAGTGGTGGTAGTGGTGGTGGTAGTAGTGGTGGTGGTAGAAGCAGTGGTGGTATTAGTGGTGGTGGTAGTAGTGGTGGTGGCGGTGGTGGTGGTAGAAGCAGTGGTTGTATTAGTGGTGGTGGTAGTAGTGGTGGTGGCGGTGGTGGTGGTAGAAGCAGTGGTGGTAGTAGTGGTGGTGGCAGTACAGACACTGCAGATAGGACGCAGACAATGTACATCCCACCTTTAAAAATCCAAATAACCTCATTCCTTGAATGCCTTCTACCATATCTCCACCCAGGCACTCCAACAGCACCTTCATTCCCAAAGACCTTTCTTCTCCACTTACTCCCTTCCTCTAACCACCTCACACATGCCTTCAAGCTGCTCAAGCAATTTCCACCCAAAACCTCCTTCACGCCTTCCTTCTAATGCACCTTCCTTTTTTATAATTCGAACCCCGCCCGTTTCCAAGGCTCCATCACCATCCTAAAGTAACCAATATCCACATTTCAAAATCACTATCTTGCAAACACTATAAAAATAGTGTATATAATATCTGAGATTTCACAAAAGAAAATACAAAAAAAAATAATTGAAAAAAAAATCACAGTCGGTGAAAACCACGAAGAAAAAAAAGACATTGAAAAAAAAAGTATTTTACCAATAAAAGACTCTGTGAGGAAAACATCAGAGGGTCTTATTTACTCGCCGGAAAATTAAGTGAACTGAAAAAATAATGAACTTTTAATCAGTTCAGTTTTTCCTGTAAGTATATTTCTGAGCACTCAATTATCACAGTGGGGAAAACAGTGTGAGAGAGAGAAGAGAGAGAGAGAGAGAGAGAGAGAGAGAGAGAGAGAGAGAGAGAGAGAGAGAGAGAGAGAGAAGGCGAGGGAAGGGAAAGGAAGGAAAAGAGGGTTGAAGAAAAATTGGAGGGTGTGAGGGACGTAGAGGAGGAAGGAAGAATGCAAGAAGTTTAACCTAACCCCCCCTCCCTCCCTCCCTCCCCCCCATCTCTCGCCAGAGCAACATGTCTGTTAATTAAAACTTTGAGAGAGGATATACTTAATTTGACTCTCACGAGACACATCAGTTCAATACCCGTACTTAACTGACCTTATGTCCGAGAGAGAGAGAGAGAGAGAGAGAGAGAGAGAGAGAGAGAGAGAGAGAGAGAGGGAGAGAGAGAGATAGAGAGAGAGAAAATTTTCTGCCTCCCTCAATTCTTCTTCCAGGCCATTACACTTTTTTGTCACCCTGCCCTTATTAGCTTCATTTTATGCTATGATTATCTTCTACGTCCTTATCGTGTCTTTTCTGATCCTGTATGAGTATCTTCTACGCCCTTATCATATCCTCCCTCATCCTATATGAGTATCTTCTATGTCCCTATTATATCCTCCCTCATTCTATATGAGTATCTTCTACGCCCCTATTATATCCTTCCTCATCCTATATGAGTATCTTCTACGCCCCTATTATATCCTCCCTCATCCTATATTAGTATCTTCTACGCCCTTATCATATCTTTCCTGATCCTGTATTGGAAAATGTTCTTTAAGGATGAATAAAAATTGTGTTCAATGACTCTGGAACTTAAGGTATACAAACTGTTGAACAAACGTAATGTAATCACTGTACATTAAGCACGCTAAGTAATTACAATATGTGTAGAATTACATTAATCAAGAGGTCATTACATTAAACGTGCATTATACAACCTTATTGACCCACCTTGAAGGTGTGTGTTCAACGTGGCGCAGAAATAAATGAATCCCTGTCACGCCGCGTTCAACGATTAATGAGGTTGAACCCTCAATGAGCCTTCTCTCTCTCTCTCTCTCTCTCTCTCTCTCTCTCTCTCTCTCTCTCTCTCTCTCTCTCTCTCTCTCTCTCTTCAACCCATAATCCCCTTCCCAACCCACGTGTCTACAATATGGCTTCGTCTGTATGTGCACACAGCCCACGCACACGATATAGTCATGGCTTTGCTGTGTTGGTGGGTGGGTGTGTATTCACCTATTTGTGCGCAGGTGTGTGTTTGTGTAGGTGTGTGTTTGTGTAGG